>JAGFNQ010007980.1:0-118689 GCA_024364735.1 Boesenbergia rotunda
TGATTTCTGAGTCTTGTACATTTCTAATCAGGCAGTTAGAATTGTTGAAGATGACTATATAACCAGAATCACATAACTGACTTATGCTAAGCAAGTTAAAATTGAAGTTTTCAACCAAAAGAACTTTCTTAATAACAAAGTCAGATTTGAGTTCAATATTACCTGACCCAATTACCTTGAGTGTAGCATTGTTGTCAAATGCCACTGAGCCTAGGTTCTTGAACTTGAGTTTGGTGAACTTCAATTTTTCTCCAGTCATGTGTCTAGAGCAACTGCTATCCAACATCCATTGGTCCAAATCTTAATGTTCCTATACATAAAGATTTTTATTGATTTGGATCCAATTAGAGTCAGGAATAGCATAAATTGAGTTTCACTGCCTAGTCTGTCTCACTCAAATCTAGGGTTTTCAACCACGTTAGCCTTATAGGTTTTGTGAGACAGGTTTTGATAAGTAAAATTATTTTGTAAAATTAATTTTTATTTAGAAAACCTTAAATTTATTTTTGAAAACAGTTAAATTTATTTTGAAAGGAAATGTTTGAATCTATACTTAACTGAAAATTTGTGTTAGATTTGAATTTGACAAAAAGTAATTTGAATTTGAAATTCAGAAATTGGCTTCTAAGTCTTGGCGAGGCACTAGGCCTTCTTTGGCCGTAGCCTTATTGGATCATCAACCCTTTCCTTGACAAAGCCGTTTAATGAAATTTTATTTTCAAAATTAATCTTTGAAAAGTTCTGGTCTAACTAGTTTGGGTTTTGGATCGGTAGCTTCGGCTAGTTTCACCAATCTAAAGAGACCAAGTGTACTTGATCTTATTAGAATTGGTTTCCCTAACATACTATCATCTCACCTCCACCCAATACTATGTTGTCAAGTTTTAGTTAAGTTTGTTCAGTCCTTATACTAACCATTCCTAAGTCTAAGCATGGTAAATTGCAGAAATTTAAATAAACAATCAATTAAGCAAATTGCAAGAATTAAATTCTATTTAACAATAAATATAGTTTTTAATTTGGCTCCCCCTGGACTAAAGCCACGGTAATGATTAGGCAAGATGTGAATCTTGTCCTTGGGGATCCAATACTGATTTGATCCAGTTGGTTTGTTCAGGTACAATTTAGGTACCCATGCTTGAACTTTACTTCTGGACTGATTCAGTACAGCAAAGTAAGATCTTTGTCGGGATTTGGTTCTATAGCCAAGTCCGGATCGATTTAGAACGGACTTCTGTTTTCCAAGAATCATGTCAAGACCCTTGGAACCAGAAGTGAATCGTTCTAAGGCAGCTCTAAGATCCTTAACCTGAGTTTTCAGGGAGGAGTTCTCTTTCTCAAGTTTTTCAACTTGAGTAGGAGCTCCTTCTTGAACATTCTTGGTTAAGGATTTAGAGTCAGCTCCCTCTTTCAGGAGTTTTACTTCCTGTCGGAGGGATTCGACTCGGAGTTTGGCTTTCGCCAAATCTCGAGAAAGATACGAAATAAGTTCATTTAACTGACTTCTATTGAAACCACTTACCTTGATTTCGCCGTCTTCTGAAAAGGTTAGTCTGTCGTCGTCCTATTCTAACTCTGACTCGGTCCTGACTTCTTCTGAGGCGGTCAGGGCTAGTAGGTTTGACTGGGGTGCTTCTTCTTCTTCTTCTGAGGAAGATTCATCCCAGGTTGCTTGGAGTGCTTTCTTTCTTCTTGTCTTCTTGGTCTCCTTCAGGTTCAGACACTCTGTCTTGTAGTGGCCCTTCTTCTTGCACTCGTAGCAATTCACGTTGGGCTTGTTTTTGTCATTTGCGGGTTCAGCTGGTTCGACTTTTCTTCGGTTTGTTTTCCGTCTATTGGTTTGGTTCTTCAATTCTTTATAGTAGCTTCGGGCCAGTCGGACCAGCTTAGGTCGATCTCCTTCTTCATCTTCTGAGTCTGAGTCTGAGTTAGACTCGGGTTCAGGTTGTGACTTCTTCTTTGTTGATCTTCCAATTTTTCCTGCAATAAAGGCAATACCTTTCTCGGCCAAATTGCAGTTAGTTTGTTCATGCAGCTCTAATTCGGAAAATAATTCATCTAATTTTATTTTTGAAAGATCCCTTGAGACCTTGTATGCATCTACCATAGATGCCCACAAGGTGTTTCTAGGGAAAGCATTTAAGGCATACCTTATTAGGTCACGATTTTCGACCTTGTGACCAATAGTGTGAAGACTGTTCATTAATTCTTGGATTCGTGCGTGAAGCTGGGCTGCTGTTTCGTTGTCGGTCATTTTTATTATATACAGCTTGTTCAGGAGCAGATCTCTTTTACTGATCCGAGTGTTTGATGTTCCTTCGTGCAGCTCGATCAGTTTTACCCACAGCTCCTTGGCACTGTTGAAAGGACCTACCCGGTTCAGCTCCTCTTTTGTTAAGCCGCATTGGAGGGTCTGAGTCGCCTTTGCATCGGCTTCAATTTTGCGCTTTAGAGCATTGTCCCATTCTGAGTAGTTTTGCGGTACTCCTTCGGCGTTCTTCGGAATCTCCAGTCCAGACTGGATGATTATCCACATGTCCACCTGAGTTTTCAGGTGGACCTCCATTCGACTTTTCCAGTAGGAAAAGTCTTCTCCACTGAAAAGTGGAGGTCTGGCCGTGCTGAATCCTTCTTGCATGGCCATTAGGGATTGTATCTGAAAAAAAACTAAGAAACGAACTTTGTCCCAAGACTTGGTCTTGGATTAGTAGTGCTGGATAAGGAAAATAAAATATCGAGGGGTGTTGCACCAACCTCGATTAACGAGAGGAAATTCGAACGAAGAATATATTAAAAAAAAATTCGAACGAAAAAAGAAAAAATAAGAAAATAAGAATAAATCCGAAAAAAATTTTCAAACTGGTGGTCGCACCAAATTTGAACTTCCCCGCTCTGATACCACTTGTTGGATCGAGAGAACCGATAGAGGGGGGGTGAATATCGGAAAGCGTTCGGATTTGAAAAGAGAATGCGTAGCGGAAGATTAAAAAAAACACGCAAACACAGATATTTTTACTTGGTTCGGAGCCTAGGTCGACTCCTACTCCAAGGCCCACGGTCGCTGACCATTTACTGCGGGCAATACTATAATCGCGTAAAAGACAGTTATAGAAATGGAATTACAATTTAAGTACTGTACTGAAATTGAGCTCTTCTTTTTACCGACGTCCGATGTAGATTACTTTTTCCGGAGCAGTAGGACATCGTCGGCGCTTGTGTCTTGAGTCGGGAGGTTGCCGGAGCAGAGCGTAGAAGCGTTGAAAGAATTCGTTTTTTGAAGCCTTGGGGTCGAGGGCCCTTTTATAGGCTCTGGGGGCGCCCGGAACGTCGGGGGCGCCCCCCCCCCCCCCCCCCCGACCCCACGTGTCAGCCGATCCGCCTCCGTCTGGGTCAGCTCTGATCCCTTAAAATTCGGGATCAAGCTTTGATGGGGGCGCCCTGAACGATGGGGGCGCCCGGGTTGACCGGGTCTCCTTCTGATCTATTGGCTTCAAGGGGAGCTGCTTCAGTAGTTGGCGCTGGGGGCGCCCGCGCGAAGGGGGGGCCCGGAGCATCCGGGGCGCCCCGACAGTTAACTGTCGAAGCGGATTTTGCTCCTGCTGGTTGGTCTTCACCTTGGGGGCGCCCGGAACATCCGGGGCGCCCTGCTCAGCTTCTGCCTCACTCCTTTGAGGTTCTCTGAGCTGCAAACACTCAGTCCTTCGGTCCTGCATCCAAGGTTAGTCCAAAAGCAGTAACATATTATTTTTTATACAACCTTAGTTGTCTTAGTTCTGACTTTGGGTCTCCAAAATGGAGCCCTAGGTCGAATCGACGCCTACTGTTCCCTCGACGGGGAACGTGTCCTCACCTACTCCTCTCAGGAGACTGTACCTGATGCCAACCGCTCCTCTTGTTGGACTTTTGCCTGGCAGTCCTTTGCCAGGTCTTGGATACCGAGCTGTCCTTCGCCCGGTGTCTAGCATTCCTTCGCTAGGGCTTCAGTCCCAAGCTGTCCTTCGCCTGGCGCCTAGCAGTCCTTCGCTAGGGCTTTTTACCCTGACATTCCTTCGCCAGTGCCTAGCAGTCCTTCGCTAGGGCTTTTTACCCTGGCATTCCTAGCAGTCCTTCACTAGGGCTTTTTACCCTGGCATTCCTTCGCCAGTGCCTAGCATTCCTTTGCTATGGCTTTTTACCCTGTACACTAGAGTAACATGTTAGATAACAAGTAAGACTTAACTTTTGAGCCCTGTTGCCATTATCAAAACTCAGGTTTGACTTGGGTGCTTTCTGCACCAACAATTTTTGGGTTTCATGCATGGAAATATGACTTTGGGGTCATATTACATGAAAATTAGTTTTTGATGTGCAATTGTCATATAAATCAATGCTAGGGGTGCATTGTGGATTGGTATGGGCAGAGACATCAAGGGGAAACCAAAACTAGGACTTTTGGTTAAGGTTTGAGTGACCCTTTTTGCTAGTTTTGGGTTTTGTGTCAAACATGGGAATGGTGATAGATACATTTTGTAATGTATTTTTCTCAAGTAGGTATAGGTACCACAAATGTCTCCACAAAATTTGAGAATTTTTGGAGATTTGTGTAATTTCTGGCGCATTTCTGAATTTCCTCAGAAAGCCTAAAATTCTGATTTTCAGAAGTATCAGTCGACTACCCTAGGGGCAGTCGACTGTAGTCGACTGGTCAAGCCTGAATTTTGTATCAACAGCTGGGTATGTGTTCATGTGATGCAAAACAAGTGTATGGGGGGCTAGTACACATTGTTTATGATCATTGGGGATTGAAAGAACCAATAATTGGGATATTGTTGGGTTCTTTTTGATGTTAGGCAAAGGGGGAGAAGTGTTAGGTTTAAGTTAGGAAACCAAACACTCCTTTGCTAGAAACCCTAGGTTTAGGGGGAGCTAAGATTAAGGGGGAGCATGGTTGCTCCATTTTTGGCGTAAGGGGAACCTTGGAGAGGTTCTTAAAAAGTCTTTGTAAGTCCAATGTAGAGGGAGCTTGGGAGAAGCTTTAAAAACCCATTTTTGGTGAAAATTCCTAATATGGAGGGTTAGGTGTGGGGAGCCTTGGGATAGGTTTTAAAAAGCCAATTTCGGAAAATTCCTAACCTGGAGGGTTAGGTGTAGGATGCCTTGGGAGGATCCATATATGCATTGCATATGCATTTATTTAGCATTATTCTTGCTATCTATTACTCTTTGTTTTTCCTAACTTAAACGTATTGCCAAACATCAAAAAGGGGGAGATTGTTGAGGCAATCTGTGATCCGGAGTGATCATGTGTTTTGATGTTTGGGCAAAGGGTTTAGGTTAGGCTTTCTCTTGTGTACTAATATGTGTATGTGAGTGTGCAGGTTGTACAGGTTTACACATATTGACTTGGCTGGACGGCTTCGATATGGTGAAGGGTTGCATGGAGACAAGCTGGAGGCTTGTGTGCACCAGAGGGACCTGATATAGCAGGGATGATGAGCCGAGGGGCGCGAACTTCGAGGCGTACGTGAAGGATGGCATGGAGACAAGCTGGAGGCTTATGTGCATCCGAGGGACGAGGGACGAGGGCCGAAGATGAAGATGGCGCGAAGGCAATAGTCAAGGCTGCTGGTGAAGAGTCAGCTGAGGCAAGGGACAAGAGTCGAGGGAGGAGGACTCCAAGGGCAAGCCGGGAAGTGGACTTCAAAGGATACATGTGAAGGGTGGCATGGAGGCAAGTCGAGGACTTGCGTGCGTATCCGACAAACGACAGCCGGTGAAAGAGGGCTTCAAGGGGCAAGCCAAAGGAGTGGACCTGAAGGCACGCGTGGAGGAGGGTCAAGAGAGAGAGTGGGAGTGTTGTTGTAAGCTGGGCAGTCGACTGGGGGTTGCCCAGTCGACTGCCAAAACTCACAGTAGGTTCTGGACCCTGTACCAGTCGACTGCCATTCTGGCAGTCGACTGGCAAGTCACCAGAATTCAAACGTTGGGACTGTCAACGGTCGAATCTGAGTGGTGGCAGTCGACTGCCCTGGGACCAGTCGACTGCCAGCGGAGTTTTCAGCCCGAGTTCTATTTAAAGAGGACTCGGTTAGGGCTGGGTTTCTTGACGAAACAAGCTTGGTTAAGGCTTGTTAGTAGTCTCTTGAGTCCAGATCGTGTCAAGGTGTTGTGGCGAGGTTTCTCCACCCACAAGGAGCGACGAGGGCTAGCCGGAGGTTATCCAGGGATTGATCCACCGACGGATTCTTGAATTAGTCACCCGTCCGGGGTGGATACCAAGTAAATCGGTTTGTTAGTAGTGCTTTCTTTGTTGTTTGTGTTCATTATTATTGTTTCTGCTTGCGCATACTAACAACGTAGGAAGAACAAGCCGAAGAATCGCTATTCACCCCCCCTCTAGCGGACATATTCGATCCAACAGAAAGAAGGCTCTACAAGCCACTTGGGATGAATCTTCCTCCTCCTCCTCCGAAGAAGTCCCGTAATCAAATCTTCTCGCTTTAATTGCTTCGGAAGACATCGACACCGGATCGGAATTGGAGCCAGGCGACGGAAGGCTCACAATCTCGGAGAACGACCAAATAACGGTAAGAGGTTATTCCGAAATTGAATTATCTAAATTAATTGCTTATTTATCTCGCAACTTGGTGAAAGCCAATATCCGGGTCGAGTCCCTCCGACAGGAAGTAAAACTCGTGAAAGAGGAAGCCGACTCGAGATCCTTGACCGAGAAGGTTCAAGAAGGAAACTCTACTCAAGTTGAAAAGCTTGAGAGAGAGAATTCCTCCTTGAAAACTCAAGTCAAGGAGCTCAGAGTGGCTTTAGAATGATTCACTTCGGGTTCCAAGGGTCTTGACATGATCCTTGGAAAATAGAAGTCCATTCTTAACCGATCTGGATTAGGGTATCGAACCAAGTCTAGACAAAGGTCTTATTATGCTGTACTGAACCAACCTAGAGCCAAAGTTCAAGCATGGGTCCCCAAGCTTTGCTTGAACAACCAAGCTGGACCAAACCAGTATTGGATCCCCAAGGACAAGATTCACATCTTACCTAATCATTATCGAGGCTATAGTCCAGGGGGAGCCAATTTAAAAATAATTTTCATAATTAGATAAGTGTTTTTAAAATTTTTATTGCATGCTTATGGTTTTATTTTTATTGCATGATTGCTTGTTTATTTCTTTCTGCTAATTATCATGTTTAGATCTAGGATTGGTTAGACTAAGGACAAATGACTTAATTGAAATTTGAACAACCTAGTATTGGGTGGAGGTGAGATGATAGTACGTTAGGGAAACCATTATGGTGGAACTAGCCGAAGCTACCGATCTAAAACCCATGCTAGTTAGACCAAAATCTTTCATGAAGTAACTTGAAGATGAATTTTCTATAAAAGGCTTTGTCAAGGAAAGGGTTGATGATCCAATAAGGCTACAGCCAAAGAAGACCTAGTGCCTCGCCAAGACCTGGAAGCCAATTATAGAAAACCAAATTCACTTTACTATTGTCTTATTTGAATCTAACACAAATTTCAACTAATTATAAATTCAACACAATTTTGCAAAATAGACTTAAACTTAATAAACATTTTCAAAATTAATTTAACCTTTCAAAATTAACCATATTTTTCAAACTTAAAATCTATATTTCTTTTGAAAAACTTGTCTCACAAAACCCATAAGGTTAACGTGATTGATAACTCTAGATTGGGTGAGACAGACTAGGTTGTGAAAATCAATTTAAGCTATCCTTAATTCTAATTGGATCCAAATCAATAAATACTTTATGTGTAGGAACATAAAGATTTGGACCAATGGATGTTAGATAGTGGATGCTCCAGACACATGATTGGGAACAAATTGAAAATCACCAAACTCAAGTTCAAGAACCTAGGCTCAGTAGCATTTGGCAATAATGCTACACTCAATGTCATTGGGTCAGGTAACATTGAACTTAAATCCGATTTTGTGATTAAAAAGGTTCTGTTGGTTGAGAATTTTAAATTTAATCTGCTTAGTATAAGTCAACTATGTGATACTCGCTATATAGTTACATTTACTAACTCTGACTGCCTGATTAGAAACCTTCAAGACTCAGAAGTCATGCTTAAGGGTACTAGGAAAAACAATGTTTAGACTATAAATCTACCTTTAGTACCTAAATGCCTCCTAACTCAATTAAAAGAATCCAACCTCTGGCATAGGAGATTAGGTCACACTAATGTAAGATTAATTTCAAAAATTACCCAACTTGGTCTAATTAAAGGGGTACCAAAAATTAAGAATTATGAAAACACGATATGTTACTCATGTAACCAAGGTAAACAAACTAGGTCTAATCATAAGAAAATTTAATCAGACATAACCAAAACCACACTTAAGCTCCTGTACCTTGTGTTAAATATGGCAAATTCAAAACCAGTAAAATAAATTTTTGGAAAATATATTGAAAGATTTAGGGTTATCAAATGTGTAAATAATTTAACCTTAAATATTTATTGAGGTGGATTATAATAAAGGGGAGGGTTAAATGATTAAAATATTGACCCTAAGGGTAGAGGATGAATTTGAGAAAAATGAGCGATTTTTCTACAAAAGACCCCCCTTTATTAAAATCTCTTTCCGCTCGGCTGAGCCCTATATCGCAGCCGACCTGACTTCTTCTCCTCCCCTCGCGTGACCTAACCGCCAGAGAAGCCCACGCCGACCTCTCCTCTCTTCTCTCCGCTCGGGCACAGCCACAGACCCGACTCCTTCCTTTCTTCCTCCTCATCGTGTGCCCTAGCCGCAACCACCCCGATTCGTCCTCTTCCCCTCCTTGTGATCGCTGCGGCTCACCCCCTCTTGAGTTGTTGCGCTGATTGTCGTCGACATCACCATTTTCTCCTTTTTGACCTAGTCACCAGTTGCCACCACCAATCTTCTTCCTTGCCGCAATCCTTGCTAGCCTAGGTAAGTGATTCTTTAAGGTTTCTGTGACTTGGTTGTTGGATGGTCTGGAATACCGGATTAGGTAGGTTGGATATGTAGGATGAATGGGGGAAGATTGAATCAGATTTTGGGTTTCTTGTTTCGGCCCTGATTTGATCTTGCCGTGAGCTTTTGATTTTGGCTCCAGGTGTGTGTGTGCTTGCAGTGAGTTTTCCTTTGTGTTGTTAGCTTTCTTCTTGGATGGTTTTCGGTAGTTTTGTTCCTATGATCATCTAGATTTTCTTTTGCTGTCCGAATGTGGTTTTGGATTTATCATGTGTGCTTCTGTGATAGAAGATGTGGATCAGGAGTTCGTATTGCTCTTCAACTATTCTGTATGGAATAGTTCTTTGGTCGTAGTTTTGATCTTGAGTTACATTTTGGGTTAAATGTGAGATAGAATATTTGATTGAATAATGAAGCAACAGGATGGAAAAACTGGGATTTTTATATTAAGGTCAACCCTAGATTTATTAGGGATTGGATTAATTAGAATTAAATAGTAATTAGAATTAATTAATAATTAATCGATTAGGATTCTCCCTAATTAAGTTTGTGAATTTGTTTAGCTAATTAATATAGATAGTAAACTGTATATTTGACATAGGTAGTTGATTGATACGAGTTTTCCTGACACTGGAAGTCTTTCTGCACAGACTTTATTACGAGGCGGGTACCCTTGACTTATCTTTTAAATATTATCATATTGTTATGCATGGTTTGTTATAGATAACAGTAAGTTTATATGCTATATTTGCCTTAGTATTCCTGTATTTGATATCTGTTGCATATCTTTGAGGTTATCTCCCTTATAGCTTCATACAGTCTCAGTAGTGATTACGTGTATATATATTTGTGTATAGATGTAGTGATATACTCCCTTGCATTTGACATTGATGGATCATTGGTTATTTTGTCAGTATACCTAGTAGGCTATTTGTATTATCTCCCTTTTAGCTTCATACAGTCTCAGTAATGGTTACGTGTATATATATTTATGCATAGATGTAGTGATATGCTCCCTTGCATTTGACATTGATGGATCATTGGTTATTTTGTCAGTATACCTAGTAGGTTACTTGTATCCTATGATATAGGATTCAGACCTATACCTAGCACACTGAGGTGTTATTTGAGGACTTGGTGGGTGTTATATGTGTCTGGGTCATGCACCATCATTGCATTGTTGCATGCTGACGATCATCGGCTCCTATGTAGTTTGAGCTCATCGTCAGTTACATGAGGATATGCACACACATCCACTCAGGGGTAGTGGCTACCATATGGTGTGTGCATTTGCCCTGTATTGCTCCGCACGGTCACTATTTGGAGGGTGGTTCCGGTGTGTGGTAGCAGCCAGGGATCCCTTCTCATCCTGAGACACGAGAAGAAGAAAGCTAGACTCCCCCATTTCTTGGGGGTAGGAGAGTGACCTCCGCCAGCATCATCTCCACTCGGTCACTCAGGAGCAGTGATAGCAGGGTGCGTACAGTTGTCATATCTCTACCCTTTCGGACATCCATTTATGATAGGTGGGCGGTGATCTGACTGGTGTCAGGGGTGACACATATCATTGCACCATGTGCATATTTTGCATCGTGCATTGTTTGCTGGATTTGATTTCTGCACTTGATTGACATGCATATACTAGAGACTTATTTACTTTGGATTATGTGTTATACTTGTTCCATAGGGATTTATTTCACCCCTCTGCAGGATAGATGGATTCTGGTATGTACCTTCATTCAGTATCTTCAGTGTATCCCTGTCCTATTATTCATATGAGATTGTATCAGCGTAGACTCTTATTGTTATTATAACGTACTATGCATATCTGTATGGGTATCCGCTGAGTTTATTTAGACTCACATCGTTGCCATATTTTCCTGATTTCAGGTTGATATCTGCCAGGAGGGTCCGAGTCGCCAGTCCCGTGCTTGCTACTACCCCTGATTTGGTTTTATGTGTTATTTTCTGTTTTTGGACCATGTTATGTTTTATTCCGTTGCATTGGATTTTCGTGGACTTGTAGTACTTGCCTTTCTTTATGGGATTGTACTTTTGAGTCCTATGTTGGACTATGTGTGTGGTTTTTGCTGCGTTCCTGCCCCTTGGCAGCTCAGGTAAGTTCGTGTTTTGGTTTTATGAGTATATTGTCATATATATGTTGTTCTGTTTGGATTTGAGGCCTGAGGTCCATTTAAACTGCGTGGTTGTGTCATAGATGTTGTATGTATGTGTAAATTGTTCATCGGACAAGGGAGGTGCTGTCCGATTTTCTATTGGATCAACGACTCCTAGGTCTGGGCGTGACACCTTGACCTATTTGATTCACATGGAGCCAAGTCACTAAGCAAAAACCGGTACTGCTTAGTTATTATCAATGACTGCTCTAGGTTTACCTGGGTTAGGTACCTAAAAACTAAGGATGAACCCCTAAACTTATTTATTGACCTATGCAAGATAATCAAAAATCAAAATGATACCAAAATCAAAAGACTTAGGAGTGATCACAGGGGAGAGTTTGAGAATCAAAGATTTGAAGAATTATGTAAAATAAATGGATATATTCATGAATTTTCCTATCCTAGAACCCCCCAGCAACATGGGATAGTAGAAAGAAAGAATAGAACCATTCAGGAAGCCGCTAGGACCATGCTCAATGAATTCAACCTAGCTAACCAATTTTGGGCAGAAGCAATTAGTATGACTTGCTATATCCAAAATAGGGTCCTAATTAACAAAAGACACAATAAAACTTCTTATGAACTATATTACCATAGGCTGCCCAACCTACATTATCTAAGGGTCTTAAGGTGCAAAGTCCACATCATGAACACCAGAGACTACCTAAGTAAGTTCCAGTCTAAGTCAACTCTAGGAGTCTTCTTAGGATATTCAACAAATAGTAGGGCCTATAGGGTTTACAATAAACAAACTAATAAAATTGAAGAAACAACTAACTTAATCTTTGATGAGGAAACTAATCCAAAATCTGATAACCAAATCCTGACCCAATCAAATATTGATCAGGAAGATAATGAACAAACAATTGAACCATCAATTGAACCACTAGTTGAACCTCTAAATGAACTATCTCTTGAACCAACTACCGAACCAATAACTGAACCAACTCAAGTAGTTGAACAAAACACTGAACCAAACTGTCCAGCCGGACCTGAGGCTGAACCAAGTTCTAGAAGAACCAAGAAACCCAGACTTAGTCACCCTTCTGATCAAATTGTGGGTGATCCAACCTTAGGAGTCAGAACTAAGTCTTCCTATAGAAATCTTAGTCAAATAGCACTAATTTCAAAAATTGAACCTAAGACTATAGAGAAGGCCCTACCTGATCCTGATTGGATCATAGCTATGCAAGAGGAGTTAGCCCAATTTGAAAGAAACCAAGTCGGGGAACTAGTACCTAAACCTGAGGGCAAGTCTATTATAGATACTAAGTGGGTCTTTAGGAATAAACTGAATGACCAAGGGAAAATAGTTAGAAATAAAGCCTGTTTAGTAGCTAAAGGGTTCAGTCAAGTCGAAGGATTAGACTATAATGAAACCTATGCCCCAGTAGCCAGACTTAAGTCAATTAGAATATTGTTAGCATTTGCATCCCATAAAGGCTTCAAGCCATACCAAATGGACGTTATGTCAGCCTTTTTAAATGGGTTCATCAAAGAAGAAGTCTATGTAGGACAACCCCCCAGATTTGAAGACCTAGGAAAACCTGACTACATTTTCAAACTTAATAAGGCACTTTATGGGTTAAAACAAGCACCTAGAGTATGGTATGAACGCCTATCAACTTACCTTATTTCTAAGGTATTTAACCAAGGACAAATTGATTCTACCCTTTTTGTTAAAACCTTAGAAAAAGACATTTTCATTGTCCAAATCTATGTTGACGACATAATTTTCGGATCCACCAACTCAAACTTTTTAAAGGAATTTATAACAAAATAATGGAAAATGAATTTGAAATGAGCTTAGTTGGTGAGCTCAATTTCTTCTTAGGACTGCAAATTAAGAAAACTAGGGATGAGAATTACGTTCACCAATCCAAATATGCTAAGGAATTAATAAAGAAATTTAAAATGGATAACTCTAAAAGTATAAGTACCCCTATGGCCACAAATATCAAAATTGATAGTGACTCTAAAGGTAAACCTGTAGATCTTAAGCTATACCGAAGTATGATTGGAAGTCTACTTTACCTTACAGCCAGCAGACCTGATATTCTATTCGCTATAGGAATGCGTGCTAGATACCAAACCTGCACTAAGGAAATGCACTTAACAACCCTAAAAAGAGTACTTAGGTACATTAAGGGCACCCTAAATGTAGGGATTTGGTATCCTAAGACTTCCGCCTTTGAATTGTCAGGATACTCTGAATCTAACTATGCTAGATGCAAACTAGATAGAAAAAGTACAAGTGGAAACTACCAACTTTTAGGAAATAGTCTAGTTAGTTGGTGCAGTAGAAAGCAACACTGCGTAGCCCTATCGACAACCGAAGCAGAATATGTTGCTTTAGGAGAGTGTGTGGCACAATTCTTATGGATGATGCACACTCTTAAGGACTTCCAACTTGATTACACCCAAATCCAAGTCTACATTGATAATATAAGCTCAATCAAACTAACTAAAAACTCAATTCAACACTCAAGAACAAAGTATATAGAAGTTAAACATCACTTTGTAAGGGATCATGTAGCCAGGGGTGAAATAGTCCTTAAACATGTGGACTCAAAGTCAAACCTAGCTGATATCTTTACCAAACCCTTACCTGAGTCTGAGTTTAGCTCACTAAGAAGGCAATTAGGGTTATGCTTAGTAGAATAGGATTGCTCTACATTTTTTTTGAAAAAATTATTTTATTTCTTATCTGTTAATTAATGTTTTGTGAAAAATCATATTTTTTGTTGTTTTGAAATTTAAAATGATTTTCCGACTTAGTTGTTTTTCAAAACATACCCCCTTCAAAACTAGGGTTTTTTTGCAAATGGACTTAGCTTAGGCCCTAACCCTAGAACTGCATGCACCTATAGATCTAGAAGCCAGTATCTCACAAGCACATTAGGGTACTTTTAATTGATAACCTAGACTGGGTTGAGATGCTTAGGTCTATGCCTTGATTCAAGATGCTTTAAGTCAGTGCATCTGCAGTAATTGGGGCAATAAATACCAATTGAACGACAATCAGGTTAAGTGTCAAGCTTAAAAAATCTAACTTGAGCAGATCACTTAACTTGACTAACCCTAGTGAAAGCTACTATTTATGATAGTTAGTAAGTAGCTAACTGGGTTAGACAGGACCCAAAAAAGAATGATTTAATTTAGTTTGGTCCAGTTTATGCATATTAGAGTTGGTTCAATACAGAACTTCACTTTCATTTGCTTTAATTTTGTTTGCTATAATTAGTTTTTTTTATATATGGCAAAGGGGGAGAGAAAGGAAAGGAGAAAAAAAAGATAGGAGAAAAGGAAAATTTAAAAAAAAAATTTCTCAAAACTCTTATCTCCTTTTCAAAAAGTAAAGTAAATCACGAAAATACTTACAAATTTTTTTTAAATCTAAATCATTTCAAAAATGAAATTTTTCTAAGCATGGAAAATCTTTTGGAAAATTTTCTAAGTATTTAACTTAAAAATCTCTTGAAAATTTTCTAAGTGTTTAACTTAAAAATCTCTTGAAAATTTTCTAAGTGCTTAACTTCAAAATCTCTTAAAAATTTTCTAAGTGCTTAACTTAAAAATCTCTTGAAAATTTTATAAGTATTTAACTTAAAAATCTCTTGAAAATTTTTTATGTGTTTAACTAAAAAATCTTTTGAAATTTTTTTAAGTGTTTAAACTTAAAAATCTTTTGGAAAATTTTCTAAGTGTTTAACTTGAAAATCTTTTTGAAAATTTTCTAAGTGTTTAACTTGAAAATCTTTTGAAAATTTTCTAAGTGGTTTACTTGAAAAATCTTTTGGAAAATATTCTTTGAGTTTCTCTAAGAATAGTCAAGGACTTAGAAGTTTTTCAAAAACCCCACATATCTTTGAAAAACTCAGGGGGAGAATTTTTTCAGTTCAGGGGGAGGAAACTAAATATTTTTCAATTCGTTGCTTATTGTATGTTTTTAACTTAACGTTTTGAACCGTATTGCCATAAATCAAAAAGGGGAAGATTGTTGGTGCAGGAAGCACCTATGTCAAACCTTATTTTTGATAATGACAAAGGGTTCAGAAGTTAAGGTGGTAATGTGATCTAACAAGTCTACAAAGTGTGCAGGAAAAGTCCTAGGTACACTAGGCAAGAAGTTCTGGCAAAGGGTTGGGCAAGAAGTCCTGGTCAAGGACTGGACAAGAAGACCTGACCGGAAGTTGGGAAAGGAAGTCCTGGTCGAGGACTGGGCAAGAAGTCCTGGCAAAGGGCTGGGGAAGACCTACCAGAAGTTGGGCAAGAAGACCTGACCAGAAGTTGGTCACGAAGACCTGGTCAGGTGGATTGGGCAAAAGTCCAACCGGATGAGCTGGTTGGCAAAAGGTAAACTCTCCTGAGAGGAGTAGGTGAGGACGCGTTCCCCGTCGAGGGAACAGTAGTCGTCGGTTCGACCTAGGGTTACATTTGGGAGACCCAAAGTCAAAACCAAGACAGCTAAGGCTGTAAATAATAGCTAACATATTTGCGTGTTATGTTTTGGAACTAACCTTGGTTGCAGGGAATGAAGGAATGTTGCTTCTGCAGCTCAGGCGCCCCAATGGAGTGGGGCGCCTCAATGGGGCTAGGCGCCCGTATGGATACGGGCACCCCAGTGTAAAGGCAAAAACCAAACCACTGCCGCGAAGCCTCTGGACCAAGGCAGCTCAAGCGCCCGTGAGGTCACGGGCGCCCCCATCAGTTCAGGCACCCGAGTGAAGATGGATAAGAGATGACCGAGCCTGCGGATAAGAGATCACGCAGGGAAGGCCACGTGTAGGCGCCCCCATCGACACAGGCACCCCCATGGGTGCTATAAAAGGGGTTCACCCCCAAGACTTCAACACACATCGGTCTCAACGCTCCAAGACTTTTCGTTCAAGCGCTACGCTCCGACCAGCATTGACTTCGAGATTCCAGCGCCGACGATGACCCTCTGCTCCGAAATTCGATCCACCTCGAGCGTCGATAACGAAAAGTGTTGTAAAGTTCATTTTCAGTTCTATTTTCTATACTCAATTTGTAAAACCTTTTTACGACTATAGAATTGCCCAAATTAAACGGTCAAGGACCGTGGGCCTTGGAGTAGGAGCCGACCGTGACTCCGAACCAAGTAAAACCGACTTGTGTTCACGTGTGTTATGTTATTTTCCGCTGCATAACTGCTCTGTTTTTATCCGAAAAATTATTATCGATATTCACCCCCCCCCTCTATCGATTTCTCCGATCCAACAAAATTTTCCAAGACACTTAGGAAAATTTTCCTTGTAGTTAACAAGGATTCTTAGGATTGTGTTAGATTGGAAAAGAAACCAAATCAAGAAATCTTTTCAAACTATATGTTGACAATATTCACTTTTGGAAAATTCCTACGACACATAGGAATTTTCTTATAGTCAACAAGATTCCTGGGATTCTGTCAAACATAGGGAAGTTCAAATTCTTTTTAAAATTCATATATTGTTGGTGCAATTTTTTTTAAAGTACTTAGTGCCTTTTAGAATATTTTCTTAAAAAAAGTACTTAGTTTTTTTTTTAAAAAAAGGAAGAGTTTTGAAAATCATATTTTTTGAAAAAAAAATCTTAAGTATTTTCAAAAATCTTATTGTTGGTGCAAATTTTTTTAAAAAAACTTTGTCATTATTTGTTATTTCTTTTTGATGTGTGTCAAAGGGGGAGGGAGGTTTAAGTTAGATTTTTTTTTCTCGATTTCTCCCAAGTGTTAAACTTAGAACCCTTAGACCTAATCTAACTTAAGATTATTGTCAAATATCAAAAAGGGAGAGATTGTTGGTGCAAAGAGCATCAGTGATGAACAGTCAACTCTAGTATTTCGATGTTTGACAATATACTAAGGTTAGTCAAAGTGATCAAGGGTTTAGCCAAACAGGACCTGATTTTTGGTAGTATAAACCCAGGTTTGATCAAGTTTGACAAAGGGTCTGCCAAATAGGACCGATGTTTAGCAGAGCTACGAGTGACAATATACTTAGGTTTAGTTAAAGTGATCATGGGTTAAGCCAAACAGGACCTGATGTTTGGTAGGGTAAACCCAGGTTTGATCAGTTTGATAAATGGTTAGCCAAACATGACCTGATGTTTGGTAGAGACAATATACTAAAGGTTTAGTCAAAGTGATCAAGGGTTAAGCCAAACAAGATCTGATATTTAGTAGTGTTATAAGAACCTAGGGTTGGTTAGTTTGACCATGGGATTAAACCAAACTGGTCTTGAGGTTTGGTATACTTACTTGAAGGTTGGAAGAAAGGAGTCTAGTCAGGATCAAGATGACTAGCAAAGAAGTCCTAGTGAGTGAAGCTAGGTGGAAGAAATCCTGGTGAGTGAAGCTGGGTCCTAGTATGTGAAGCTAGGTGGAAGAAATCCTGGTGAGAAGCTGGGTCCTAGTGAGTGAAGCTAGGTGGAAGAAATCCTGGTGAGTGAAGTCGGGCCCTAGTGAGTGAAGTTAGGTGGAAGAAATCCTGGTGAGTGAAGTTGTGTCCTAGTGAGTGAATCTAGGTGGAAGAAGTCCTGGTGAGTGAAGCTGGGCAAGAAGTCTTGACCTAGAGGGTTGAGCATGAAGTCCAAGTCGGGGATCGGGCAATGGAGTCTTTGCCGAGCGAGGACTACAGACAGAAGTAGAGATGGGTTGAGGTCAGACGTCTCATGATTCGAGAGTCTCGAAGGTAGAGCACGAAGTCTTGGTATGGGGGACCGAGGAAAAGACTTAACCAACCGGGGATCACGGACAGAAATAGAGATTGGTCGAGGTCCGATGTCTCGAGATTCGGGTTCTTGGAGGCTGAGCAAAAGTCCAACCGAAGGTCCCGATTGGCAAATGGAAACTTCACCAGGGTGGAGTAGGTTAAGACGCGATCCCCGTGAAAGGGAACAGTAGGCGTCGGTTCGACCTAGGGTTTCGGGTGAAATCCAAAGTCAGAACCAATCAATTAAGGGTATATGTTTGTTTATATGTTTGTTTTGTGTTTTGTTGTCTTACAGGTACCTAGAATGGAGGCAAGATAGGAGAGCAAAACACAAAACAAACAAGGAAGCTGGGAAAGGGATCCTAGGTGCTTGAATGGTTTCAGGCGCCTGGTAACCTAGGCGCCTAAGAGCTTCCCAGGCGCCTGAGAGCTTCCCAGGTGCCTGAGTGCTATCAGGTGCCTAGGAAGGGATCTTTTATCCCTATGCTGATTCAGCTGCTATCAGGTGTCCAGATCAATATGGGAGTAGGGAGGAGCAAAGGGAGGGTCTCTTGGAGGGTAATAGCAGAACGTGGACTGGGAAGGTCGTAGTCCAAGGAATCTATTAAACAACGAGGGTGAGGTAGTTAGAGGCATCCCCTGTACTGTGGAGATATCGGTAAGGTCATCTTGTCTGACTAGGTTGTTGTAAAACTATGCACATAAGGTCGTGTTCACAGGATGGGTGCAGAAGACAAGATGGTCAAGCTGATAGAAATTGATGACGTCCATAGCTACTGGACAGGACTGAGTAAAAAATTGCCTATTTAAGAAACTTATTTTGATAGGTTTGTAGGTTGTCCAAGCAAACTTGTTAAATAGTTCTAAGGTCGGAAACCTAGGGTCAGGGCTAGGCTCGGTCCCGGGGTTGGGTTGATTAGCATGACGTTTTCTAAAATAATAAGGAAAATACATTTAAGTAGCGGAATAATTATAAACAAATTTCAGCCTTATCAGGCACCCAAGAGCTGTGTATAAATAGGGGGTTGACCCCTCACTTTAAGACACTAAATTTCCCATCCGCTAAAGCATTCTCTGTGAAGCAAAAATGCTAAAGTCAAAGCTCTGTGACCAAGGAGGTTCTAGGAGGAAGTGCATTGCATTTCGGACTTCCAAATTGGCTGGATCTTCATGTCAGATTGGTTTGCTTTTAATTTACAAAGTTGTACTTGTTTTTATTATCATTTCTTTGTTTGTACATAAACTGTAAGACGGGTTTCTCTGCCTCCAGAAAGTCCAAAAAGGAGACCACTAGTGGACTCACGCTGAGTTCTTAGGCCTTGAACGTACTGACCCTGGGGGGTTGGGAACCAAGTAAATCCCGTGAGTTTTTCTTGCTGTGTCTTCCTTTATTATTTCTGCTACGTACTAACACTTTGATAGAAAGACAATCAAATGACAAAGTTCTGACGAAATTGTTCGAGTCGATATTCACCCCCCCCCCTTTATCGACGACATCGATCCCACAATTAAACCTGGCGCAATCTGCTTGGTTCGGTCGACTGACCCACTCATTTAGTCGATCGAACCCTTGGTCAACTTCCTTTGTCTGATCTATATGAAAATGATTGCACAATAACATGTAAAGGATTAACTCTGCAAAACAGAGTTAGCACAAATATATAATATGCATGAGTAAACTATAGTAAGATCTGTTCTGATCTCAACTTAGAAACGTCCGTAAGTTTCTCTTAGTTGGATCAGCGCCTAAGGTTGTCCCCTCGGGACACGATCTCACAACACTCTCCTCAAGGGACTTACCTTTACTCACCTATCAAACATCTAGTCCTCCATACATGTTTGAACTTACTATGCTCAGTGTCTGATCATCTGATCCACTAAGACATTCATGCAATACTAAATTAGTACAACAATAGTAATTGTAATGAAAAACATTATTGATAAACCTATACTTAGATTTACCAAGATTCGTTGGTCCGATCGACTGCGCAATCAAGCTTGCTTGGAGTTTACTCCTCCAAGACTTCTAAAGTTACTGTTAGATCGTTCCGGTTGCTAAGGGGGGGTGGTGAATAGCAATTTTTGAATTGTTCTTCCTACATGGTTAGTTGCGCAAGCGGAAATCTAAAGTAACTAAAACTAACTATGAAGAACACTTACGATTTACGTGGTTCGGAGATAAACTCCTACTCCACGGCTGCCCGTAAGGTGGGTGATCCCTAATCCGTCGGTGGATGATTCCCTGGAGCACCTCCGGCTAGATCGCGTAGCTCCTTGTAGGTGGAGAAACCTTTCCACAAACTCTGGACACTATCTGAGATCACAAGGCTACTAACTAGCTTTGACCAAGGAAGTTTCGCCAAGAGAAAGTAGCCTGAAATGAGCTCCTTTAAATAGAGCTCGAGTATGAAACAGCCGCTACCAGTCGACTGCCCCTCGGGCAGTCGACTGGTCCCACTCAGATTCGACCGTTACAGTACAACATTCGAATCCAGCGCCTGTCCCAGGCAACACCAGTCGACTGCTCCCAGGGCAGTCGACTGGTCCAAACCTAAGCCTAGGGTTACACTCCCGAGAGTATTCCACTCCGCACTCTTCCGCAACTGCTTGTAACGCCAATAGAGAAGTCTTCTCCACTGAAGAGAGGTGGTCTGATGGTGCTGTATCCCTCTTGCACGACCATTTAATTTAAACTGAAAATTTTACACAAAAAAAACTCATCCCAAGACTTAGTCTTGGATTAGCAGTGCGGGAAAATAATAATAAAAAAATTGAGTGGTGTTGCACCAACCTCGATTAACGAGAAAAATACGAGCAAAAAAATATTAAAATTCGAAAAATCCGAAAAAAATACTCAACTGGTGGTTGCACCAAGTTTGAGTCACCCGCTCTGATACCACTTGTGGGATCGGTTAGAAATGATAGAGGGGGTGAATATCGTTCGATAAATTTCGGAAATACTAAGAGTAATTCCGCAGCGGAAAAGCAAAAACAATCGCTAACACTTTTGTTTTTACTTGGTTCGAAGTCGCAGTCGACTCCTACTCCAAGGCCCGCGGTCCTTGACCATTTACGACAGGTAATTCTATATTTCGCAAATGATTACAAGATGGAGATCAAATATAGAATTAAAAACAATTACAACACTTAATCAAAAATTATACCGACGACCGGAAGATGGAGTGTAGTAGTCGAGGGTCGTCGTTGGCGCTTGAATCTTGAGCACGGAGCATTTTGGAGCAGAGCGCGTAAAAAATGCTTTGGAAGATTGTTGTTCTGAAGCCTAAGGGGCGAACCCCTATTTATACTCGTAGCTGGGGCGCCTGTGTTGAAGGGGGCACCTGACACATGGCCCTTGCTGTGCGAAACTCAATCCGCAGACTTGGCCAGTGCTTATCCCCTCAACCAGGGCACCTAAGCTAACTGGGGCGCCTGTGTTAACATAGGCGCCTCAATGGCTTACGTGGCAGTTTGCTTCGAGTAGCTTGGAATCACCCTTTGTCTGGGGCGCCTGTCTCAACACAGGCACCTAGCCAAGCAGGGCGCCTCACTCCATTGAGGCGCCTGGGAGCAGAAACCTCCATACCTTCGTTCCTGCAACCAGGGTTAGTTCCAAAACATAAGAAACATATAAACGATATAAAATTAACCATGATTTACAGCCTGAGTTGTCTTGGTTCTGACTTTGGGGTTCCTAAATGGAACTCTAGGTCGAACCGATGCCTAATGTTCCCTCCTACGGGGAACGCATCCTCATCTACTCCTCTCAGGAGATTTTACCTGTTTGCCAATCGGCTCCTCCGATTGGACTTTTGCCCAATCCCCCGGATCAGGTCTTAGTGCCCAGCTTCACTCACTAGGTCTTTGGTGCCCAGTCCACGACCAGGACTTAGTGCCCAGCTTCACTCACCAGGTCTTAGTGCCCAACCTTATGTCAGGACTTAGTTTTCCAGCCCGCGGCCAGGACTTAGTGCCCAATTCTTAGAACCAGGACTTAGTGCCTAGTGTACCTAGGACTTTTCCTGCACACTTGATTAGATCACAACAAGACCTTAACTTCTGAACCCTTTGCCGTTATCAAAACACAGGTTTGACTTTGGTGCTTCCGGCACCAACACCTATAACCGATGTTAGATTTTAAAGAAATCGACTTGGATTTAGGGTTTGCCTCCTTTTTCTTATCCAATGGGCACTTGTCCTTGTAGTGTCCCTTTTGATTGCACCCAAAGCAAATTATGTGATCCTTTGACTTTTCTTTGGTGGAGGTGGATACTTCTTCTTGCTCCGGCATTGAGGATGGTCTTTCCTCCCTCTCAATCCTTGACGTGGAGACTTCTTCTATTTCTTCCTCACTTGAGGATGTGGACGATTCCACTTTCTCCTCCTCTTCGGATGTTGAACTTGATTCATCTTCTGATTGTTCCTTCTCCTTCTCTTGGACCAATAACCCCTTTTCGTTGGATTCCTCTTCTCCTTATCTTTGTGTCGAATTTTCATGTAAAGCTATCACCTTTCTCCATAGCTCATACGCATTCTTGTATTCTCCTACATTTGACACAATATATGAAGGTAATAAATTTAATACAATTCTAGTTACCACCTTATCCGCCTCCGCTTCCTCCTTTTGCTCCTTGGTCCAATATCGAGGTCGGAGGCTTTTTCCCTTCTTGTCCGTTGGAGTTTCAAATAGAACCTCCAATGCATTCCAATGATCCCAATCCATTGGGAACCACGTCTCCAATCGCTTCCTCCAATAATCGAAGTCATCTCGGTCGTATGGAAGTGGAATCCGAGTATCCCATCCTAGCGGACCTTCCGAGTCCATCTTCCTCTAGCTTTTTGCTCTCTGGAGGATAGTCTGTAGACGAGCGACCTTGCTCTGATACCACTTGTTAGAACCGAAAGGAATTTAGATATCTCCACAATGGTATGATATTGTCCACTTTGGGCCTAAGCCCTCATGGTTTTGCTCTTGGGCTCTCCCAAAAGGCCTCATGCCAATGGAGATATCTTTTTTCCTTATAAGCCTATGATCTTTCTCATGTGTTTTTGATATGGGACTATGTTTGCAACCTTGAAACCCCAACAATAATACGTCAAGGTCCCAACACATCTTGCTCTTCCAGTAGGAGAAATCTTCTCCTGAGAAGAGTGGTGGTCTCGCGATGTTGTAGCCTTCTTGCATGGCCATATAAAATTTTTAATCTGTAAAACAAACAAAGAAAACTTTGTTCCAAGACTGAGTCTTGGATTAGCAGTGCGGTATGAAAAAGAAAGGTAAATCAAGTGGTGTTGTACCAACCTCGAATAACGAGAAATTCACGAACGATAGAAATTTTATGAGCGAAAGAAAAAAAAATCAAAAATTGCTCAATTGGTTGTTGCACCAAATTTGAACCACCCGCTCTGATACCACTTGTGGGTTCATTTAGAATCGATAGAGGGGGGTGAATATCGATAAAATTTCAGATAAGTAAAAATATTGCGTAGCGGAAAAATTAAAGCAATGCTAACTCATTTTCTTTTTACTTGGTTCGGAGTCTGTAGCGGCTCCTACTACAAGGCCCGCGGTCCTTGACCATTTTCGTTGGCCAATTCTATATTTCGAAAAAAGGTGTTACAAACTTAAATCACGAATACAGAATGGAAACAACTAAAAACAAATATATCGACGACCGGAAAGTAATCTGAAGAACGGAGCAGCAGGTCGTCGATCATGAGCGTGTTGGCGCTTTGAACTCGAGCACGGGAGATCTGCATGGAGTGTTTGAGTGCTTGAGTTGGAAGAAGTGTTGTATGGAAGCAGGGGGTGAACTCCCTTTTATACTAGTGTCCAGGGCGCCTGTGAGGCTGTAGCGCGCCTGTCACATCACCGATTTGTGTGCGTCCTCATCCGCAGACTCGGCCAACATCTATCCCCCGTCCAGGGTGCCTGGGACGTCTAGGGCACCTGACTCCTCACGGGCTCCCCACATGCTGACGTGGCATCCTGCCAGCTCAGCTTCGCAGCCACAGGAAGAAACCCCATCTGGGGTGCTTGTTGATGGGTATGGCTTTGCGGATTTCCTAAGTGAATACTTGGTCCATCCTTGAGAGACCTCTCTATGTCTACGGATTAAAAATTAATTCGAATGAAGACCCGTCTCCCAAACGACCATCTCATCATCGTATCAATCGGTTCAAATTACAACTTAGCCAATCACAAAGATCGAGCCTTGTAATTCGCCTAACCGATCGATCGCGGAAAAGACTACGAGTGGATCATCGATTTTTGTATTTATTGTCGGGGTCCATGACACGATTAATTATTACAATTAATTAACAAATAATTAACACAATAATAATTAATCAATCACATAAGATGATAGAACTTAATCAAGGGAACCAAGAGAGAAATATACCTCTCTTTACCTCGTAGTCTTCTACCATATGTCCCTTCCCTCTTGGTCATGTGGGCGATGAGCTACCAAGAATCGGAATTACCAAGAGTCTCCAATTAGCCGCTTCCTTACGCGCCGATCAAAACCCTAGAACTAGGGTTAGCCGCCGGCCACACCAAGAAGAAGAAGATGAAGGAGATGAAGAGGAAAACTCTTCTCCTTCACCACCACCCTCTACAACCTCTTCTACGTCTTCCTATCACATGGCACGAAGCACACAAGGAAGATCTCTCTTCCTCTCTTCTCCCTTGCAACCGCCCGAGCACCCTAAGGCCCCGCCGCCTACTCTCCTTGCGCCGACCGCCAGACCTCCTCCCTCCCTCGCCACACTCCACAAAAGGGCGAGAAGATCTCTCCCTTTGTCTAGTAGGAGCCGGGAAGCGATAGGTTGAGAAGGGGAGAAGGAAAGATGAAGGAAGAAGAGAGCTCTTCTTCCCTCTTGTCGCACGCCCTAGGAGAGAGAAGGGAGAGAGAGAGAGAAAGGGAAGAGGTTTAGGGTGGATGAATAATTGGATTAGCCTTCATTTCTTGATTCCATGGGGTATATATAGGGCTAAGGTAGGGACCAAGAGGAGGAGTTGGGTCTTGGCCCGCTAATGGATCCAAAACCGATCCATTAATGAAGATCCATTCCACTAAAGGATCTCTATTGAACTTCCACACCAACCCCCATATTTTCATATGGGCTCCACCTATTATGAGTGCATCCATCTCCCCGTGTTTAAGATATCGAATGCCCATAGATTAATTTAAATTACTGACAATTTTAAGTAATCAACTTCTAACTCCTTGACTAGTACCACTCAACCTTATCATCGTGTTGGATCAAATCCACCAGCAGGGTTTAACATGATGAACCTTATGAGCTCATCAAGGGGGCATCATCATCTCGACTCACCAGGACATGGATTCCGTCAATAATCAATGGCACACCATGTAATTAATATTATTTTCCAACTTACCGAACCTATCGATTTAGCAGAATAAATCTCGCCCATTGGTAAATCAAAGAAATAAAATACTAACTACACGTGCCCATTATTATATCGGGATTTAGAGATTGTACTCCATATTAATCCGAGGTTCGATCCAATAATTAAGTCAGTATAAATTGGATCACCTCTTTTTTTGTCCTGCTCAATGCACACAAAGTGCACTAGTGTAATTCTATGGTCAAGACAAACCACACCTAATTACACCACAACCATCCCGATGGTTTGTCCAACTCCATCTCAGTTGTGAGCCTCTACTTATATAATGCAAGGAACTGATAACATGATTTTCTGTGTGTCACCGCACACCATGCTATCTACAATGCAAAGTATGAGACTATTATGCATATACTAATTTAAACATGCAACTATGTTGTTGTGATTCTCTTTCAAAATGTAGATATTTTATATAAAAGGACAAGTCTTTTAGTATACATCTAACAATCTCCCACTTATACGCAAAGACTCTGTTGTCCTCACACTGTCATACATCTGACTCCTATATCCTCCACATGCCGATCAAAAGCTCTCGCCGGACGGGCCTTAGTGAAAGGATCTGCCAGGTTGTCCTCCGATGCAATCTTGGCGACAACTACTTCTCCTCGCTTTACGATTTCTCGTATCAGATGGTACTTGCGCTCTATGTGTTTACTCGCCTTATGGGCTGGTGGTTCCTTCGAGTTTGAAACTGCACCACTATTATGACAATAGATTGTGATAGATCTTGGCAAACCAAGAATCACATCCAAGTCCATCATGAAGTTCCTGAGCTATACAGCTTCCTTAGCTACCTCTGAGGCTACCACATACTCAGCTTCCATGGTGGTCCGTCGTGCATTTCTGCTTGACACTCCTCCGTACTATGGCTCCACCTCCTAAAGTAAACACAAACCCTGAGGTAGACTTACTCTTGTCCCTATCCGACTGGAAACCTGAATTGGTGTAACCCACAGGGATTAATTGGTCAGCCCGGTAAACCAGCATATAGTCCCTAGTCCGTCTCAGTTATTTCAGTATTTGCTTTACCGCAGTCTAATGCCCCTGTCAAGGGTTACTCTGATATCTTCTAACCATGCCCACGACAAAATCGATATCTGGTCTCGTACACAACATAGCATACATGAGACTTCCTACAGCCGATGCATAAGGAACTGCCTTCATTTCCTCTATCTCCTTTGATGTTTTCGGACACATCTCCTTAGATAGAGGAACTCCATGCCTAAAAGGTAAAAAACCTTTCTTGGAGTTTTCTATGCTAAAATGAGACAGGACAGTGTCTATGTATGAAGCTTGGCATAAGCACAACATCCTTTTCTGGCGATCCCTTATAACCTTGATCCCAAGGATGTGTCCCGCTTTACCTAAGTCCTTCATATCGAACTGTTTAGACAACCATACACTTACGTCTGACAACACTTTGACATTGTTTCCAATGAGCAAAATGTCATCTACGTAAAGTACAAGAAACACCAGTACATTTCCGTCACATCTCTTATATACACATGATTCATCCGAGCTTTGAATAAATCCATATGACTGGATTACTTCATCAAAGCGGATGTTCCAAGATCACGAAGCTTGCTTCAATCCATAAATGGACCGATTAAGATTGCACACTAGATGCTCTTTGCCCTTCACAATGAATCCTTCTGGTTGCTTCATGTAGATGGTTTCCTCAAGACTTCCGTTAAGGAAAGTTGTCTTGACGTCCTTCTGTCATATCTCATAGTCCATATGAGCGGCAATAGATAACAGAATCTGGATAAACTTAAGCATGGCTACCGGCGAAAAGATCTCCTCATAATCGATACCCTCTTTCTGAGTATACCCTTTCGCAACAAGCCTAGCTTTGAAGGTCTCAACCTTCCCGTCTGATCCTCTCTTTCTCTTGTAGATCCACTTGCATCCAATGACTTTTATACCATTGGGTAGTTCTACTAGCTCACAGACATGATTAGAATCCTTAGATTCTATCTCAAAATTCATTACCCTTTGCCAAGAATCCGCAACCTTATTTTGGAGGGTCTCGTCATAGGTTCAAGGATCTAGTTCATGTTCACCAGAGACCAAGTCCGAAGACTCTTCCAAAAACATGAACCTTTCAGGTTGTCTAACAACCCTCCCACTACGATGAGGTACCACCTGTGTATCTTCTGTGGCACATGGTGTAGTAACTTATGGTGTATCCTCTTGTACAATTGGTACTAAGGTCGAAACGTCCCCTCTTAATTCTTCAAGAACAAGTCTACTCTTGGGCTTGTGGTTCATCACATAATCTTCTTCCAAGAATCTGGCATTCATGCTAGCGATTAGCTTCTAATCCTCAGGACCATAGAACATACCACCCTTCGTCCCTTTAGGATAGCCTACGAACAGACGTACTTTTGTACGAGATTCCAACATATCAGTATCTTCCGTCAGCACATGTGTTGGACTACCCCAAATCCGAATATGTCCTAAACTAGGCTTTCGCCCAGTCCACAATTCTATGGGAGTAGATAGGACTGACTTAGTGTTGGAACTTGGATGACTAGAGAGGGGGGGTGAATATAGCCAGACACTTAAAGTTTTAACGCTTTTGAAATTTCTGCGACTCAAAAGTTTAGTAGCACAGCGGAAGCAATAAAACAGAGTATGCAGTAAACTAAACCCTAAGTTAATCACAAGAACAAGAACGCTAACAAGAGGATTTACAAGGTTCGGGGATAACTTGCCCCTACTCCATGGCATGCACGTAAGGTGGGCGATCCCTTGATCGTCGACAGATCAAGCCCTGGAAAATCCGGATAGTAAGCAACCTCCTTCTCGGTGGAGTAACCTCTCCATAGCATTTCAACAAAGATAGAGTTTTAAGCACAATGAAACACAAGAAAGATCCTACTTAGCACTTAGAACAGGCAAGAACACAAGCAGAACTTCTCCCGAGCTCCACCCATCGACGATCTCATGCAAGAACACCCTTCTTCGTGTCTTCTCGCTGATGGACTCTCCAAGCCTCTTGTTTCTTCCTCCAAGTGCTCAAGTAAAAGATGGTTGCTTCAAAGATTGTAGCTACTTGCTCAAGAACAATGGAACAGCAGAGAACACAAGTACACAGCGTTACTGATCAGAGTTGTGGAGACTTGTTCGCCACCAAGCGCTTAAGTCCTTCCACAATTGCTAGGTCACCACCTCACTGCAGCCTCCAGCTGCTCTCCTACAACCACCAGCCACTACTAAGCTCTTCTGGACTCCCTGAGCCTCCCTCAGACCAGCCCCAGTCAGCAGCTCCAGCCAGCGCCAGCGTCCGTTGCAACCTGAGATGGAAAACGGGCAAACCTGCTCCAAGGAAAGGCCTCCATTGACTCTCCTTGAGTGTTTGAATCCTTCCCTGTCACCTGCAGCTTAATCAAAGCATTAGCACAGCATATCAAGCAGAAAATCGAGTATCAGATATTAAGCACAGAGAATCATACACGTTCAGACGCGATCAGAGCGTCTGACAGTGCATTTTGAATTAAAGTGATCGGTCATCGGACCGATCCAGGGCTTGTGGATCGGTCACCAGACCGATCCACCGCTTTACTGGGACTCCCAGCTTTCGCGACGACACAGGTCTGATTAGTCACCAGACCGATCAGAGTGAATCCTGATCGTTCACCAGATCGATCAGGATAGCCACTGACCGATCAGGAGCCAGCCTGATCGGTCCACTCCTGAGTGAACAGTAATCACGGATATCAGATCCTAGGTCGTGGATCGGTCACCAGACTGTTCAGTAGCTTATCAGTGGGGGAACTCAACTCACTGTGTGCTCCCTGATCGGTCACCAGACCGATCAGGAGCAAGGCAGTGAGGAAGCTGCCTGCTCCCTGATCGGTCACCGGACCGATCAGGAGGCAAGCAACGAGGCAACTGCCTGTCCCTGATCGGTCACCGGACAAATCAGGAGTCAGGCAGTAGGTTCCCAACCTCACTGTGTCCTCCCTGATCGGTCACAAGACCGATCAGTCTTTGCTGGATCAGTCACCGGACTGATCCACGAAGGAGCAGCGTGCCAACTTCCCTGATCGGTCACCAGACCAATCCAGGGACTCAAACCTAACCCTCCAAGCTAGGGTTTCATCCAACTTAGCCCTCCAAGCTAGGACCTGACCCTCCAAGCCAGGATTTTTCACCTAACCCTCCAGTTGGGACTTTTCACCTAATCCTCCAAGTCAGGACTTTTCACCTAGCCCTCCAAGCTAGGACTTTTCATCCAACCTTCCGAGTTAGGACTTTTCCACACCTAGCCCTCCAAGCTAGGATTTTTCACACCTAACCCTCCAAGTTGGGACTTTTCACCTAACCCTCCAAGTTAGGACTTTTCACCTAGCCCTCCAAGCTAGGACTTTTCACCCAACCTTCCAAGTTAGGACTTTTCACACACCTAGCCCTCCAAGCTAGGATTTTCCAACACCTAGCCCTCCAAGCTAGGATTTTCCATACCCTACCTAATCCCCGATCAGGACTTAATCATAATCATAATCATCAACCTAAACTAAAATCAGTGTCAACACCAAAACAACAATCAGGGTCAGACTGCATCAACACTTAGATGGTACCATGTTCAGAATATACGTTGTCGTATCCAGAGTGTTGATGCAGTCTGGCCCTGATTGTTGTTTTGGTGTTGACACCGATTTTAGTTTAGGTGGATGCATATTGATTATGATGAAGTCCTGATCGGGGATCAGGCATGGTATGGAAAATCCTAGATTGGAGGGCTAGGTGTTGGAAAATCCTAACCTGGAGGGTTAGGTGTTGAAAATCCTAGCTTGGAGGGCTAGGTGTGTGAAAAGTCCTAATTCGGAAGAGGTGGGTGAAAAGTCCTAGCTTGGAGGGCTAGGTGAAAAGTTCTAACTTGGAGGGTTAGGTGCAAATTCCCATCTTGGAGAATTAGGTGAAAAAGTCCTGGCATGGAGGGTCAGGTCCTAGCTTGGAGGGCAAGGTTTGTAAAGTCCTAATCCGGAAAAGTTGGGTGAAAAGTCCTAGCTTGGAGGGCTAGGTGAAAAGTCCTAACTTGGAGGGTTAGGTGCAAATTCCCAACTTGGAGGATTAGGTGAGAAATCCTTAGCTTGGAGGGCTAAGGTGGATGAACCCCTAGCTTGGAGGGCTGAGTTGGAGCCCCTGGATCGGACTGGTGACCGATCAGGGAGTTGGCACGGTGCTCCTTCGTGGATCGGTCTGGTGACCGATCCAACGATGACTGATCGGTCTGGTGACCGATCAGGGGGTATTCGTTTCACCCACTGCTTGGCTCCTGATTGGTCTGGTGACCGATCAGGGAGCGAACAGTGAGGTTGAGTTCCCTTGCTGAACTGCTCCTAATCGGTCTGGTGACCGATCAAGATCACTGTGCAGATCATTCTGGAGAATGATCTCGCATCGCAGGTTCCTCGCTATGATCAATCAGGACGGAGCCTGATCGGTCTGATCACGACCTGATCGGTCTGGTGACCGATCAGGAGGTTACCTGATCGGTCAGGTGATCGATCAGGGAGTCTGGACTACGAAACTCAGAAATTGCCCTATAAAGGGGTGGATCGGTCGGGTGATCGACCCACAACCTGGGATCGGTCTGGTGATCGGTCCAGGAGAATCCAAAAGAAGTCACGATTTCTGATTGAGCGTTGGGGATCGATCAGGATGGAGCCTGATTGGTCTGGACCTAGCCTGATCGGTCTAGTGACCGATCAGGAGGCTCTCTGATCGGTCCGGTGACCGATCACTTTAATTCAAATTGCACTGCAAGACGCTCTGATCGCGCCTGACCATATCCGATTCTCTGCTGCTTACATCTGATACTTGATTTACTATGTGATATGCTGCTCTAACACTCTGATTAAGCTGCAGGTGACAGGGGAGGATTCAAACACTCAAGGAGAAGTCAATGGAGGCTTTCCTTGGAGCAAGTTTGTCCATTCTCCATTTCAGGTTGCAACGGCTGGAGCTGCAAACTGAGCTGCTGACTGGAGCTTGGCTGAGGGGAGCTCAGGAAGTCCAGGGAGGGTTCAGTGGTAGCTGGCGTTGGCAGGGAAGCAGCTGGGGGCTGCAGGAAACTGTCACCTGATGCTGAGTGGAGAAACAAAAAGGGTGGAAGAAGGCTTCGTGGAAGCAGAGTTGGGATACTGGTTTCTTGCCGCGCCTTGTGTTCTCCACAACTTGCTTGCTGTGTTCCTGAAGTTGTCATTATCTTGAACAAGCGATTGCATTCTTGAAGCAACCATCCATTACTTGAGCGCTTGAAGGAGAGAACAAGAAGCTTGGAGTCCGACAGCGGGAAGACATGAGGAAGGGTTTCTTGTGTGAGATCGCCGCTGGGTGGAGCTCAGGAAAGTTTGCTGTGTTCTTGTCTTTGCAAAGTGCTTAAGTAAGATCCTTCTTGCTGTTTCTTTGTGCTTAAACTGAAATATGTGATTGAAACGTTATGGAGAGGTTTCTCCACCAAGAAGGAGGTTGTTTTCTATCCGGTGATAACCGGGGCTTGATTTGCCGACGATCAAGGGATCGCCCACCTTAAGGGCACGCCAAGGAGTAGGGGCAAGTTATCCCCGAACCTTGTAAACCCTCCTTGTTAGCGATCTTGGTAGTTGTAGTTGTTTCCCTTCATTTTCTGTTTTTGCATTTTCTATTTTCATACTTCCGCTGTGCTACTAACAAAGTTTAGTGCAGAAATTTGATTTGTGTCTAAGTCCATGTGATTGGCTATATTCACCCCCCCCCTCTCTAGCCATCCGGTTTCCAACACAGAGCATATCCCCAGAACGAATCCGGCAACTCAAAGAAGCTCATCATTGACCTAACCATTTCCATAAGAGTCTTATTCCTTCACACCATTCTGCTAGGGTGTGCTAGGTGCAGACAATTGGGATTGAATCCCAGCCTCTGATAAATAAGACCTAAATTCTCCCAAGAGGTACTCGCCACCATGATCTGATCATAGTGTCTTGATACTTTTACCTTGATGTTTCTCCACATCAGCCTTGAATTCTTTGAACTTATCAAAGCATTCAGACTTGCGGCACATCAGGTAAATGTACCCATATCTTAGGTAATCGTCTATAGAAGTGACGAAGTATTCAAAGTCACCTCTAGCCTGTATGGGCATAGGACCACATAAATCAGAATGAACCAGTTCTAATACATCTTTGGCTCTATACCCCTTAGACTTAAAAGGCCTCTTGGTCATCTTACCTTCCAAGCAAGATTCACAGGTTGGGAAGTCCTCCCCCTACAAACATGATCATCCTAAACTTAACCAACCACACTCTCCCCCTTTGTCGAACATCGAAAAGGGTCTAGAGGGGCTGCTAAGTTTAATCATACTCCCCCTCAACCCTAGAGGTATCCCAAAACAACATAAGATGTGAAAAGTTTGAGGGCATATGAAAACATATGACAAGGATAAGGCATGGTAAAACAAGCATATGATCATATGAACATGGCATCATAAGCATAATCATATAACAAGGCAAACATAAAGATAGCAATTTTATAGCAATCATATCAACCAACAATAACCATGGCAAAGCATAACCATAGCAATCATGTGAATAAGCAGATAAGTCAACCATCAAAACATGTTAAGACAAATATGAAAGACATGCAAAATATCATATGCATCATACCGCATCAGAGTCAAGGCAAGTGTGGCACCAGGCCATAAAAGTCAAGTCAAGAGGCATACAGCCCGAAAGTCATACAATCCAACAGTCAGATAGTCAAATCACAAACAAATGCACAGTATATCAATCATCATCGGGGGGGGGGGTCGGCGTCCTGCATGGGGTCATCCATCGTGTCATCATCGTTAGGAGCAACAGACCCTGGTGCAGTAATGGCAGAGGGCGCACCTCCAGGGAATGTGTGCTGGCGCCACTCATCATACCACGTCTGCTGCAGCGCACGAACCTTGGAGACATCAGACTCCACCGCGGTCAGTCTGCGGTTGAAAGAGCAGAACTCTGAGCGGATCTCCTCTCGATAGAGCTCTCGTATGTGAAGATCATGCTGGATCATCTGATCCAACTTGGAAATCTGCCATCGTAGATCTGGGTCTGGCTCATAGTCGTAGTGAGCAGCAGCGGCGGCGGGATCCTCCTTAGGTGCAGCAGCATCTGCTAGTACCTGAAAGTGTGGACCTCCAGGAAGTTCGCCAAGTCCCCTCCCGTCCTTCCAAACCAAAGCCCCATCGTGATCCCGTATGATGATGCTGGACTTGGCAAATGCCCGCCGGCCAAGTCTGCAATCCTGTCGGACCATGGGCACTGTCTTGCCCTTGGTGACATCAACACCCACTGACAAAAGCTAGTCGGTGATGACGTGACCAAAAGGCATATAGAACGTGCGTCGACTCGGCTCTCGATAGGATAAGATGGACTGAATGATGCTCTCTATGATATCAAAGTTCATGCGGCGGTGCATGCCATAGAGCATCAAGCAATGATAGGGTCGGATCTCGGCTAAGGGCTTGGAAGTGATCGGCAGGATACAGTTTGTAATGATCTTGAAGAGTACGTAATCGGTAGGAGAGAGACGGAGTGCTGCAAAGGTCAGAAAATCAGGACCCAACTCATCAAGCCCGACTGGGTGGGGATGGCCAAAGATATGCTGATATATAGAGTCAGGGGTGACGTCTGCGAAGGGAGCCAACAAGGGGTCAGGGAGCTCAGGGTAAATAGAATATAAGTTAGGCGATCGTCGACCGCCTAGATACTCCGCTAAGATCTCATAAGAGAAATCGAGATTTCACTTTGCTACGTGGGTGGTGAATTCGATGCCCCCTTGAGGCCCTTGTTGAAGATTATTGTAAAACTCCGAGACAAGATCATAGTTAATAGTCCACTCCAAGGAGAGGAGAAAACCAAGGTTGTTGAAAGTGACTATCTCCATGATGGAGGGGCAGTGCTCGGATAGAAAGGGAACATCAATTGATCGGCAGGAGAGCAATTTGAAGGTTCGGGATTCAAAGGCCTGTTCACAGGCAGCATTGGGAAAATGCGAACTTGAGGAAGGTTGATGCCTTCGGGAAGGCGCGGAGGAAGAAGGGGCTTTACCCTTGGAGCTGCCCTCCACTGGGTCTTTCCCCTTGGATGATTTTCTAAAGATTGGAATGATCAGGAGTAAGTTCAATCAGTAGAGTTAAAGTCATGATAAGATCACGGCATGAAATGGGATTGATTAAATCATGATACAAGTTGATTATCATGGCATGAATTGAATCAGTGAAATGAACACGAGTGTGATCACATAATCAAAGACACAAGAGAAATCAAGTGAACACAAGGTAAGGCATTGATCAAAGGTGATTAGATTTAACATAGCAAGGAAAGGTCACGTCAGAAACATAGGGTCACGACACAATACACAGCACAAAGATGAAGATCATGATTAGCACAAACTCATAATCTATTAACTGATCTGCAAGAAAAACTAACCAAAAATGCTTACTTAGGTGTCATTGAAGATTTGTGAAGAAGATCATGAAGTCTGGAAGAAGAGCTCGCGCAGGAAGAAGTTTCCGGCGCAAGAAAGAAGCGCAAGACCTTGAGCGAGAAAGGAACTCGGACAAGGAAGAGCTTGCAGAACACCTTCTCAGGATCGCACGCACACAAGCTCACTCGCAAGAAGAACTTACGCACAGCAAGTAGAGAGGAGATCACACGCGCAAAGGAGGAAGGAAAGAGGTTCGGTGCTGAGGAGTTTTGGTCGACTAGGGCTTGGGAGATGAGGAGAATACGCGATTAAATCGGTTGGTGGATCGGTCCACCAACCAAACTTTAATGCGATTGAACGGATCACCGTTCGATCTGATAGTGCCCAGACCGATCAGGCTCTGGCCTGATCGGACTGGCCTGGTCCTAATCGGTCGGGTGACCGATCAGGAAGGCTCCTGATCGATCGGCTGATCGATCAGGAAGCGATCAGTAGGATTCGGAGAGTGTTCTGTGAGCCCCTGATCGGTCGGTGAACCGATCACCACGGGGTGCCAGATCATTCCGGGGACCGATCCAGACCAACACAGAATGTTTAGACAGAATTTCATGAAGTCTCTATGACCCCTCTGATCGGTCTGCAGACCGATCACCATAGGAGGGGACCAGATCGGTCTGGGGACCGATCAGCCCTACTCCTGATCGGTCCAGTGACCGATCAGGGTTCCTGATACTCCCTGATACGATCTGAAACTTTCAGTTTCAGACTTCCCTTCGATTTCTGATAGGATCTGATGAAAAATATCGATCTTGGAAGTGATCCCTTGACTATAATTGATCCTTAAACAAGGATCAAAGGTCCTTATGGTTTTGTCAAATCACTTTGCTCCACCTAAGTGGAGTCAAACTCAAACAACAATCATTCAAGCAATTTCAAGCAAGTTTGTACCAAATTCAAGTCACCAATCAAGTTTCCTTGATTGGAATGTCCAAGTATGATCATGGAGCCAAATACACATGTGTTATGCATTGGTTTTCCCTATACTTGGTCACCGAAGTGATTTTTGTCTCGTCAACTTAATTTCTCAAGGGATGCATTAACATTTTGAGAAATTGAGTCGATCCTAACATCTCACCCCATTTCTAGCAAACAAAAACATTTTGTTAAGTCTTATAGTTTGTGTTAGATGTCCCCAAAGTTACCCAATTGTATCCCACCAATTAGAACTAATCATGAAGGGTTTTGAATGCATTTTGAAACCTATGAAGCGCGATACATTCCCAACTCCCTTCTTAAAAAGCTAAACTCATTTTCGGGAAGTGATTTAGTGAAAATGTCTGCAAAATTTGATTTGGACTCTACATAAGAGAGTACAACATCTCCTCTAGCAACATGATCTCTAATGAAGTGGTGACGCACTTCAATATGTTTGGTCCTAGAGTGATGGACTGGATTCTTAGTTAGGTTAATTGTGCTAATGTTGTCACACGACACTTACACACCCTTGTAGCTTAATCCATAGTCCTCTAGAGTATGAATCATCCATAACAATTGCGATATGCTCTCTCCCATAGCAATATATTCTGCCTCGGTCGTGGAGAGAGCAACACAATGTTACTTCCGACTTGACCAACTAACTAGAGATGAACCTAAAAATTAGCAACCCCCACTAGTGCTTTTCCGATCCAACTTACATCCAGCATAGTCGGAATCGGTAAAGCCAATTAGGTCAAATGATTCGGTACGGGGGGTACCAAAGACCAACACTAATTGTGCCCTTAAGGTATCTCAAAATTCGTATCTCAAAATTCGTTTAACAGCAATTAGATGAGATTCCTTGGCACACACTTGATACCTAGCGCACATACCCACAGCAAAAAGTATATCAGGTCGACTAGCTGTGAGGTATAGCAGACTACCTATCATGCTTCGATATTGAGTCAAATGAACGGGTTTACCACTCTCATCATTGTCTAATCTCATGTTTGTAGCCATGGGAGTGGTTGTTGGATCAAGAGAAACGATAGAGGGCGGGTGAATATCGTTAACATTTTTCGGAAAAACTTAGAGCAAGTACGCAGCGGAAATTAAGAAAACAAAAACACACAGAGACACGATCGATTTTACTTGGTTCGAAACCTGGGTTGACTCCTACTCCAAGGCCCACGGTCATTTACCGTTTCCTGAGGGCAATTCTATAATCGCGGAAAGATTCTTACAAAAGATTACAGTTCTAGTACAGTAGTAGTATAACGGAATTAAAAATTAGTTCTTCGTTACCGACATCCGATATGGGATGTTTCTCAGAGCTGAGGGATGTCGTCGGCGCTTTCGTGTCGAGTTGGAAGGTTTCTGGAGCGAAGCGCAGGAGCAGAAGAACGTTACAGCGTTGGAAGATGTGTTTTTTTTGAAGCCTGGGGTCGAGGGCCCTTTTATAGGGCCTGGGGGCGCCCAGGACATCGGGGGCGCCCCCCCACGTGTCATTCGATCCGCCTTGGTCTTGGTTAGCTTCTGATCCCTTTACATTCGGGATCAGCTTTGACCGGGGCGCCCGGAGCGCTCGGGGCGCCCGCATTGACCGGTTCAAGGTTTATCCCTTCGCTTCGCTGGCTTCTGGTTCGTAGGCTTGCACATGGGGGCGCCCGGGATGCTGGGGGCGCCCGGGAGCAGCGGGGGCGCCCGGGAGCACGGGGGCACCCCGCCCAGCAGCTGTTCGAAGCCTTCCTTACTTACATTGTTTTGTATGCACCTTGGGGGCGCCCGGGACACTCCGAGCGCCCTGCTCAGCCACTGCCTCACTCCTTTGAGGCTCTCTGAGTTGCAGACACTCGTTCCTTTGGTCCTGCATCCAGGGTTAGTCTAAAACAACATAAAATAATAATGTGTTAGTTTATACAGCCTTAGCTATCTTGGTTCTGACTTTGGGTCTCCAAAATGGAACTCTAGGTCGAACCGATGCCTACTGTTCCCTCGACGGGGAACGCATCCTCACCTACTCCTCTCGGGAGAATGTACCTGATGCCAACCGCTCCTCTGGTTGGACTTTTGCCCCGCGGTCCTTTGCCAGGTCTTGGATGCCGAGCTGTCCTTCGCTCGGTGCCTAGCATTCCATAGCTAGTGCCTAGCATTCCTTCGCTAGGGCTTTTTGCCCTGGCATTCCTTCCCCAGTGCCTAGCAGTCCTTCGCTAGGGCTTTGTGACCTGGCATTCCTTCGCCAGTGCCTAGCAGTCCTTCGCTAGGACTTTTTAACCTGCATACTAGAGTAACTTGTTAGATAACAAGTAAGACTTAACTTTTGAGTCCTGTTTCCATTATCAAAACTCAGGTTCGACTTGGGTGCTTTCTGCACCAACAATCTCCCCCTTTTTAATTTATGGCAACCCTGGTTCAAAAAGTTAAGTTTAATCAAAGCATAAAAATTACCGTTTGTTCCCTCCCCCTGGAAGGAGTCTCTCCCTAGATTTTTCAAAAATTCGTGAGGTTTTTGAGAATAAATTTTAAGTCAAAAACTCTAAGAAGAGTTTTGAAAACTTAAGTTTTGAGTACTGTAAATTTTGACGCCTTAAGTTTAAGGTACTCAAAAGTTTTGAAAACTTGAGTTTTAAAGTGCTTGGTAAAATTTGAACATTTTAAGTACTTAGAGTTTGAAAAACTTCAGTTTTAAGTACTTAGGAAAGTTTTGAAAATTTGAGAACTTGGTACTTAGTAAAGTTTTGAAAACTTAAGTACTTAGTAATATTTTGAAAATTTGAAAAAGCTTAAGTACTTAGTAGAATTTTGAAAATTTGAGAACTTAAGTACTTAGAAGAATTTTGAACATTTGAGAACTTAAGTACTTAGTATAGTTTTGAAATGCTTAAGTACTTAGTATAGTTTTGAAATACTTAAGTACTTAGTAATGTTTTGAAAATTTGAAAAAGCTGGGTTATGTACTTTTTGAATAAAGGATAGATTTTGAAATTTTGAGAGACAAAGATAAAAATTTAAAACAAAAAATTGAAAATGTTAAATTCTCTCCTTTCTTATCTCTCCCCCTTTGTCATATATCAAAAACAGATAAATATAGCAGAAATTAAATTGCATAAAGGAAATAACTTTCATAAAGGAACATTTTTGCATGATTTTGCTGTACTGAACCAATTTATGAGTAGACTTAGACCAAATCAGTTGATTTTCTCTTGTAGGGACCTGTCTAACCCATTTAGCTACTTACTCACTGTTATAAGCAGTAGTTTTTGCTAGGGTTAGTCAAGTTAAGTGTTTCTGTTCAAGTTAGATTTTCTAAACTTGACACCTAACTTGATTGCTGTGAAAGTTGTATTTAGTGCCCCAATTACTGCAGATGCACTGACTTAAAGCATCTTGAATTAAGGCAAAGACCTAAGCATCTCAACCCTTTCTAGATTATCAATCAAAAGTACCCTAAGGTGCTTGTGAGATGCTGGCTTCTAAGGTGCATGCAGTTCTAGGGTTAGGGCCTAGGCTAAGTCCATTTGCGAAAAAGCCCTAGTTTTGAAAGGGTTGTTTTGAAATAAAACTAAGTCGGAAAAGTTTTTAAAAAACTGATTTTAAAAACAACAATTTTTCAAAATTCTTTTAGAAACTGATTTTAAAAAAAAATCAAAAGTAGAGTTAATCTATTCTACATAGCACAATCCTAAATGATCAAATAGGACAGACCAAATACTCATTTCCATAAGTTAGCTAGTCAAATAGAACAGAACAAGTACTCAAAATCCAACACAGTTATACAATTCATGCATAAGTCAACCCTACTAAGTAGAGGCAGTCAAATAGTTACTAGTACAATGCTAAGCAAATCTAGGACGAGGGACCGGGATGATCAGAGGAGCCTGGCTACCAGGATCGAAATAGGGTCATCATCTCGTGATACTGTGCATCTCTGGCCTCCCTCTCATCTCTGAGGGCACTCATGTAATCGGTGTAGTATCCTAGATTTGTTGTCATTTCTTCATCGTGGTTTGCCTCCACTTCCTCTCGGAGACTCTGGATCTGTGTCTCCAAATGTGTCACTCTCTCGTAGAGTGTCGGTGGAGCGGGCTCGTCTATGTGCGCTCGGGCTGCTGCTACTAAATCTCCAACGTCAACGTCTACCTCCTCGTCTGAGTCGATCGGAGCCCCGGCCTACTGTCGTCTCCAACTCAGAACCCCGGTGGCTGATACCTCTAGACCCGCTAACGAGAAGTTCCTAAATCCTATTTCATCAAAGTCGGTCATGGCGGTTATTTCACCCACAGTAATGTCACGACCGTGGTGATGAAGGAGGGAAGTGATGATGTGGCAGAATGGAGTGCGCACTCGTCCCTGGGTCGTAACACTGGACGCATACAGAATAGTATGAAACATGTGTAGTCCAATGTCAATGTCAAGGTGATGGACTAGGGCATACAGAAGGAAGGCATGAAAGGGTCGCATGGTCCCGAGATCTCTAGTGGAGAGTGGTAAGATACAGCGGACCAGGACTTATAGGGCATAGTCCTGCGCCTGAAGGTCAACGGCTTAGAATCGTCTATTTGCGGGGAGTCTAGCTTCCCTATAGAAATAGGAGTGGATAGTGTCTAAGGTAATGTGAGAATAGGGAGGATCAAATGGAGGATTCCTAGGTGGATAGCAGCAAAATGTGGACTGGGAGGGTCGTAGTCCAAGGAATCGGTTCAGCAAAGTAGGGGTGATAGACAGATGTATTCCTTGAACAGTAGTGTTAAACATGAGATTATCTTGTCGAACTATGTTATTGTAGAATTCTGCATATAAGGATTCATTAATGGTATGAGTGCAGAAGACAAGATTATATAATTGGTAGAAGTTTATAATATTCATGGCTACGGGGCATGATTGAGTGAAGAAATGTCTATTAAGATAGCTTGTCTTAATAGGTTTGTAAATGGTTTGAGCAAACTTATTACATAACTCTAGAGTAGGGAATCTAGGGTCGGGACTTGGTTCGGCACCGGGGTTGGCCGGGTTTGGTCGACGTCTTCTAAGAGAAGGAATTTAAAAGATGTATGAAGGTATTGCATTAAATAAAATTAAAAATTAATTTAAATGTAATAAAAATTATACCGGGCAGCTCAGGGAGGCATAGTTGAGGACGAGAGCTTGCAAGGTCTCTTGATCTTCTTGTAAGGAAGGAAGGATGGAAGGAAGTTTGGTTTTTGGTGTGGGAAGAGAAGGGGATTCGAATGCCCTTATATAGGCATTTCAATGGGGGCGCCCGGGAGCTCCCGGGCGCCCAGGTCAGTGGTCACTGCTAAAGGCAGTGACTGCGGCTGGATGGGGGTGCCCGGAGTGCTCCGGGCGCCCGTGTCAGGGCGTGTTTGCAGCTTTTGCTGCATTGACTGTGATGGGGGCGCCCGCGTGGTTCCGAGCGCCCTGGTCAAGGGTCAGACTCAGCTTTTTGTCTCGGGAGAAAGAAAAGGCATGGTGGGGGCGCCCGCGTGGTTTCGGGCGCCCGGGATTGTATAGAAAAAGACAAATTTTATGTTTTGTCATCGTTTGACCATGGTTTAATCGGTTTGACCATGGTTTTAATCGGTTTGACTGCTTTGACTTGTGGTTTGACTGTTTTGACCATGGTTTGACTGTGTTGACCATGGTTTGACTCTGTTGACCATGGTTTGACCATGACCTTAACTTTAGGATTAACTCATAATATAGGCATTTAAAGAATTTCCCATTGAGTCTTAATCTTACTGTCTCACCCAATCTAGGGTTTTCAATCACGTTAGCCTTATAGGTTTTGTGAGACAGGTTTTGACAAGTAAAGTTTATTTTGAAGAAAATTATTATTTATTTTGAAAACCTTAAATTAATTTTTGAAAACAGTTAAGTTTATTTTGAAAGGAAATGTTTGAATCTATACTTAACTGAAAATTTGTGTTAGATTTTAATTTGACAAAAAGTAATTTGAATTTGAAATTCAAAAATTGGCTTCCAGGTCTTGGCGAGGCACTAGGCCTTCTTTGGCCATAGCCTTATTAGATCATCAACCCTTTCCTTGACAAAGTCGTTTAATGAAGTTTCATTTTCAAAATTAATCTTTGAAAAATTCTGGTCTAACTAGTTTGAGTTTTGGATCGGTAGCTTCGGCTAGTTTCACCAGTCTAAAGAGACCAAGTATACTTGATCTTATTAGAATTGGTTTCCCTAACGTACTATCATCTCACCTCCACTCAATACTATGTTGTCAAATTTCAGTTAAGTTTGTTCAGTCCTTATACTAACTATTTCTACGCATGGTAAATTGCAGAAATTTAAATAAACAATCAAACATGCAATTTTCAATCAAGAATTAAATTTTATCTAACAATAAATATAGTTTTCAGTTTGGCTCCCCCTGGACTAAAGCCACGATGATGGTTAGGCAAGATGTGAATCTTGTCCTTGGGGATCCAATACTGATTTGATCCAGTTGGTTTGTTCAGGCACAGTTTGGGTACCCATGCCTGATCTTTACTTTTGGACTGATTCAGTACAGCAAAGTACGATCTTTGTCTAGATTTGGTTCTATAGCCAAGTCCTGATCGATTTAGAACGGACTTCTATTTTCCAAGAATCATATCAAGACCCTTGGAACTAGAAGTGAATCGTTCTAAGGTAGCTCTAAGATCGTTAACCTGAGTTTTCATGGAGGAGTTCTCTTTCTCAAGTTTTTCAACTTGAGTAGGAGTTCCTTCTTGAACATTCTCGGTTAAGGATTTAGAGTCAGCTCCCTCTTTCAGGAGTTTTACTTCCTGTCGGAGGGATTCGATTCGGAGTTTGGATTTCGCCAAATCTTGAGAAAGATATGAAATAAGTTCATTTAAATGACTTCTATTGAAACCACTTACCCTGATTTCGTCGTCTTCTGAAAAGGTTAGTCTGCCGTCGTCCTGTTCAGATTCTGACTCGGTCTCGACTTCTTCTGAGGCGGTCAGGGCTAGTAGGTTTGATTGGGGTGCTTCTTCTTCTTCTTCTGAGGAAGATTCGTCCCAGGTTGCTTGGAGTGCTCTCTTTCTTCTTGTCTTCTTGGCCTCCTTTAGGTTTGGACACTCCGTCTTGTAGTGGCCCTTCTTCTTGCACTCGTAGCAAGTTACGTTGGGCTTGTTTTTGTCACTCGCGGGTTCAGCTGGTTCGTCCTTTCTTCGACTTGTCCTCCGATTGTTGGCTTGGTTCTTCAATTTTTTATAGTAGCTTCGGGCCAGTCGGACCAGCTCAGATCGATCTCCTTCTTCGTCTTCTGCGTCTGAGTCTGAGTTAGACTCGGGTTCAGGTTGAGGCTTCTTCTTGGTTGTTCTTCCAGTTTTACCTGCAATGAAGGCAATACCTTTCTCAGCCATATTGCAGTTAGTCTGTTCATGAAGTTCTAATTCGGAAAATAATTCATCTAGTTTAATTTTTGAGAGATCCCTTGAAACCTTGTATGCATCTACCATAGAGCCCACAAGGTGTTTCTAGGGAAAGCATTTAGAGCATACCTTATTAGGTCACGATTTTCTACCTTGTGACCAATAGTGTGAAGACCGTTCATTAGTTCTTGAATCCGGGCGTGAAGCTGAGCAGCTGTTTCGTTGTCGGCCATTTTGATGGTGTACAGCTTGTTCAGAAGCAGGTCTCTTTTGCTGATCCGAGTGTCTGATGTTCCTTCGTGCAGCTCGATCAGTTTTACCCATAGCTCCTTGGCACTGTTGAAGGGGCCCACCCGGTTCAGCTCCTCTTTTGTTAAGCCGCATTGTAGGGTTTGTGTTGCCTTTGCATCGGCTTCTATTTTGCGCTTCAGAGCGGTATCCCATTCTGAGTAGCTTTGAGGTACTCCTTCGGCGTTTTTCGGAATCTCCAGTCCGGACTGGATGATTATCCACATGCCCACCTGAGTTTTCAGGTGGACCTCCATTCGACTTTTCCAGTAAGAAAAGTCTTCTCCATTGAACAGTGGAGGTCTGGTGGTGCTGAAACCTTCTTGCATGGCCATTTAATCTGAAAAAAAATAACTAACAACAAAAATTTCCCAAGACTTGATCTTGAATTAGTAGTGCGGGATAAGGAAAATAAAATACCGTGGGGTGTTGCACCAACCTCGATTAACGGAAAAAGAAAATTCGAACTAAAAATTTAGAGAAAATTCGAACGAGAAAAAGAAAATAAAAAATCTGAAAAATTTTCAAACTGGTGGTTGCACCAAGTTTGAACTTCCCCGCTCTGATACCACTTGTTGGATCGAGAGAAACGATAGAGGGGGGGGTGAATATCGTTAACGTTTTTCGGAAAAACTTAGAGCAAGTACGCAGCGGAAATTAAGAAAACAAAATCACACAGAGACACGATCGATTTTACTTGGTTCGGAGCCTGGGTCGACTCCTACTCCAAGGCCCACGGTCGTTGACCGTTTACTGAGGGCAATTCTATAATCGCGCAAAGATTCTTACAAAAGATTACAGTTCTAGTACAGTAGTAGTATAACGGAATTAAAAAATTAGTTCTTCGTTACTGACGTCCGATATAGGATGTTTCTCGGAGCTGAGGGACGTCGTCGGCGCTTTCGTGTCGAGTTGGAAGGTTTCTAGAGCGAAGCGCAGGAGCAGAAGAATGTTACAGCGTTGGAAGATGAGTTTTTTTTTGAAGCCTGGGGTCGAGGGCCCTTTTATAGGGCCTGGGGGAGCCCGGGACGTCGGGGGCGCCCCCCCCCCCACGTGTCATCCGATCCGCCTCGGTCTCGGTCAGCTTCTGATCCCTTTACATTCGGGATCAGCTTTGACCGGGGCGCCCGGAGCGCTCGGGGCGCCCGTATTGACCGGGTCAAGGTTTATCCCTTCGCTTCGCTGGCTTCTGGTTCGTAGGCTTGCACATGGGGGCGCCCGGGATGCTAGGGGCGCCCGGGAGCAGCGGGGGCGCCCGGGAGCATGGGGGCGCCCCGCCCAGCAGCTGTTCGAAGCCTTCCTTACTTACATTGTTTTGTATGCACCTTGGGGACGCCCGAGACACTCCGGGTGCCCTGCTCAGCCACTGCCTCACTCCTTTGAGGCTCTCTGAGTTGCAGACACTCGTTCCTTTGGTCCTGCATCCAGGGTTAGTCTAAAACAACATAAAATAATAATGTGTTAGTTTATACAGCCTTAGCTATCTTGGTTCTGACTTTGGGTCTCCAAAATGGAACTCTAGGTCGAACCGATGCCTACTGTTCCCTCGACGGGGAACGCGTCCTCACCTACTCCTCTCGGGAGAATGTACTTGATGCCAACCGCTCCTCTGGTTGAACTTTTGCCCGGCGGTCCTTTGCCAGGTCTTGGATGCCGAGCTGTCCTTCGCTCGGTGCCTAGCATTCCTTCGCTAGTGCCTAGCATTCCTTCGCTAGGGCTTTTTGCCCTGGCATTCCTTCGCCAGTGCCTAGCAGTCCTTCGCTAGGGCTTTGTGACCTGGCATTCCTTCGCCAGTGCCTAGCAGTCCTTCGCTAGGACTTTTTAACCTGCACACTAGAGTATCTTGTTAGATAACAAGTAAGACTTAACTTTTGAGCCCTGTTGCCATTATCAAAACTCAGGTTCGACTTGGGTGCTTTCTGCACCAACAGTGGTTACCCCTTTTTAATCACTCATGTTGAATTTTCGAAGCATCTCTTGAGTATATTTTGATTGGTGCACATTGATCCCATCGCGGGTTTGCTTGATTTCAAGTCCAAGGAAGAAAGTCAACTCTCCCACTAGACTCATTTCAAATTCACTCTCCATGTGTCCAATGAACTCATTTAAATAGCCCTTGTTGTTTGAGCTACAAATTATGTCATCGACATATACTTGGGCTACAAATATGTTGTCACCATCTCTACGTAGAAACAATGTAGGGTTTATTTGGCCTCTTACAAAGCCTTTTTCAATTAGGAACGTCGACAACCGCTCATACCAAGCTCAGGGTGCTTGTTTAAGGTCATAAAGTGCCTTCTTGAGATTGAACACGTGGTTTGGGAATTCGGTACTCTCAAACCCCGGAGGTTGTTCGACATAGACCTCTTCTCTAATTAAACCATTTAGAAAGGTTGATTTGGCATCCATTTGATATAGCTTGAAACCACGATGTGCTGTAAATGCAAGCATCAATCGGATGGACTCTAATCGCGCAACGGGAGCATAGGTCTCATCATAATCAAGGCTTTCATATTGACTATAGCCCTTGGCTACTAAGCGTGCCTTGTTTCTTATGATTTCTACCTTGTGGTTCAATTTTTTCTTGAAGACCCATTTGGTTCCAATAATGGTGGTTTTTTTGGGTCTAGGGACTAAGTCCCAAACTTGACTTCTTTCGAATTGACCTAGTTCATCTTGCATAGCGATGATCCAATCGGGATCATTTAATGCTTCATCAATTTTTCTAGGTTCAATTTCGGAAATTAAAGCAACTTCATTAGCCTCATTCCTAAAGAATGATCTAGTTCTAACCCCATGGTGGATATCTCCATCAATCTGGTCTTGGGGATGACTAGAGGCTAATCTAGTTTGCCTAGGTGTTGGTGGTGCTTCTTGAATGGTTTCACTAGACATTAGCTTAGCCTCAGGATCCGACTGATCTATGTGTTGTCTAGGCTCACCATCATCAGATTCATCACCATCAACAACATTTGGAGTTTCATTCAAACTTAGTCTCCTAAGTTCGAATTGAACTTCATCTTCTGGTTGTCCATTGACTTTTGGAATTTCTTCAAAGACAACATCAGAAGACTCTTCAACCAATCTAGATTTCTTATTGTAGACCCGGTAGGCTTTGTTAACTAGGGAGTACCCGACCAGTATCCCTTCATCAGCCTTTGTCGTGAACTTTCCAAGGTGATCCTTGGTATTTAGGATGAACACCTTACAACCAAACACCTTAGGTGTTTAACAGTAGGTGGTTTTCCAAACCAAAGTTCATGGGGAGTCTTACCTAAGAATCTATGTATTAGAACACGATTTTGCACTTAGCAAGCCGTGTTTACAGCTTCGGTCCACAAGTAACTCGGTAATGAGTACTCATTGAGCATGCTTCGTGCAGCCTCTTGTAGAACACGGTTCTTCCTCTCTACAATATCATTTTGTTGTGGTGTTCTAGGAGTGGAGAACTCATGTCTATACCCTCTATCTTGACAAAATTTTAAAAATCGTTGATTTTGAAATTCACCTCCATGATCACTTCTAATTGTCTTAATGGTTGACGATTTTTCATTTTCAACTCTTCTACAAAAAGAAATGAAAACATCTAAGGTTTGGTCCTTATACTTGAGAAAATAAGTCCATGTATATCTAGTAAAATCATCAATGATAACAAAGCAATATCTACTTCCATTCAATAATATGATAGTGCTACAATCAAAAAAGCCCATATAAAGTAAATCTAAAGCGGTAGATGTACTTACAGTGCTTTTACCTTTATGTGGAGATTTTGTTTGCTTACCCATTTGACATGCATCACAAATCTTTTCTTTCTCATACTTGATGCTTGGTAAGCCACGAACTAATCCCTTGTTGGCCAACTTTCGGATATTCTTCATGTTAACATGTGCTAGTCTCCGGTGCCAAAAGGTGGACTCCTCTTCTTTTGACATGAGACACTTAGCAAAAGCATTAACAGCGCTTTTAAAAGAAACTTGATAAATATTATCTATTCTTGTTCCTACTAGTACCGTGTCAAGAGTGTCATATTGTCTAACTAGATATTGACTTGGTTGGAAATCAATTGTGTAACCCGCATCACACAATTCACTGACACTTAGGAGATTAAATGACATCCCCTTGACTAGAAGGACATTTTAAATTCTAAGACATTCGGATATTTGAATGTCTCCTATTCCTATGACCTTAAGACTACCATTATTACCAAATGAAACATTACCTCTACTTTTTCTTTGAAGAGTAGTAAACAATGATCTATCCCCGGTCATGTGTTTGGAGCATCCACTATCAACGAACCAAGTTGATAGATGCTCCCCCTCAATCATAACCTACACAATTCGAAAAATGGAAGATTTAGGTACCCACACCTAAAGCATCTACTAAACAAGACTTAGGCACTCATGCCTTGACAACTTTTTTTTGAGCCTAGGTGTCTTAGATTGTCTCATATCAGTCCTAGACATCAAAGACACAAATGATGGTTCTTTGGGTCGGTAACCAATATCGGCCCTGTTGTAGACTGGCCTTTGGGCATTCAAAATCATGTCTAGGGTCTTTGAGCTTGTTGAGAACTTCTCAAGAATATTCTTGAGTCTCTCAACTTCACTCTTCAATGATTTATTTTCATCCACTAACAATTCAACATGCAAATCATCTACATCCTCATCCCTAGAGGATTTCAATTGTTCAACCTCAATTTTCAAAGACTTAATCTCATCCTCTAACATTTCAACATGCAAGTCGTCTATGTTCTCATCCCTAGATGACTTCAATTGTTCAATTTCTAATTGCAATGATTTAACCTTATTTTTTGACTTTTTCAACATATTGGTTAAACATGCAATTGCTCTATAACATTTTTCAAGTTCGGAAGAGGTTATCTCTTCATCATCCGAAGATGACGAAGCCGCGTTTGAGGAGTCGGAGGATTCATCACTGCTTTCTTCTCCTTCAAGAGCCATGAGTGCCACATGTCGTGCACTCTTCTCCTCCTTTTCTTCATTGGATGAGCTTGAAGATGATTCATCCTAAGTGGCCTTCAAGGCCTTCTTCTTTTTCTTTGATTTCTCCTCTTTCTTCTTGGATTTCTTCTCCTTCTTCTTTAGCTTTGGGCATTCACTCTTGAAGTGCCCTTTCCTACCACACTCATAACAAGAGACATTAGACTTATCAACTTTAGCTTCACTAGAGTTACCTTTACCCTTGAAGCGTCGACCCTTCCTCATCATCCTTCGAACAAAGTTTGTCATCTCGGAGGAAGAAGACCCGCTGCCATCTTCCTCGGAATCGGACTCGGATTCGGAAGAGGATGAAGATGAAGAGACTTCCTTCTCCTTCTTCTTCTTGTTGGATCGTTCCCCTGCAACTAAGGCAATCCCCATCTCCTTGGGGCCTTTGTTAGCCATCTCATGCAATTCCATTTCACAAAACAAATCATCTAATTTAACAATTGATAAATCCTTGCAAACTTTGTAGGCATCCGCCATGGATGACCACAAAGCATTCCTTGGAAATGCTTTTAACACATACCTCACAAGGTCGCGATTCTCGACCTTTTCATCAATAGAGTGAAGCCCGTTGAGGACTTCCTTGAACCGGCTATGGAGTTCACTTACGGTTTCATTCTCCTTCATGGAGAGATTTTGGAGTTGGTTGAGGAATAAATCCCTCTTGGCGATTCTTGAATCTCGGGTGCCCTCGTGGAGTTCTATGAGCTTGCTCCACAAGTCTTTTGCACTTGTGAATGGACCAACCTTGATAAGTTGGCCTTTGTTCATGCCGCATTGTAGGGTCACCACCGCCTTCGCGTCGGCTTCACTTTTCCGGGTTTGTTCAGCCGTCCAACGCCAAGATTCTAGCTCTTTTCCTTCATCATCCTTTGGAGGGGTAAAACCCTCCTTCACCGCGAACCAAGTGTTGATGTACATCTTCAAGTAATACTCCATCTTCGATCTCCAATATTGAAAATCTGCGCCATCGAAGAAGGGTGGACGGGTGGTGCTAAAACCTTCTCTCAAGGCCATTTTTGATAGCTCTCAATTGTTAATCCGCTTGTACAGAGCCCCAAGCTCTGATACCACTTGTTGGAACTTGGATGGCTAGAGAGGGGGGCTGAATATAGCCAGACACTTGAAGTTTTAGCGCTTTTGAAATTTCTGTGACTCAAAAGTTTAGTAGCACAGCGGAAGCAATAAAACAGAGTATGCAGTAAACTAAACCCTAAGTTAATCACAAGAACAAGAACGCTAACAAGAGGATTTACAAGGTTCGAGGATAACTTGCCCCTACTCTTTGGCGTGCCCGTAAGGTGGGCGATCCCTTGATCGTCGACAGATCAAACCCCGGAAAATCCAGATAGCAAGCAACCTCCTTCTCGGTGGAGTAACCTCTCCACAGCGTTTCAATAAAGATAGAATTTTAAGCACAATGAAACACAAGAAAGATCTTACTTAGCAATTAGAACAGGCAAGAACACAAGCAGAACTTCTCCCGAGCTCCACCCAGTGACGATCTCACGCAAGAACACCCTTCTTCGTGTCTTCTCCTGATGGACTCTCCAAGCCTCTTGTTTCTTCCTCCAAGTGCTCAAGTAAAAGATGGTTGCTTCATAGATTGTAGCTGCTTGCTCAAGAACAATGGAACAGCAGAGAACACAAGCACGCAGCGTTACTGATCAGAGTTGTGGAGACTTGTTCGCCACCAAGCGCTTAAGTCCTTCCACTATTGCCAGGTCACCACCTCACTGCAGCCTCCAGCTGCTCTCCTACAACCACCAGCCACTACTGAGCTCTTCTGGACTCCCTGAGCCTCCCTCAGACCAGCCCCAGTCAGTAGCTCTAGCCAGCGCCAGCGTCCGTTGCAACCTAAGATGGAAAACGGGCAAACCTGCTCCAAGGAAAGGCCTCCATTGACTCTCCTTGAGTGTTTGAATCCTTCCCTGTCACCTGCAGCTTAATCAGAGCATTAGCACAGCATATCAAGTAGAAAATCGAGTATCAGAGATTAAGTGCAGAGTGAATCCTAAGTGAACAGAAAATCGACACAGGCCTGATCGGTCACTAGACCGATCAGAGTGAATCCTGATTGGTCACCAGACCAATCAGGATAGCCACTGACCGATCAGGAGCCAGCCTGATCGGTCCACTCCTAAGTGAACAGTAATCACGGATATCAGATCCTAGGTCGTGGATCGATCACCAGACCGTTCAGTAGCTGATCTGTGGGGGAACTCAACTCATTGTGTGCTCCCTGATTGGTCACCAGACCGATCAGGAGCAAGGCAGTGAGGAAGCTGCCTGCTCCCTGATCGGTTACCGGACCGATCAGGAGCCAAGCAACGAGGCAACTGTCTGCTCCCTGATCGGTCACCGGACCGATCAGGAGCCGGGCAGTAGGTTCCCAACCTCACTGTGTCCTCCCTAATTGGTCACCAGACCGATCAATCATCACTGGATCGGTCCGGTGACCGATCCACGAAGGAGCAGCATGCTAACTTTCCTGATCGGTCACCAGACCGATCCAGGGACTCAAACCTAGCCCTCCAAGCTAGGGTTTCACCCAACCTAGCCCTCCAAGCTAGGACCTGACCCTCCAAGCCAGGATTTTTCACCTAACCGGCCTCCAGTTGGGACTTTTCACCTAACCCTCCAAGTTAGGACTTTTCATCTAGCCATCCAAGCTAGGACTTTTCACCCAACCTTCCTAGTTAGGACTTTTCCACACCTAGCCCTCCAAGCTAGGATTTTCCACACCTAACTCTCCAAGTTGGGACTTTTCACCTAACCCTCCAAGTTAGGATTTTTAACCTAGCCCTCCAAGCTAGGACTTTTCACCCAACCTTCCAAGTTAGGACTTTTCACACACCTAGCCCTCCAAGCTAGGATTTTCCAGCACCTAGCCCTCTAAGCTAGGATTTTCCATACCCTGCCTAATCCCCGATCAGGACTTAATCATAATCATAATCATCAACCTAAACTAAAATCGGTATCAACACCAAAACAACAATCAGGGTCAGACTGCATCAACACTTAGATGGTACCATGTTCAGAATATACGCTGTCGTATCCAGAGCATATCCCCAGATCGAATCCGGCAACTCAAAGAAGCTCATCATTGACCTAATCATTTCCATAAGAGTCCTATTCCTTCACACCGTTCTGCTAGGGTGTGCCAGGTGCAGATAATTGGGATTGAATCCCAGCCTCTGATAAATAAGTCCTAAATTCTCCCAAGAGGTACTCGCCACCATGATCTGATCATAGTGTCTTGATACTTTTACCTTGGCGTTTCTCCACATCAGCCTTGAATTCTTTGAACTTATCAAAGCATTCAGACTTGCGGCACATCAGATAAATGTACTCATATCTTAAATAATCGTCTATAGAAGTGACGAAGTATTCAAAGCCACCTCTAGCCTGTATGAACATAGGACCACATAAATCAGAATGAACCTGTTCTAACACATCTTTGGCTCTATACCCCTTAGATTTAAAAGGCCTCTTGGTCATCTTACCTTCCAAGCAAGACTCACAGGTTGGGAAGTCTTCCACCACCAATGAACCCAAGGGCCCATCTGCTAACAACCTCTGATTCCTACTAAGGTTAATATGACCAAGCCTAAGATGCCAAAGATAAGTCTGGTTCATTTTAGAAGGTTCATTTCTCTTATTTTGGTTAGATGATGAGCTATTGGTCTCTATTTGCATCATGGGAGTTTTTGGTTCTAGAGTGTACAAATTGCCAATCATAGTACCCGAACAGATAATCTCTCTATTTCTCTTTATAACAACTCTGTTATTAAAAGCAATAGAATATCCATCCTTTATTAATTTATAAACTGATACTAAGTTCTTTCTAAAAGAGGGTACATATAAGCAATCTCTCAAAATCAAAACTTTATTCCTCTCAAAAGATAAATAAATGTCTCCCGCTGCAACTGCTGCCACCTTTGTAGCATTGCCCATGTAGACGATGATTTCCCCATCAGCTAGCCGTCGGGTTTCCTGGTACCCCTGCAAAGAGTTGCAGACATGATCAGTGGCTCCCGTATCTATGCACCAAGTACCGGTAGATAGCACCGCTAATCATGTTTCAACGACTAAGCACGAAGAAATACCTTTGTCTTGACGATGGGGATAGTTCGCCTTCCAATGTCCAGTTTGCTTACACGTGAAGCACTTGCCTCTCGGCTTCTTCACGCCAGTTCGAGGTCCCTGTGATCCTACTGCCTTCTTGGACCCACTTTGTTTCTTCTTCTTCCTACCTTTCGGCATAGAAGTAGAAACCCTCTGAGTAACCAAGGTCTGAGAACTTTGATGAAAAAGCCCCTCTGCCACCTGGAGTTCCCTAAGCAGTTTCCCCAACGTATATTCACATTTGTTCATATTGTAATTGAGCCGGAATTGCTCAAAACTCCTAGGCAGAGATTGGAGTATGATGTCGACCTAGGTTTCCTAGTCGATTTGTGCTCCAAGGACCTCAATCTCATTGAGGTGGACCATCATCTTAAGGACATGATACCTTATGGGTGTCTCTTCAACCATGGTAGTCGTCATCAAGCTCTTCATCGCAACCTGCCTAGCTGCCCGACCCTCGTGCCCGAAGAGCTCCTTGAGGTTCAGCATCATATCATAAGCAGTGGGCATGGCCTGATGCGGATGTTGCAATACATTTGACATAGATGCCAGAATGTAGCACCGCGCCATCTCATCTGCCTTGACCCACTTCTTAAAGCGCTCCCTCTGTTCTTCACTAGAGTTCTCGCCGGGCATTTCAGGACACTCCTCGAAGAGCACATATTTGTACTCTTCAGCAGTAAGGACAATGTCTAGGTTTCTTTTCTAGTCTATGTAGTTGGGGCCAGTAAGTTTGTTCTCCTTAAGTATGGTCACTAGTGGGTTAAAGGCTATTTTGAAAACTACCTGAGAATCACAACAATCATAACTTGAGATTTCAAAAATAAATTGATTCCTCAAACAATAAATTTTGAAATCAACCAACACCTCAAAACACCGAGAAATTCGCATGCCACGTTAGTGTGGATGTATACGAATTCTACATTCGTTAGAGGAGGTTTTACCCATTAATTTTATTATCTTGTCAACTTAACTTTTTGACAAATAAAATTAATAGTTGGTTCACTTCGGCCCTACCAATAATAGCAGTGACTCCGTCGGGGAGGATACTAATATTTGCATCTAAGTGTTCACCATTATACGACATTAAGAAAATTATTTCCGATTATGTGTCTTCCGTTGGGGAAAATCACATGCTTTTCAATAACTTTCTATAATCTTTTCTGACCCATTAATCTGCAGAACAAGCCTATCCATTATTGAGGAAGACACTCAGAGCCGACGCGCCGGCTTGTTCGCATCACTTGTCAAATTGTAATGGAGGTCACGGGACTCTTAGGGTCCTTCTCCCACTTAGTTTTTTTAATGTGAGGAATTTTTCATGCACACACACAACAAGCACATAACCAAAACACAAATAAGAAAAATCCTAGATTTTCCAACTTTCATGGCCTTGGTCTCCAATGCGCCTCCAGTCGTGTCGTCACCTCGTCCGCTTCTCCCTACACCATGCGCAAGCCACCATTGAAGGGATCTCCGAGCCGAGATAACTAGCTAATTATTTACATCCATCGATCCTATACTCCACGAAGGAGTGTACATAACATCTAGATCGAAAGCAAATAAAAAGCTCGGCTAAACACGTGTCATATTTAATTACAAAAATTAAATACCTATCTAGCCTTGTCAACCCCGAGGATTTAATTAATTATAATATTACACAATCAATCACATAACACAATTATTTAAGCTATGATAAGTTGGAATCTAGTGCCTACAACAAAGAATTAACCTACGCACATCCACATATCATCCTGCAAAAATAACATATATGATAATGTGTCAAAAAAATTAACCGAATCCTAAACACACAAAATCGGAAGCCTCAGCTCTGATACCAATTGATGGGTATGGCTTGGCGGGTTTCGTAAGCGAATAATGTTGGTGCAAGATGTATCAGTGATGTCCTCCTCTAGTGTTTCAATGTTTAACAATATGCTTAAGTTAGTGATATATTAGACAAGGTAAGGGTTAGTCAAAAAATCCATATCAAGGTAAACAAAGTCCTAGTTAACCTAGGCAATAAGTCCTGGTTCAAGGAATTGGGCATAAAATCCTGATCATAGATTGGGAACTAAGTCCTGGCCGAGGGCTGGGCACCGAAGACCTGACCGAGGGTTGGGCAATAAGTCCTAGTTGCGGACTGGGCACGAAGTCCTGATTCGAGGAATTGGAGAATAAGTCCTGGCCGAGGGTTGGGCATCGAAGTCCTGGTTCATGGAATTAGGTAATAAGTCCTGGTCGCAGACTGGGCACCAAAGTCCTGATCTGGAAGATCGGGCAATAGTCCAATCGGAGGAGCCGGTTGGCAAACTTCTTCTGAGAGGAGTAGGCGAAGGCGCGTTCCCCGGGAAGGGAACTCAGTTCGACCTAGGGTTTTGGGAGAAATCCAAAGTCAGAACCATTCGTTAAGGCTAAGATTATATATGTGCTTCTCTTGTGTTTATGTATCTTCCAGGTACCTATAATTTGAGGCAAAGCAGGCGAACAAACACACAATACGGCCTGGAAAGCTGCTCCTGGGTGCTTGAATGGATACATGCGCCCCCAAGTATTCAGACGCCTGGATGAATCAAGCGCCCAATAAGCTCTTGGGCGCCCAAGACAGGCCAACTTATCAGCTTCGCAATGTTCGCATTCTGGATGAAATTTTTACCGCCAATGAGGCGCCCCAGAGGCTCTTGGGCACCCGAGAAGAAGCTATATAAAGGGGTTCGACCCCTCAACTCAGAACAATATCTGCGACATCATTCTAAGCATTCTGAGTGACGATAAAGTGCTAGAGACGAAGTTCTGTGACCAAGGAGGCTCCAGGAGAAAGTGCGCTGCACTTCGGAGTTCCAGATCGACCGGGTCTTCTATTTTTGTTTGGTTTGCGTTTACTTTATGCATTTAATTTTCTTTATCTTTTGAATGTAAAAGTTGCACTGTAAGACGGATTTTTCCACCTCCAGAAAGTCCGGAAAGGAGACCATTAGTGGACGGGCGCTTTCCGTGCTTAGGCCTTGGACGTACTGACCCTGGGGGGTTGGGAACCAAGTAAAACCTATGTGCACTCTGAGTTGTTTGGTTTTTCGTTCTTTCTATTTTCCGCTGCTACTAACTCTCTGTCTAGAACGAACAAACGAACCTCGAAGTTTATGACAAGTTTACGAAGAAGTTTTAATGAGTCGATATTCACAACCCCCCCCCCCCCCCCGCTATCGACGACACCGGTCCCACAAGTGGTATCAGAGCCTGGTAGCTCTTCACCGGACTAACAGCCGACGGAGCAAAGACGCCAAGAGTTGAGGGGGAGTCAAGGGTGTTGAGGCAATCTGTGGTCCGAAGTGACCAAGTGTTTTGATGTTTGGGCAAAGGGTTTAAGTTAGGTTTACCCCTTGTTATCTCATATGTGTATGTTGAGTGTGCATGATATACAGGTTACACATATAGACTTGACTGGACGGCCTCGGTACGGTGAAGGGTGGCATGGAGATAGGCCACGGGCTTGTGTGCACACCTAAGGGACCTTGGAGAGCAGGGACAATGAGCTGATGGGCGTGGACTTCGAGGCATGCATGAAGGATGGCATGGAGGCAAGCTGGAGGCTTGCGTGCATCCGAGGGACGGGAGCCGAAGATGAAGAGGGCGCGAAGGCAATAGTCGAGGCTGCGGATGAGGAGTCAGTCGAGTCGTGAGGGTACGAGTGTTGTGTGATTGTACTCGGGAAGGGTTCAGCTGGGGACCAGTTGATTGCTCTGGGAGCAGTCGACTGGAAGGTGGCTGGTGAGTTGGCTAAGAATTCGAACGTTGGGGTGAAACGGTCGAATTTTAGTGGCACCAATCGACTGCCCTGGAAGCAGTCGACTGGTAGCGAGGATTTCAACCCAAGTCCTATTTAAAGAGGACTTCGTGGTGGCTGAGATTTTTGATGAAACTCGCTTGGGTAAAGTGAGTTAATAGTCTTTTGTGCCCAGATATTGTCAAGGTGATTGTGGCGAGGTTTCTCCACCCACAAGGAGCGACGAGGGCTAGCCGGAGGTTATCCGGGGAGTGATCCACCGACGGATTCTAGGATTAGTCACCCGTCCGGGGTGAATACCAAGTAAATCGGTTTGTTAGCATTGTTCTATATTGTTAGTTTTATTTTATTTATATTTCCGCTGCGCTAACAATTTTGTAGAGAATAACGAAAAAGTGCTATTCACCCCCTCCTCTAGCGGACATGATCGATCTATCAATTGGTATCAGAGCGAAGGACCGCTCTTGATCGGACTAACCGCCGAGGGAGCACACGCTAGAGGAAGAAGAACCATGGAAGACAAACTAGGGGATGATATCAACTCACCACCACCATACGAGCATGAAGACTTTGCGTATTGGTGAGCTAGAATGAAGATGTGGCTCGGCATGGATTGGGTGTGTGTAATGGTGTTAGAAGAACCATTTGAGACCCCTAAGGACAAGCATGGAAAGAAGCTCCGACCTAGGTATTGGACCAAGGAGCAACAAGAACAAGCTAGGGCCAATGAAAAGGTAATAAATATTTTGATTAATATTTTGCCTAACAAGGTGTTGAGTAATGTAGGGGCATACGCAAATGCATATGAATTATGGAGCAAATTGAAAGAAATTCATGAGAAACCTACACAAGCTCAAGAGCCCGAAGAAATAACTTCTAGTCTCCAAGAAGACCAAGATAAAGAAGAAATAACAACCTCATCAAGTGAAGTGGGAGAATTGAGTGAGGAGGTCACGACCTCAAGGATTGAGGGGGAGGAGAGACCATCATCTACACAAGAACAAGAGGAGGCCTCCACATCATCCAAGGTTGAAGAGGAAGTCAACCTAGCCTCTACCTCCACCAAAGTTAAATCAAAAGAACATATCACATGCTTTGGTTGCCACGAAAAAGGGCACTACAAGGATAAGTGCCCTCTAGGTAAGAAAAAGGAGGTACTTTCTAAACCCGGGTCCATTCGATTTAAGTCTAACATGAATTGTAGGAATAGAGAAGCCCAAGAGAGGAAATTGAAGATTAGATGCTTCACATGCAGAGAATTAGGGCACTACCACACCAAGTGCCCAAAGAAAGGTGAAATAAAGAAAATGGAGCACTTAAGAAGATGAGAGGAGGAGGAAAGAAAGAAGCAAATATCACATCAAGGGGGAACTTCAAGGGTAAGGGAGGTAATTCCTAACCCTATATTAAAATGTAATTCATTTTCAAGTTTTTCATTGCATTTTAAAAATAATGTTAATCATCCCTCCATGCATGCTAGTTTTAATGAAAAATGCTTAATGGTGCATAACCTTAAATTTAGATATAATGATAGGACTAAGATTAACAAGGTAGGTCAACACCCTAGGAAAAGCATGCATAATGATAGACCCAAGATCTCTAGACCTAAGAATCATGGCACTAATCCCGAAAAGGGAAGAAATGCACCTAGAAAAATGGGTAGTTCTAGGAATGTCCAAAGTGGACATATGGACTCCAAGGTTAAAGGTCTGGAAAGGAAAAAATCAAGCCTTGAGGGCAATGCTTGATAAATTAGAAAAGACCCTAGAAAGATTCACGGTTGGATCAAAGGGTCTAGATATGGTGTTGGATAGTTTAAAACCCAACTATGATAGATCGGGTTTGGGTTACCGGTCTAAGACCTCCAAGGCCAACAAAAAGAAGTATACTGGCGAAGCATATAATCATGGCAAGAAGGAGAAGACCAAAAATGGCAAGGGGATGCCATTTGAGGGTAGAAGGAACAACTTAACCAAAGACAAGGTGTCTAAGGTTAAAAAGGTTCATTTTGTAGGCCAAGAGTCACCGGGGGCACACCGGTGTGGTCTAGTGTGGGTTGAGTCACCTAGGGAGGTGGCTAGGTCTCAAAGCTCAAGGGGGAGCTCTAGGAGCCTTTGGGGTACATGGTAAATGGATCTCAAGAGTTTCTCTCCTAGAAAATTAGGTGAATTGTGCCAAAGAGGGTTGGAAGACTTGGGTAAGTCTTAATCCTAGATTTTGACACATTAAAAGGGAATTTAGGAAGAAAAATGTGGAAATATGGTTATATTGGGTAAAAGTAGGTTATAATGTGTGAATACCACATAATTCAAGGATAGAAATGAATTGTGATCAAGTATAAGAAAATACATTGAGGAGGAGTCACAATTAGAACTTTTGGGATAGGCTAAAATGATACACTTTAGAAATAATGGAATTTCGTGTCAATCTTGGGATATGGAGTACATTTATTTGGAAACATATTTTTCCCAAGTAGATTAAGATCCACAAATCTCCCTACAAAATTTTAGATTTTTCGAAGATTTATAGAATTAGTTAGGGATTTCTGAAATTGGGCTGAAAATCGTGAAAATCAGATATCAGTCGACTGTCCTGATCCGAGTGAAATTCAGCCCAGAAGCTCTCTGTAAGTTTTCGCAGTCGACTGCCATTGGGCCAGTCGACTGATTCAGTAGGGTTAGAGAAAAATGGTTATTGGATGATAGAATGTGATGTCTAAATCAAGATCTTTGATTATACTCCTTGAATAAAGGTTAGACTCATGGGTTAATGGTGATTTTATGAAATGAGGCCATATGAAAAATTCAAGGGAGATTAATAAGTGGATATTTATCCAGAGTCAAGAAGATAAAAAGGGGGAGACCTTCATCACATTTAGGAGATAAAAAGGAAGAATTGAGGATCATTATATATGTAAAATCAAGATGGATTGTTTTGGCAAACATAAGGATTCATGAATGGAATTGAAAGTTGATACGAAATGCCAAACTTTTAGGAAATTAGGTTTGTACCACAAGTCAAGCACGTTTGTTGTTTTTCATGGAATCTTATTTTTCTAGGATAGGGTATATCCTAGCAAATGTGCTTGCAAACTCTTAGATTGTGTAAGGTTTTGTTAAGTTTTTTTTTTGACACTAAGGGAAAGGTTGTTTGGGGTAATCCTTTGATAGTGTCAAAGGGGGAAGAACTCGGGTGTTGGGTTGGGTATAACTCAACATGATATTAGTGGGTTAAGTTGGGTAGAACTTGACCTTGGTAAAATGAAAATTGGGAGAAGGCTTAGGTTAAAGCGGAGTGTGCCTCTTTGTTTGCCTTAATTTTCATTGAAAAATTTGGGTTTTGTATCCAACTTGGGAATGGTGATAGATACATTATGGAATGTATTTTTTCCAAGTAGGTATGGGTACCATAATGTTCTCCACAAAATTTGAGAATTTTTGGAGATTTATGGAATTTTTTGCGCAATTCTGAAATTGGCCAGAAAGACTGAATTTCAGAGTATCAGTCGACTGCCAACAGGGGCAATCGACTGCCCAGGGCTGATTTGTGTATCAGCAGCTGGTTTTGTGTCCAAATGATGAGAAATAAGTGTATGGGGGTTTAGTACACTGTGTTTAGGATCATTGGGGATTAAAAGAACCAATAATTGGGGAATTATTGGGGTCTTTTTGATGTATGGCAAAGGGGGAGAAGTTTGGGTTTAAGGTGGGAAACCAAACATACCTTTGCAAGAAACCCTAGGTTTAGGGGAAGCTAAGATTAAGGGGGAGCATGGTTGCTCCGTTCTTGGCGTAAGGGAAACTTGGGAGAGGTTCTTAAAATGCCTTTGTAAGTCCAGTGTAGGGGGAGCTTGGGAGAAGCTTTAAAAAGCCCGTTTTTGTTGAAAATTCATAACTTGGAGGGTTAGGTGTGTGAAAAATCCTAACTTGGAGGGTTAGGTGTGAAAAGTCCTAACTTGGGAAGTTAGGTGTGTGGGGAGCCTTGGGATAGGTTTTAAAAAGCCTGTTTCGAAAATTACTAACTTAGAGGGTTAGGTGTAGGATGCCTTGGAATAGGATCCATGTATGCATTGCATATGCATTTATTTAGCATTGTTTTTGCTATTGACTACTATCTTGTTTCGCTAACTTAAATGTATTGGCAAACATCAAAAAGGGGGAGATTGTTGAGGTAATCTGTGGTCCGGAGTGACCAAGTGTTTTGATGTTTGGGCAAAGGGTTTAAGTTAGGTTTACCCTTGTTATCTCATATGTGTATGTTGAGTGTGCAGGATGTACAGGTTACACATATGGACTTGACTGGACGGCCTCGGTACGGTGAAGGGTGGCATGGAGACAAGCCGCGGGCTTGTGTGCGCACCTGAGGGACCTTGGAGAGCAGGGACGATGAGTTGATGGGCGCGGACTTCGAGGCATGCATGAAGGATGGCATGGAGGCAAGCTGGAGTCTTGCGTGCATCCGAGGGACGGGAGCCGAAGATGAAGAGGGCGCGAAGGCAATAGTCGAGGCTGCGGATGAGGAGTCGGTCGAGTCGTGAGGGTACGAGTGTTGTGTGATTGTACTCGGGAAGGGTTCAGCTGGGAACTAGTCGACTGCTCTGGGAGCAGTTGACTGGTAGGTGGCTGGTGAGTTGGCTGAGAATTTGAACGTTAGGGTGCAACGGTCGAATTTCAATGGCACCAGTCGACTGCCCTGGGAGCAGTCGACTGGTAGCGAGGGTTTCAGCCCGAGTCCTATTTAAAGAGGACTTCGTGGTGGCTGAGATTCTTGACGAAACTCGCTTGGGTAAAGTGAGTTAGTAGTCTTTTATGCCCAGATATTGTCAATGTGATTGTGGCAAAGTTTCTCCACCCACAAGGAGCGACGAGGGCTAGCCGGAGGTTATCCGGGGAGTGATCCACCGACGGATTCTAGGATTAGTCACCCGTCTGGGGTAGATACCAAGTAAATCGGTTTGTTAGCATTGTTCTATATTGTTAGTTTTATTTTATTTGTATTTCCGCTGCGCTAACAATTTTGTAGAGAACAACGAAAAAGTGTCATTCACCCCCCCCCCCCCTCCTCTAGCGGACACAATCGATCTATCAATGTGTGAATCAGGTATATTTTTCTAATTATGTCAAATTTTAAGTTCCATATTATATGTTTCAAGTGCAGGGAGAGAGGGCACTATAAAAACCAGTGTCCTACTCGTAAGACTCGATCATCACCACCGGCGGCAAAGGAGGTACCAGCGCCAGGAGTCCGTAGGGACAAGAGTCACATCAGATGCTTCAGATGTCAAGGGCACGGACACTACAAGAACCAGTGTCCGACCAAAGTACAAAAAACTAATGTTTGCAATAATTTTCAAAATTCTAAATTTCCTGCACAATTTTTCAAACATGCAGATATTACTGAAAATGTTTCTGATAAGTCTGATAACTTAGATAGTTTTTCCGACAAATTAGAGCTTTTGTATAATCAGCTTAATGTAGTACATGACAAATTATCAAACTTAGGAAATATTAAAATATCAAACATAAACTCTTTAATATTTAATATCAATGCTAAAATATTCGAACTTAATAATAAAACTTGTAAAGTCAAGGATAATCATACTTTAATACTTGATATTTCTAATATTAAAGATGATAATGATTTTTCTGATGATTCTCAAGAAAATATTGTTATTAATAAACTTTCTAATAAATCTGAAGATAATTCTGATAATGCTGATAATAATTTAGAAACCGCTTTGGATAATGATGAAATTATTATTGATTCAAATATTTCTGAAATTAATTCTGAGAATATTAAGGATAAAACTCCAGATAATGATGATTTAATTAATAATTTTTTGGATAACTTTGAAATTAATTATGAAACATTATTAACAACCCTGAAAACTTATTCTACCTACTATGATGTAGAAGAATATAACTTTGATGATGAGGATGAGGAGGAAGAAGAATTTCTTAGAATCAAAGCTACACTTAATAAAGTCTACAAAAATTCAAACAAAGTAGAAGTATTAGATAAACATGAAAAATTAAATGAAAAAGAAATAGTATATAATTCAGAGATTTTTGAATTAATGAAAATGATGCGGTTAGACCCACAACTATTATCTAACCCAGAAATTTTGAAATCTAATTGATAACATAAATCAAATTAAAACTTAACAATCTTAATTAAATTTTACCTTAATTAACTATTTTAACTTTAATTAATCCTTAATTATTTTAACTTTAATTAATACTTAATTATTTTAACTTTAATTAATCCTTAATTATTTTAACTCTAATTAATACTTAATTATTTTAACTCTAATTAAAACATAATTATTTTAACTTTAATTAATACTTAATTATATTAACTTTAATTAATCCATAATTTTTTTAATTAATCCATAATTTTTTTCTTTAATTAATCCTTAATTATTTTAATTTTAATTAATACTTAATTATTTTAACTTTAATTAATACTTAATTCTTTAAAATTTAATTAATCCTTAATTTTTTTAATTAATCCTTAATTTTTTTCTTAATAATTTTAATTTTAATTAATACTTAATTATTTTTAACATTAATTAATACTTAATTATTTTAACTTTAATTAATCCTTAATTATTTTAACGCTAATTAATCCTTAATTATTTTAACTCTAATTAATCAATAATTAATTTTATCCTCCAATTAATCCTTAACTATTTAATTCAAATTAAAACTTAAATTCAAATCTTAATAACTTAAAATAAATCTTAACAACTTAAATTCAAATTAAATCTTAACAATTTAAATTAATTTTTAAAACCTTAATTCTTAAATAACCTCAACTTTAATTAATAACTTCAACTTTTAATGATTTCAACTTTAATTAATTAATTGTTAATAATTACACCTAATTAATTATACAAATTAGATTTTTATTCAATCCTTAATTCAACATAATCCACGAACTAAATTTCAAATTAATTACCTTCAAATATACAACTAAATAAAATCCTACCTAACCGAAACCTCCAACTAAATACCAACAAATATGTCAAAGTGGGTTAGCATATTCGCGGGTTTACACGATATGTATCAAATCGAGAATTTGATACATTATTAGAAACTTAATTAAAATATCTTGACTTGTTTGACTCATGCATAACTATCATGTAATGCATTCGTTCAGTTTTTTCTTATATATATATATATATATATATCTGCCATGTTATTCATGTTTAATTTTCAACTTAATTTAAAACGGTTAGATAGGAGAAAGATTGATTGACACTTGCCTAACCTAGTACCAGGGTGGGGCGAGATGATAATACGTTAGGGAAACTTTGCCTAACTAAGTGGAACTAGCCGAAGCTACCTCGCCATATCCTAGACTACTTAGACCAGAGTTTTTCAAAGAGTAAAATAAAGGTATTATTGTTAGTGATATGAGAGAAGTGTCCTAAGGCAATCGCCTTATGATTGTAAACATTTATTTTAATAAATGATAATTCACTATTTGAGTATACATGTTTGTGTATTTGATTGGGATCTTAAACTCATCTACTGAATGTCCGCAATATAATTCATAGCATAAGAGAATTTGTGATGGGATCACAACTAGTGATTATCTCTACATGTGCAATTGTGAAGTATTGAAAATATCCCTAGTCGATGAATTGATAAAAATGGACACTATCAATTCTGTTGAGACTAGCATGGGTTATTCTCTAATCAGCTGATTCTCACTGGCTGGTGACATTGGGATGTCCGGAGATAAACATGGATGCTAGTTAAGGGAACTAGTTCATTGGAGTGACTAGCTGTAAAACTTCATATGGTAATCTATAAAGATATGTCACTGAAGTTATTACTGCAGCTTAAGTGCGATGTTCCTTTGACTTGCGGTGTTCAAGACATCTTGGTCATGGAGACTTATACTTTAACATCTTAAGCAAGCATCTCCAAGGATGTGTGGACCCAGGATGATTGGGTATAAGCCGAAGTGCCCGAAGATGTTTGAACAGCCTACAAAGGATTCACCACTCCTTGCGAGGAGATGTATACCCAAGCCTATCGTCGGATTGTTACTCAAAGCCTTTGGCCAGAGTATATCATGTTCAGAGTACGATTCTCTTAAATACATGAGAGTAATTAGAAATCCAAAGGACGAGAAAGACATTACTTGGTGTTAGTGATATGAGAGAAGTGTCCTAAGGCAATCGCCTTATGATTGTAAACATTTATTTTAATAAATGATAATTCACTATTTGAGTATACATGTTTATGTATTTGATTGGGATCTTAAACTCATCTACTGAATATCCGCAATACAACTCACAGCATAAGAGAATTTGTGATGGGATCACAACTAGTGATTATCTCTAAATGTGGAAATGTGAAGTATTGAAAATATCCCTAGTCGATGAATTGATAAATACGGACACTATCAATTCTGTTGAGACTAGCATGGGTTATTCTCTAATCAACTGATTCTCACTGGCTGGTGACATTGGGATGTCCGGAGATAAACATGGATGCTAGTTAAGAGAACTAGTTCATGGAGTGACTAGCTGTAAGACTTCATAGGGTTATCTATATAGATATGTCAATGAAGTTCTTACTGCAGCTTAAGTGCGATGTTCCTTTGACTTGCGGTGTTCAAGTCATCTTGGTCATGAAGACTTATACTTTAACATCTTAAGCAAGCATCTCCAAGGAGGTGTGGACCCAGGATGATTGGGTATAAGCCGAAGTGCCCGAAGATGTTTGAACAGCCTACAAAGGATTCACCACTCCTTGCGAGGAGATGTATACCCAGGCCTATCGTCGGATTGTTACTCAAAACCTCTGGCCAGAGTATATCATGTTTAGAGTGCCAGTCTCTAAAATACATGAGAGTAATTAGAAATCCAAAGGACGAGAAAGACACTACTTGGGCTAGGTGTGACGTAGTCAGCCTAGTGGGGACTGACACAAATAGACCGTGTCCTGAACCAAGTGGGTATAAGATGGTGAAGGGAATGGGGCACGATTCATTAGAGCTGCTGAAGGGTTTCAGAATAATTTCTTCTGGGGTCAAACCGTTAATCTTTCGATTAATTGGGGATCATGATGTACTACTAGGTGTCACTCATGATCGTTCTATAATTGGTTAATTATAGACGACCAATATAAATCGAAAGCCTATTTAGTTACACGCACTACGAGTAATCCGAGGGATTTAAAACGAGTTGAAAATTGGATTTTTCGATCAAGAGAAATAAGTCGAATCTGAGTTAATCAGAGGCGCAATGGAAGCTAAAAATGGCTAAGTCTTTTGAAGGCTTTTTGGGCGAATTAAATGAGTTTAATTGGCGTTGGTTTGGCTCGGTTTGGGCCGGCCAAAGAGGGTGCCAACCCTCCTTGGTTGGCCGGCCACCTATTGAGAAGATAACCAATTAATTTTGGTTTAATTAATAAAGTAAATCTAGCGCGATTTATTTTATAAATTATGGATAAATAAATTTGTATAAAGAAATTTATATAAATAAATTTATAGAAATTTATTCTTTTTATGAAAGTTAAAATAATCCATGAATTGGTTTATTTTAATTTTATAAAATCAATTATGAATTGATTTTTCCATAATAAGAAAGTTTATTTATTTCTTATAAAATTTATTCCATAATAAAAGGAGAGATTAATTAGTTTTATAATAAAGTTAGTTATAATAAAACTTGGTTTAAACGGAATAATTCATAAGAGAATTTATAGGATAAATTTCTTATGATAATTAATTAGTTTTATTATAAAGTTAGTTATAATAAAATTCATAAGAGAATTTATAGGATAAATTTCTTATGATAACTAATTAGTTTTATTATAAAGTTAGTTATAATAAAACTTGGTTTAAACGGAATAATTCATAAGAGAATTTATAGGATAAATTTCTTATGATAATTAATTAGTTTTATTATAAAATTAGTTATAATAAAATTCATAAGAGAATTTATAGGATAAATTTCTTATGATAACTAATTAGTTTTATTATAAAGTTAGTTATAATAAAACTTGGTTTAAACAGAATAATTCATAAGAAAATTTATAGGATAAATTTCTTATGATAACTAATTCCGTTAATTCCGTTAATTCGGTTAAGAGGAGACTTGGCAAGGGAGAAGCAACTATATAAGGAACCATAGGCAAGCCTTGGATTCCTAAGATTTTGATAATCGAAATAGAGCTCTCCCTCTCTCTCTTCTCTTCTCTCCTCCTTCCCCCTCCCTTCCATTAGGGCCAGCGGCCACCCTAGCTCCATTAGGGCCGGCGCCCAACCTACACCAAGGCAAGGTGTTGCCGTGAGCTTCAAGGAGAAGAAGAAACCAACCAAGAAGAAGAAGAAGCGGATCACATCTCCCTCTCTCTCGGAATTCGATTCCGTTACTTCGTTGGTTAGTTTCCTTTTCTTCTCTTGATCTTCTTTGTTGTGCCTATAGAGAATCTAGTAGTTCTCGTCGGCACAAAACTCGTGACTTTGCGAAGTCATCCCGAAGAGAACTCGGCGTGGACGCGAATAGAGGCGGAGCTTCCAAGGGACGCTACGGTTTGATCTCGTCCCTTACTTCGAGTTACGAGAGGTATAATGTAAATTAGTTTACTTTTCCGCAAAGTTTTATTTTATGATTATGTCAACACACCATAAGGTTGCATGCTAGATACGAAGTTAAAATAATTTAGGAAATTATTTTATGCAAATTCTTCCGCTGCACGTAAAAATTTAAAATTTTACGAACTCGTATCCTTGTCGACATGCACCCGGTCCCAACAGTGGTATCAGAGCCGGTTAGTGTTCAACTTAATCATATAATTGTTTTGTGGAAAACTTTGTCATGATCTCAATTTCGGAAAAATTTTCAATTATGGAAACTTTCAAATTATAATAAATTTTAGATTTAGGAATTTCAAAGTTTGGAAATCCTCATGAAATTTCGCAAACGTTTGAAATTTTCTAATTTCTGAAATTTTATAATAATTGTGAAAACTTCCCATCTTTGGAAACTTTCCAATTTTAGAAAATTTTCTATTTTAGAAATTTTCCAATTTTGGAAATATGTAAGTTTCCTTTGTACCAGAAACTTACAATTATTCTGAAAACCTATTTTTGAAATCTCGCAATTTTGGGCACTTTCTTTTAAGAATGTCTAGACAAATTCATGGACAGTTAATTGACAATTAAATTTGAATTGGTTTTTAAATTGACAACAAAATTCTTTATTTTGGATTGAGCCTCGGGGAGCCGTCCAATTTAAAGTTAGTTGTTGTAATTTAATTTCCCAATATTTAATTGAAATTGTCATGTTTGATTTGGATTGAGTCTCGGGGAGCCGTCCAATTAGATTTACAACACATTACTTTTCTTTGGGTATCTAAGCCTCGGGGAGCCACCCTTAGAAAACAATTTGTTGTAATTAATTAAATCCATGAATAAAATATGTTTGAAGAGGTGATGCTCTTACATATTGTTGTCTCCAAAATTAATTAGGAAAATGGTTTCCTATAGAGTTTTCTTAAATGAGATTTTCATGAAAATAATATGTAGTTGAATTAAGGGATTTGTCTCTTAATTTAATAAGATTTGATTTAGAGAAATCAAAGTCTTGAACATATTATTTCCGAAATTAATTATGACAATTTAGGAAATTGTTTCCCAAAACAATTCCTTTAATTAAGTATGAAATTGGAATTAGGAAATCCGGTTCCTAATTCAGTTAATGAGACTTGATAACTTAAGTCACATACATACTTAATTAAGGAAATCGTTAGTCATGACATAATTCTATGTCATGAATGTGCTTAGAAAATAAAGGATGAGACCCAAAACCCCTTACAAAATATTAAGGCCAACACCTTCCATTAATATGGTTAGAATCGGAGTTTTGTTTCTCGTTTGGGTTGATGGACACATCCATGCCCGACTTGAACCTCAACACGTTCAAACCATGGAATTAGTTTATGAATAATATAGTTGGAGTCAGAGGTCAATCATTAGTTTTGGTTGTTGGACACATCCAAGCCTGACTAAGCGGTTGAATGAGCTCCAATCATATTAAAACTATTTCTTGATTAATGGGTCAGCCTTAAGCTTGGAGCATCGATTTGTTGTGCCACAGCCAAGGTCGATGTAAAGAGAGGTGCAGTTGGGTGCTATGTATAATTGTTGCATACTTGTTAATGAGTTAACAACCCAATGATTTATGCAAACATTCAATTAGTTGATAGTCAATGTTTTATGCAANTTCCCAGTTAGTGATAAAGTGGGAGAGGTCAGGGGTGACCAGAAGGTGTCACGTCGATGCTATGTCGACGATGTCTGAACAGAGGTATGGAAGGCATTCCGAGCCCCCCTAGCTAGTTGCAACATGGTGCAACCGTCTCCCTGGGCTGAAATTGAGAGAACAAAAGGAGGAGATCCAGCTTCTTCCCGACTGAGAAGAGACGAAGGTGAAGATAGCGCCCGAGCTGGAGCCCGACCTTAAGCAGTAGTTGATAAAGTGCTTGGCCGAGAATCAAGATGTGTTTGCATGGTCGGCCCGAGACCTGAAAGGTGTCTGGTCGGAGATCATGGAACACAAATTACATGTTTATCCCGACGTCAGGCCCGTGAAGCAGCGCAAGAGGGACTTTAGTCCCGACCAGAACAAAATAATTCAAGCTGAGGTAGAAAGACTCTTGGAGGCAGGCCACATCCGGGAGGTGCAGTTCCCGGCCTAGCTATCAAATGTGGTGTTGTAAGCTAGAGAACAAATGGAGGGTCTGTATACATTTCAGAGACCTCAACAAAGCCTACCCCAAAGATTGTTACCCACTCCCCCGAATTGATCAGATGGTAGACTCCACTGCAGGGAGTGAGTTGATCTGCATGTTGGATGCCTACCAAGGGTATTACCAAGTGCCGCTGTCTCCCAGTGATCAAGAGAATGTCAGTTCATCACAGCCGAGGGTACCTGTTGCTACACAGTCATGCATTTCAGACTCAAGAATGCAGGAGCCACCTACCAAAGGTTGATGAACAAGATGTTCAAGGAGCAGCTGGGGAGAAACATCGAAGTATATGTGGATGACATCCTTATCAAATCTCTCCGGGCGGAGGACTTAATAGCAGATGTGGAAGAGACCTGTTGTACCCTGAGGAGGTATGGTCTGAAGTTAAATCCATCCAAGTGTCTATTCGGAGCAAGGAGTGGAAAGTTCTTGGGGTACATCTTGACTGAACGAGGTATTGAAGCTAACCCTGGCAAAGTAAAGGTCTTGCTGGACATGCCGCCACCCATAAGCCTGAAGGAAGTACAACGACTGACCGGGAGGATCACAACTATTTCTTGCTTCATCTCTCAGTCGGCCAATCGCAGTCTGCCCTTCTTCAAGATCCTGCGCAAGGCCACCAAGTTTCAATGGGATGATGAATGTCACCGAGCTTTCGAAGAATTAAAGACTTACTTGGTCAGTCTGCCCATCTTGGCTAAGCCTAAGGAGGGAGAGGTGTTGTATGTATATCTGTCAGCCACGGAGGGAGCAGTGAGCGCAGTGCTTGTAAAACAGAAGGAGGCTGAACAACAACCCATTTACTTTTTTGAGCATTTGCTGAAAGAAGTCGAGTGTAGATATAATGCACTCAAGAAGTTGGCTTATGTACTGGTGTTAATGGCTCGACGCTTGCGCCCTTATTTCTTAGCTCATCCCATCCGGGTGTTGACCAATAGTGTTGGTGCAATTTGCATCAGTGATGTCCTCCTCTGAATGTTTTAATGTTTGACAATATGCTTAAGTTAGTGATATATTGAACAAGGGAAGGGTGAGTGAAGAAAGTACTAAAGTGAAAAGAAACTCCTAGTAAACCTAGGCAATAAGTCCTGGTTCGAAGAATTGGGCACTAAGTCCTGATCATGGATTGGGCACTAAGTCCTGGCAAAGGGCTGGACACCGAAGACCTAACCGGAAGTTGGGCACGAAGTCCTGGTCCTAGGGTTTGGGCACGAAGTCTTGGTCCGAGGGACTGAGCAACTTAGCTGAGCGGTGACTAAGGACAGAAGTAGAGACGGGTCAGGGTTCGGACGTCTCGAGATCCGAGAGTATCGAAGGCTAAACAAAAGTCCAACCGAACGGACTGGGTGGCAATCGTCTCTTGAGAGGAGTAGGTGAAAGGTGCGTTCCCGGGGGTGGGAACTTGCGTCGGTTCGACCTAGGGTTTCGTGGAAATCAGAAGTCAGAACCAAGTCCTTAAGGTTAAAAATGTGTGTATATTTACTTTGTATTTTTGTATCTTGCAGGTACCTAGAATGTGTGTACATCGGTGGAAATCAGAAGTCAGAACCAAGTCCGAGGTTTCGCCCACGTGGAAGTCGCTGAGGAGGGGAGGAACTTAGGGTCCTACAAGGTTAACACGAGCGTTAGGGGACACGCCGGTAGGGGTCCGGCGGAGTCCACTCTGACGCTCAAGTCAGTGTCCGTCCGAAGAATAAAGGTAGCAAGAAGTAGAAGGTGTATGTAGAGTTGAGAGAGTGTAACCCCCTTACCAGAGGGGTTGGACTACCTTTTATACCGACGTCGACAGACTAGACGTGCCCCTTCGATCGGTGCCACGTCTCCGATACTTATGCCACACCCCCTCTTTCGGTGGTGACTGGATATCCTTTGAAACGATCTGCGTCGTTATCCCCTGTTGCGACATTAAGGGTCGTGCAGACCTTTTCTAATGGGGATAATTATCCGCACCGAGAGGGGGGGTCAGTACCCGAGGTCAGTCATTGTGAGGACTCCACCTCCCAGGGTGAGCTCGGGGTCTTCGGGCGCTATCACTCCCGAGGTGCGCTCGGGGCCTAACCTCCCGGGTTGCTCCTGGGAGAGGTCTTTGGGCTCTATTACTCCCGAGGTGCGCTCGGGGCCTAACCTCCCGAGGTGCTCCTGCGAGAGGTCTTCGGGCTACCCTTCCCGAGTGCGTCTCCTTAGGGGGGCCCCAGGGCCCGGGAAGGAAGGTCTCTTCAATCCGTCATATCGCACCCTGCAACTTCTTCATCCCCCGTGTCGGGCACGGTCTATTCAACCCTATCACAAGTCCCTCTCTTCAAGTTTGATCGAAGGAAGTGTTGCTGGCTGATCGGACTAGTGCAAAGATGAAGAAGCAGCGGGCCTTCGCCTTCCTTACTTCCCCTTTAGTTGCAAGGGGCCTTTGGATTATAATCCTTATCCCGAGTGCCGAGAAGTCCCCCTTAACGGTCTCATCCTTTTCGAAAAAGGATATCCTGACTCTTGAGGTATTATAATGACGTCTGTCTCTTCGTTATAAAGGCGCATGGTTCCTTTCTGAGGGTGACAGGGTACCCTGGCGAATGTCTTATTGCCACGTATCCCAACGACCATCTCCATAAGTTCGTGCGCCGTCTTGGCCGGCTCGCGACAAGCGACTGCCTGTATGCGGCGGTTTCTCGCTTTCCACGTGTCTCTTCCCCCTTGCGTCCAGGCAGGCAGCCGTCCGAGTGTAAGAGGGGAAGGTGCAGATGTTAAGCCTACTTCTGACTTGGAGGCTAGGTGCACTTCGTCTTCTCCTCTCGTAAAGTCTCTTTTGCGCGTGAGTAGTTTGTCTCCTTCTTGTCTTCCTTCTTAGGGATCATGGAAAGCTATCGCGCGGAGTGGTATGAGTCTGCCTCCTCGAGAGTGAGGCCGGAGGACCTGCAGGCGGCCACCGAGGCCTATGGAGTCCCGGCCGAGATGTCAATGGTCATCCCCAAAGTAGGCCAGACGCCCGTGGAGCCTCCTGCAGGCATGCCGACCTTCTTCCTAGGGCAGATGGAGTTAGGGCTCCGCTTCCCTATCCCCCTTTTTTTTCATGAACATAGCCTCCTATTTTGATATCCCCCTTCACCAGATGACTCCTAATGTCTTCGCCTAGATGGGAGGGGCGTATATCATCTTCAAGATTTTTGATCTTCCTCTGACCCCTCATCTCTTTCATTCTTTCTTCATCCCGATAGGGTCTAGAGGGATCTTTAGTTTCGCAGCCCGACCAGGCCATAGGTTTTTAGGGGGGTTTCCTTCCTCGCATAAAGGGTGAAAGGAGAAATTCTTCTTCATTAAGCTGTCGTCCTTATCCTTCAGTCCCCTATGTTGGATAGAGGATTTGCCGACTCCTCCTATTCTAGGGAACGTTCTCCATAGTCCGGTGTACCAGCGTGCTAAGGAGGTGCTCGCTGGTATGGAGTTTAGCAGCCCGGGGTTGGTGCAAAGTGAAGAGCTTATGTACCGGGCTGGCCTCAGTCCTAAAGTGACGCGGATCAGCCCTTCCCTGGGTACGTTCATCTTTTTCCTTTAATGCCTCTTGGTTCTGATTGATATTCTCTCTGTTTGGTTTTTGCAGAGGAAGTCATGTTCGCCAAGGTGATGGGCAGACTCATCAGATGGGAGGAGGCTAACAAGGAGGCATTGAATCCTCCTCCAGCTGCTCCCGACACTCCACCTGCTTCCGTCGAATCCCCTGAGGGGCCTATTGTACCGTCTTGTGGGGTCGCTTCACCCGAGAGGGTCGAGGCTACTGTTACATCCCCGACGGTTGTGAGCCGAGGGCCTTCCGATCAACAGTTTGATCCTGAGACGGATCTATCCTCTGGGGGTGGATCTTCGCCGAGGGCTACCCATCCAGCGGTAATTAGTGAGGGGGCCTCCCCTCCTAATGTTTCTTCAGTAGTCCGGTCTGCTGGGCGGCAGAAGAGGCGGCTCCCCAAGGGCTTGGGCCCTTCATGGAAAAAGCTACATTCTGCATGTTCCTCTCCTCTTCCCTCAATGCCCGAGGAAGCGGCTCTGCCTACTAAGGTAGTATCCCCTGCTCCACTAGTCCCTGTCTGAAGGTGGTCATCCCAGCACCTCCACCCTGATCCATTGACCCGTCTACGTCTTCCAAGGGTAAGGAGGTGTTATGTACCCAATACCGAATGCGACTGGACCGCCTAAAGAAGAAGTTGGACGCAGCATTGGAAGCCTCCATGCAATCCTTCCCCCCGGTGCAGTTCAAGGAGGTTCCGGTCGAGGGGGTGGTGTCCGAGGGAACCTCTAGCTCCGAGGAAGACGATTCCGGCCCTTCCAATCTGTCACCTGAAGCCCCCACCATCGAGCGACTTCCTCCCCGTCCGGGTTCGTCGCGGCCTGAGGGGCGCGGGAGTACCTCTGGAGGGGCGGTCGTACATGTTTCGACGGGCCCACTTACCACTCTTCGGGAGACTCTCCTGAAGGTACAAATCACTATTGCATTGGATGTTTTCTTGTCAATTACCTGACTTCTTGGCGCAATGGCAGGCCGCTGAGGATTGTGTGACAGCCGGTCGGGGTCTATATTCCTGGCCCTGGGTTGAAGCCATGCTCCGTCGGGCATTGAGGGCGGATGCTATAGCTGACCATGAGCATCGGACAGGATTGATGCAGGCAGGGGTCAGCAGGGCTCTCCGGGCGAAGGTTAATGACCTGATGGACCTCTTGCAAGACAAGGAGCAGGCTCTTTAAAATTCCCGGCACGGAGAACATCTGGCGTCCGAGAGGGTTGTGAGTGTCGCCAAGGACCTGCTCCAGGTGATGCAGGAGAGAGACCAGCTCTAAGCGAGGGAGAGGGAGTTGATGGGTGACATCCAGCTCATGGTAGCCTCGGTCGAGAGACTGAACTCGTGCAGTCAGGATCAGGCGCAACAGCTCAGTCAGAAGGAGTCTGATCTCCTGATGGCCACCAACCGTGCGTCCGTCCTAGAGGATGACTTGGTCCAGGCTAGGTCGAATGAGCATGCCACGTCGGAGAGACTCAAAGAGGCCTTGGCCAAGCAGGCGAAGATGTCTGCCGAGCTGGAATGGTTGAGACATTCCTACGAGGCTGCTGAGGCTGAGCTCCTTACCCTTCAAGTTGCCCGAGCTTCTAGTTCTAAGGAAGCCGAGGCAGGCTTCAAGGTGAAGTTTCTGGAGTCGGATGAGTTCTGTACCATCGTAGCCAACCAGGTAATGCAGCGCCTACAGCAGGGCTTCCATGGGGCTATTGATAAGTTGAAGAAGGATCAGCTCCTCCCTCCTGATGCAGACCCGTGATTGTAAGTGTCGTCTAGGCTAGAGAGTGGGGTCTTCTCTCGAGCCAGCGAAGCCCCATATCTACCTGGGGTCGGGACCCATTGTAGTAATTTTTGAACTAACGCAATCACTTTTACTATTCCTTGTGTATGTGCCTTTGCTCGCTGCATCCCGTGTCTTTGCTTTACAGGTTTAACGAACAGTTATTTGTTTCGAGGTTGATCCTGAGGGTAGATCCCCTATGGAAATTCTACAAACCCAAACTTCACACCCGCATTTATGTTCATGACGGGTCCCCGCTGATGTTTTCTTCTGGAGTAGGCGGGCGGCTCCCGAACCGTCACCTCCTCCTTATCCGCAATCTTATTGAATGGACCCATAAAGAGTCACGGGTTCCGAGGTACAACAAGGGCGCATTGGTCGAAACGACGCTTCGGCGTCTGTTACTGTTTTGGCGTCCTCCTTGCATTAACTGCACGGAGAGGCCGCCTTCACTATAAATAGGGGGAGAGGGGTGTAGCGTTTCCTTCATCCCTTTTGTCTGCTTGCTTCTTTGTGGTGTGATGCCACCTCTCTTCCCTTCATCTTCGTCGGTGTCCCAGCGGTATAATACCGAAGAGGCAGTAGTGTTCCTGGCCGAGGGACCCCTCCGAGGTAGAGTCTTTCGTATCGTTACCCTCACCGAGGAGCATGGTGGAGATGATGTCCAGGGTCTCGTTGAAGATCCTGGAGGATGCGAGACTCCTGGATTATCTGAGGAGTTCAGAAAAGACCTTACATGGCCCGCCAGGGGGCATGGAGGAGATGACATATCCTGATAGTTGCCTTCTCCTGTGCCAACAAACGTCATCCTCTTCCAGATCCTTGTTTTCCTCATGTTTTGGGCGGAGGATGGTGTTTATGGGATACGTCGTCTCCAAGAGGGGAGGGGCTATAGTTACTGGTTTTTCTCTTTCTCTTTCTTCTTTTCATTGAGAGATGGCGGTTGTTGTTCCCCCTCCTCTATTAAGGCAATTCTTCTCTGGGGGATGCTGCGGAGAGAAATTACAGTTGCTATTTCCCCTCCTCTTTTTTCTGCCTTTTGAATGTTGTACACGGTCGCATCCTTACGAAGAGGGGGTGGGTGGGGTCGCGCTACCTATGTGTTACCTCAGGCGTCCTCACCCGTTGCCGACTACTCGTATGGAGTACCCGGAAGGTGGAAAAGGTTCAAAGACCCTGTCTACGGGCTTCCGTGCCTTGCATGCTCAGAAAGTGTTTCCGAGCCTAGCTACCCTACAGGAATGAAGCTGTAGAGGAGAAAGGCCCAAGTAGAAGAGTGCTTTCTCTCATCCAATTGTATTTTGCTAATTCTCTGTGATGTTATGCTCCCTATACTTTTCGTATAAATAAAACAATACTTTTGTTATCTTGCATATGTGTATGTCCAGATTACTCTTTGGAGTGTCTTGCTTATGTTCTCCTGTTCGGGCATACTATTTTACCATTGCTTCCATACGGTCCTTCCATCCCGGGCGCTCTGGATATTATGGGGCCCCTGGTTTGCATCCTTGGTGGGGGGTCTGGAACAACACGGACCAAGCCTAAGTACCCCGAGCATCGGCTGCACCACGGGGTACTAGGGTTTTGGGTACTTGGTCGGGCGCGTATGTCCCAGACCAAGCCTAAGAACCCCGGGCATCGGCTGTCCCGCGAGGTATTAGGGTTTTGAATACTTGGTTGGGCGCGTATGTCCCAGACCAAGCCTAAGTACCTTGGACATCGGCTGCACTGCGGGGTATTAGGGTTTTGGTTACTTGGTTGGGCGCGTATCTCCCAGACCAAGCCTAAGTACCCTGGGCATCGGCTGCACCGCAAGGTATTAGGGTTTTGGGTACTTGATCGGGCGTGTATGTCCCAGACCAAACCTAAGTACCCCGGGCATCGGCTGCACCGCAAGGTATTAGCGTTTTGGATACTTGGTTGAGTGCGTATGTCCCAGCCCAAGCCTAAGTACCCCGGGCATTGGCCGCACCGCGAGGTATTAGGGTTTTGGATACTTGGTTAGGCGCGTATGTCCCAGACCAAGCCTAAGTACCCCAGGCATCGGCCGCACCACGAGGTATTAGGGTTTTGGATACTTGGTTGGGCGCGTATGTCCCAGACTAAGCCTAAGTACCCCGGACATCGGCTGCACCGCGAGGTATTAGAGTTTTGGGTACTTGGTCGGACGCGTATGTCCCAGACCAAGCCTATGTACCCAGGGCATCGGCTGCACCGCGAGGTATTAGGGTTTTGGGTACTTGGTCGGGCGCGTATGTCCCAGACCAAGCCTAAGTACCCTGGGCATTGGCTACACCGCGAGGTATTAGGGTTTTGGGTACTTGGTCGGGCGCATATGTCCCAGACCAACCCTAAGTACCCCGGGCATCGTCCGTACCGTGAGGTATTAGGGTTTTGGATACTTGGTTGGGCGCGTATGTCCCAGACCAAGCCTAAGTACCCCAGGCATCGGCCGCACCGCGAGGTATTAGGGTTTTGGATACTTGGTTGGGCGCGTTCTGCACCGCGAGGTATTAGGATTTTGGATACTTGGTTGGGCGGATATGTCCCAGATCAAGCCTAAGTACCCCGGGCATCGACTGCACTGCGAGGTATTAGGGTTTTGGGTGTTGGAACTTGGATGGCTAGAGGGGGGGTGAATATAGCCAGACACAACCTTCTTTCGCTTAAGGGTTTCTCTGCACTTCACGGTTAGTAGCACGACAGCGGAAACAATGGAAACAAAGAAGTGCAGAAATGTAGAAAACAAAAACAAACTAAAACAACTAACAAGATCGCTAACAAGGAGGGTTTACAAGGTTCGGGGATAACTTGCCCCTACTCCTTGGCGTGCCCGTGAGGTGGACGATCCCTTGATCGTCGGCAGATCAAGCCCCGGTGAACACCGGATAAAATGCAACCTCCTTCTCGGTGGAGTAACCTCTCCACAGCGTTTCAACAAAGATAGAGTTTTAAGCACAATGAAACACAAGAAAGATCTTACTTAGCACTTAGAACAGACAAGAACACAGCAAGCTTCTCCCGAGCTCCACTTAGCGCAGATCTCACGCAAGAACACCCTTTTTCGTGTCTTCTCGCTGATGGACTCAAGCCTCTTGTTCATTCTTTCAAGTGCCCAAGTAACCGATGGTTGCCTCAAAGATTACAGTTGCTTGCTCAAGAATGATGGAACAGCAGAGAACACAAGCACGCAGCGTTACTGATCAGAGTTGTGGAGACTTGTTCGCCACCAAGCGCTTAAGTCCTTCCACTATTGCCAGGTCACCACCTCACTGCAGCCTCCAGCTGCTCTCCTGCAACCACCAGCCACTACTGAGCTCTTCTGGACTCCCTGAGCCTCCCTCAGACCAGCCCCAGTCAGCAGCTCCAGCCAGCGCCAGCGTCCGTTGCAACCTGAGATGGAAAACAGACAAACCTGCTCCAAGGAAAGGCTTCCGTTGACTCTCCTTGAGTGTTTGAATCCTTCCCTATCACCTGCAGCTTAATCAGAGCATTAGCACAGCATATCAAGCAGAAAATAGAGTATCAGAGGTTAAGCGCAGAGAATCAGATACGTTCAGACGCGATCAGAGTGTCTGACAGTGCATTTTGAATTAAAGTGATTGGTCACCGGACCGATTAGACAGCCTCCTGATCGGTCACCAGACCGATCAGGCTGGGTTCAGACCGATCAGGCTTCGTCCTGATCGGTCCCCAACGCTCAATCAGAAATCGCGATTTCGTTGGGACTCTCTTGGACCGATCATTAGACCGATCCCAGGTTGTGGATTAATCACCAGACCGATCCACCCCTTTGTTGAACGATTTCTGAGCTTCACAGTCCAACTCTCCTGTTCGTTCACCGGACCGATCAGAGAGCCTCCTGATCGGTCACCAGACCGATCAGATCATGCTCAGACTGATCAGGCTCCGTCCTGATCGGTCATAGTGAGGAACTCGCGACACCTGATCATTCTGAATAGTGTTCCAGATCGGTCATCAGACCGATCAGGAGCAGATCAGCAGGGGAACTCAACTCACTGTGGGCTCCCTGATCGGTCACCAGATCGATCAAGAGCTGTGTAGTGAGTGAAATACATACTCCCTGATCGGTCTCCAGACCGATCAGTCATCGCTAGATCGGTCACCAGACCGATCCACGAAGGAGCACCGTGCCAATCTCCCTGATCGGTCACCAGACCGATCCAGGGGCTTCAACCTAGCCCTCCAAGCTAGGACCTGACCCTTCAAGCCAGGATTTTTCACCTAACCCTCTAAGTTGGGACTTTTCACCTAACCCTCCAAGTTAGAACTTTTCACCTAGCCCTCCAAGCTATGACTTTTCACCCAACCCTTCCGAATTAGGACTTTTCCACACCTAGCCCTCCAAGCTAGGATTTTTCACCTAACCCTCCAAGTTGGGACTTTTCACCTAACTCTCCAAGTTAGGACTTTTCACCTAGCCCTCCAAGCTAGGACTTTTCACCCAACCCTTCCGAATTAGGACTTTTCAACACCTAGCCCTCCAAGTTAGGATTTGTCACACCTAACCCTCCAGGTTAGGACTTTTCACCACCTAGCCCTCCAAGCTAGGATTTTCCAATCACTCTGTGCCTAATCCCCGATTAGGACTTAACCATAATCATAATCATCAACCTAAACTAAAATCGATGTCAACACCAAAACAACAATTAGGGTCAGACTGCATCAACAATCTCCCCCTTTTTATTGTTTGACAATCCGATTTTAAGATTAGGGATTCGAAATCAATTTCTCAAATTTCAGAATCATAAGGGAATCAGGATCCTCCCCCTACAACATAATCATCCTAAACTTAACCAACCACACTCTCCCCCTTTGTCGAACACCGAAAAGGGTCTAGACGGGTTGTTAAGTTCAAACAAACTCCCCCTCAACCCTAGGGGTTTCCCAAAACAACAAAGGTATGATTTAATTTTGAAAAACATATAACATCATGTGAAAAAGATAGATCAAGATATAGCAATCACATGCTTCATATGAACAAGGCATCACAAGCAGAATCATAACAACGCAAACATGTAGATAGTAATCATGTGAACACACATATAAGCCAACAATCAAAACAAGATAAGGCAAATGTGAAATACATGAAAAATATCAGATGCATCATTAAACAAAGTCTAGTCATAGTCAAGTGCATCAATACCAGACAACTAATCAGATGCATATCAATGCACCAAAGTCAAATCGAGTGTGGCACAAGGCCATAAGAGTCAAGTCATGGAGTATACAGCCCGAAAGTCATACAACCAAACAGTCAGATAGTCAAATCACCAACAGAAGCAGAGTATAATCAATCGTCAGCGGGGGAGTTAGCCTGCATAAGGTCATCCACATCATCAGGAACAATAGGCCCCAGTGCAGTACTGGCAGAGGGCGCACCTCCAGGGAATGTGTGTTGGCGCCACTCATCATACCATGTCTGCTGCAGCGTATGAACCCCGGAGACATCAGACTCCACCACGGCTAGTCTACGGTCGAAAGATCAGAACTTCGAACGGATCTCCTCTCTATAGAGCTCTCGTATGTGAAGATCATGCTGGATCGTCTGATCCAGCTCAGAAATCTGCCATCGTAGGTCCGGCTCGGGCTCATAGTCGTAATCAGCAGCAGCAGCAGCGGGAGTCTCCTGAGGTGCAGCAGCAACAGCTGGTGCCTGAAAGTGTGGACCTCCTCCAGGTAGCTCGCCGATCCCCCTCCTGTCCTTCCAAACCAAAGCCCCATCATGATCCCGGATGATGATGTCGGACTTGGCAAATGCCCGCCGGCCAAGTCTGCAATCCTGTCGGACCATGGGCACTGTCCTGCCCTTGGTGACATCAACACCTACTGACATAAGCCAGTCGGTGATGACATGACCAAAAGGCATATAGACCGTGCGTCGGCTCGACTCTCGATAGGATAGGATGGACTGAAAATTGCTCTCCATGATATCAAAGTCCATGCGGCGGTGCATGCCATAAAGCATCAGGCAATGATAGGGTCAGATCTCGGCTAAGGGCTTGGAAGTGATTAGCAGGATACAATTTGTAATGATCTTGAAGAGTACGTAATCGGTAGGAGAGAGACGGAGTGCTGCAAAGGTTGTAAAATCAGGACCCAACTCATCAAGCCCGGCTGGGCAGGGATAACCAAAGAAATGCTGATAAATAGAGTCGGGTGTGACATCCGCAAAAGGAGCCAACAGCGGGTCAGGGAGCTCAGGGTAGATAGAATACAGGTTAGGCGATCGTCGACCACCTAGATACTCCGCTAAGATCTCATAAGAGAAATCGAGATTCCTCTTTGCGACGCGAGTAGTGAATTCGAAACCTCCTTGAGGCCCTTGTTGAAGATTGTTGTAAAACTCCGAGACAAGATCATAATTGATAGTCCTTTCAAGAGAAAGGAGAAAGCCAAGATTGTAGAAAGTGACTATCTCCATGATGGAGGGGCAGTGCTCGGTCAGAAAGGGAACATCAATTGATCGACAGGAGAGTAATTTGAAGGTACGGGATTGAAAAGCCTATTCACAGGCAGCATTGGGGAACCGAGAACTTGAGGAAGGTTGAGGCCTTCGGGAGGGCGTGGATGAAGAAGGGGCTTTGCCCTTCGAGCTACCCTCTACGGGTTTTTTTCCCTTAGAAGACTTTCTAAAGGATGGAATGATCAAGATAGTAGGTTTGATCAAGAGAAGTGAATTGAATCATGATACAAATTAAGGTTTGATCAAAAGACAAGATGTAATCAATGACCCAAACAGTGAACATAAGGTAAGACATGGATCAAATTAGATTTAATCAGTAGGTGTGGATCATGGCAACAAATTTGATCATGAAGAAATAATCATAATGTAAGACATTTGATCAAAGACAAGACATGGCAAGGAAGGATCACGACAGACACATAGGGTCACGGCACAATATACACCACAACACAAAATGAAAATCATGATTAGCACAACCTAATAATCTATGAATTGATCTGTAAGAAAAACTAAACAAAAACTCACTTAGGTGCCATTGATGTTGATTTGAGAGGATCTTGAAGGCTGAAAGGAGAGCTCACGCAGGAGAAGTTCTCGACTCAAGAGATGAGCTCAAGACCTCGAGTAAAAAGGAACTTGCAGAAGACAAGGAAGAGCTTGCAGCACACCTTCTCAGGATTGCACACGCACAGCAAGAGGAAGAAGAATTGTATGCGCAAGGAAGAAGGAGAGGGGGTTCGGCGCTGAGGGGTTTTGGTCGGCTAGGGCTTGGGAAGTGAAGAGAATCCATGATTAAACCGGTTGGTGGATCGGTCCACCAACCAAACTTTAATGCGGTTAAACGGATCACCGTTTGATATGATAGCGCCTAGACCGATCAGGCTCTGGCCTGATCGGACTGGCCTGGTCCTGATCGGTCGGGTGACTGATCAGGCAGGCTCCTGATCGATCGGCTGATCTATCAGGAAGCGAACAGTAGGGTTCGGAGAGTGGTCTGTGAGCCCCCTGATCGGTCTGTGGACCGATCATCACGGGGTGCCAGATTGGTCCCCCCGGACTAATCCAGGCTAACACAGAATGTTTGGACACTTTTCCGCGAAGTGTTCTGTGGCCCTTCTGATCGGTCTGTGGACCGATCACCACAGGAGGGAGCCAAATCGGTCCGGGGACCGATCAGCCCTACTCCTGATCGGTCCAGTGACCGATCAGGGTTCCTGATATTGCCTGATACGATCTGAAACTTTCACACTACTAGAATTTTTGCATTCAACAACACATAATCGACAACGGTTTTTTGATAAAGTGTTGTCTTATGTCAATTTAACAACAGTTTTAGTATTAAACGTTGTTGTTGTTGGTCTGTATACGTAAAAAGACAACAGTAATAACAAAATGTTGTTGTATGTATACTCAACGACAACAGTTATAAAATAACTGTTGTCTATAGGCGGGATTTACAACAACTGATGTGATAAACTGTTGTCTATTATGACAATAGACAACAGTTATATTAAACTGTTGTTGTTGTATTGTTGTGCTGTTCAAGCAATAAACAAAATCAACGGTGGATATCCAACTGCAAAAAAAACAACGAACTATTGAATCCTCATTCTCTTATTTTTCGATCCTTAATCATCTTTTTTTCTCGTCGCACAAACCCCTAATCTTTTCTCTTCCTCGCCCGCCAACCACCCAAACCCCCGACCATTTCTGCTTCTCTCACACAAACCCCTCGCAGCCACGAGTCGACGCCTCTCCCCCTTCTTCATCGCCCGAGTCCAAGGAAGCCCCGAGAGCGGCGCTTCCTTTCACCCTCGCGAGGTGAGCCCCGACTCCTCTCGCTCTCTTCTTCTTCATCGCGCAAGCAAGGAGGCGACACCTCCTCACTTACCTTTTCTTCTTCCTCGATCGCGTGCCCTAGCTACTGACGCCCAGGCAAGAAATACCCTGCGTCAACATCGCATCTTCATCGCTAGCTACGACAGGCAAATTGCTCCTTCCCAGCTGAGTGCCACTGCCAGCGGCCCTCCCAGTGAGTTGAGATCGCTATTGATTGTTTTTGGTACCGTGAGTTGGAGCTAACCTAGTCCTCTTCCTAGGGATTTCTGGAAATTAGGGCTCTTGCATGTGGCTGGGTTTCTTCTGATCGAAACAGAAAGGGGCAGAGGAAAACTTGGTGTGTGGGTTTTCAGGTAAGGCTTGGTTGTGATCTTCATTCTTGGATGTTTCCCTTTGGATTCCCAAACTTGTACATGAGCTCTATTAGATTCCCAAATTGCATAGCTAGGTTTAGTTGAGCTTTGATCATTTCTTTTATGTAGGACCCAACTAATTCCTTGATAACTTCATTCATTCACTAACTGTTGATGAGTTTGAAACTAAGAACATTGTCCAGTAGAGCATAATTTTCTGCCAACCCTATTAGTAGTTTACAAGTAGATTTATAGCATCTTATGCTCTTTGGTTTGTTGTAATGAAGTTAGGTTCTCAAAGGAAATAGCACAGGCAATATGGATAGGTTCAACAAGAAACTAAAAAACGCATCAAATGCCTTTGCATATGCTTTGTATATGATATTAAGTTGTTCTTTAGAGTGATATCTATAACGAATGCAGACATACATAGATATTTGATGACTGCTATAACAAAAAGAAATTAAAAACAGTGAAGCAGAAATTGAGTAATGAGTGTTTACTGTTTGACATACAAGGGAACCAGTAAGCTTATGTTCCAGTCTTAGTCTAGTTTCTTACTATACATTACCTATTACAATTACTATATGTCTAAAATACACCTAACATTTTTTCTACAGGTTTTATGCTATATCTTGTATAGGCTTATAGATTCTTTCCGTCTGGCCTAATTTATTTCAACATTAAGGGCCCAATTACTTGAAAGGAAGATATAAAGGAAAAAAGGGAAAGCATCACAAAATTTCATGGGGAACTCTATCATTTGTGGACTTTTTTTTATCACTTCTCATCTCCCTTGTATATTCCATCTAAGTATCCAGACCCTAAATGTCAAGAATTTAACATAAGTTTAAACATTGCACACAACTTGATACTTTAGCCACACACGATTTGCATTACTGAGCATTGCAATCTGAACAGGACTTGGTTTAATATTACATTGCCTACTTGCAAAGGATAATAAGTTACAGATCTGTCAAATTGATTATTTCAGAATGTTTACGAATACAGATATGGCACGAAACAAGGGTTTTATATTATCAGGACCTGCAGAAATTAATGTTCAAAGGAAACAACTGAAGGAGATAATTGATTCTCTACTCCCAGCATGCACAGAGCCTGATTTGGTTACTGGGATGCCTTTTAGAGCACAAGCAATTATTGCGAATCCTCCTGCTTATGGTAAGATATGCACATTAATTATTAGTCTACATGCGGAGCTTGAACTTCAATTAATAATTTAGTAACACTAGAAAGTTGGGTTATCTTAGATGTTTAGCATCCAGATGACCCAGTAAAAGCATAACATGGTGTTTTCTGCCTCTGTTATTCAATTATTCGATTATTCGAAACTTTCTATAAATGAATATAAATTGATTTTGAAGATTTACTCTAAATGACATCAAACATGTATGAGAAAACTCCCTCTGTTTTCTGCTTTAAGTTTCTTTTGACATGCTTGTTTGCGACACTTGAATAAGAGAGTTCTTTTGGTTGATTCTAAACTTATGCTTTATATGGTTGCAATGTCATTGAACGTAGGCAACGGTAGTGTTAGAGTCTCTATCATACATTGTGGTTAAAGTGAGGTTATGGGTTTTTAACTCAGCAGTGCATAATATTTAAATTTGTTTGATTTATATAGATCTCAATAGAAAAAAACTGCTCAATTTTTTTTTGTCTCTTCTGATATAATTGATTCCTATAGGACATTTGCATGTTGCTGAAGCTCTTGGTGTGCCTCTCCACATCTTCTTCACAATGCCATGGACGTAAGCTTCCTGCAGAGTTGTCTCCTACTTATTGCTATTTTCACATATAGTGCTCTATGCTTCCATTAGCTTTGATTGATTTTCCCATGCTGTTTTAAAATGCTCTTTATGAGGCATCATATTTATATATAGTGACTGATGCAATACATGTATTCCTTCCCGTGGCAATTTGCTAGAACTTGTATATAGTGAATGCATGGTGTAATTAGACCACTTGACTACTAGGTAGCTTGCTATCAAAAGATTCCAAGATAGAAGATTCTCTATCATTACTGAATTTGTTTTTGTATTCCAAGCATTCTATTTATTGTTAAGTTATATGGAGGAAGCAAAATATATAGTAATTTTTGTTGTGCAGTTTCATGAAATATGATGCACTACTGATGTGGGATTTCCATAATTTTCATGTGCAAGTGAAGTTATTGGAGAAGCACAGTGTTAAGCAATAAAATTGTTTAATTCGTTCCAAGGAAGAAAAGGAAGAAAACAAGTACAGTGGGAAGTGATTAAGGTATTTGTACTTCTATTTAAATCAAAAAATTTATTGTGTATAATATTGGTATTTTAAGCATTAAAAATACGAATTATCTTTGCCTTAGGTTCCTAGGCAATCGGATGCCAAACAATGTGGATATTATGTGATGAGATTTATGAAGCAAATTACTGAAGAAGTTACATCAATCGAGGAGGATGCATTCCGAATGATAGTAATAATTTCTTTATTATCTCAAATATTTAAAGTTATCTAGTTATAAATTTTTTCAAGTTGTTATGTTTTATTCTGTACAATCATATAATGTGTTTTTGTTCATAGTTTGCAAAAACAGAGTACTCCCAAGATAAAATTGATGAAGTGCGCTCCGCGATAGCTGATTGTATACAGGATTATATTTGATAATAGGTATGTAAATGTTAGTTACTAAGGTTTAAACTTTTCCTGGTAAATGTTAGTTACTAAGTTTTCGGGTGATATTCCCCTGAATCAAACAATATACATCAACAATATTTTGTTAGAGATGTTGTAACCTGAGATTATTTTTTATACGTTGGAGAACAATTAGTTTAGTGCACATGAAAGTTACTTAGATGTTCAAGTAGATTCGTTGAACAATAGAGTCGTACTAGTTTGGCCAAATTCCTTTTAATGCTGTGGTCTAAAACCTGCAGAAACTTGATATTTAGTTGCTTTCTTGCATCTCTACTTGAATTTGCAGCCTAGCCTTTCAAGTGTTCTCATTTAAGGAGGATAAACTAATCACCACTATAGATCACTGAACTCATCACTTGGAATTAAACTTTTCAACAAGCTGCATTTACTACTAGATACGATTCAACTCAAATATCATATTACTCGAAATAGTAGTGGACAGACTAAATTTGGCATGACTAATTGTATGATCGTATGAAATTAACATAAATATAAACACATTCATCCAATAGAAATTCCTTCAATACATTTTTTTTCAATATATTTTGGAGCTTCAGCAGTTCTGCCTAACATCCCTGATTGGATGCAATTCTTCAATATATTTTTTTATTTGCCTAAACAGACACAGTTTGTGATTTAGAATATGATTCTGAATCACAAACAATCAATCAAGAACATGTGTCAGATATTTAATATGGTCGTCTGAGTATTTTCCTTGAAAAGTGGTTGCAAGGCTGTAAATGTCTAGATAAGCCAAGCTAGCAGTTTCCTTATAATTGCGAGTGCTGATACATGCATATCTTTTTTGTTTGTTTGTTTGTTAGTTTGTTATTTTTGTTGTTTGTTGATACATATCTTCATGGATCATTTTTTATTGGACATATGCATTTAATAGAATAACTAATTAGAGTGTTTGTTCTCTTTTTTCCAGCTGCAGGGACTTGTTCGTGATCATGTTCGAAGACCATTAATCTGACCTTCCAAGCTATAATTTTTGTGATTTGAACTTCATTATAAGTTTAGTTGGGTCAGAATTATATATAATTTGAACTCTTGTAATTTGGGTCAGAAGATACTTTAGTGGTTTCGTCTGTAGAAAGGTTTTTGGACAGAAGATACTTTTGTGGTTTCGTCTGTAGAAAGGTTGTGGTGGATCTTTATTGTAAATAAGTTGATGATGTTTGATATATATAGTTTTTGTTTCGAGGTTAAATTATTACCTTTTAATTGAAAATATAATGGAAATATCTTTGTTGTCAAATTGGTATGAAACTGTTGTGGAACAGTACAAACGCACAATAGGTTTTTTTAAAGCTAAACTGTTGTTGTAGATAAACGACAACAGTGCTATATAGGTAAAACTGTTATCGAATATAATAGAAGACAACGGTGAATTCAGTATACGACAATAGTTAAACACCGTTGTTAAAACTCATCTAAACGACAACAGTGAAAACCCTAAACGACAACAGTGATAAACTGTTATTATTGATATACGACAACAGTTATAAAATTGTTGTCGAATATAATAAAAGACAACAGTGAAAAACTGTTGTCAAAATGTTGTCGAATGTGATATACGACAACAGTGGAAAACTGTTGTCAAACTGTTGTCGTAGACCAAACGACAACAGTGATTCACTGTTGTCGTAGACCCCCCTTTAACAACATGACCTTTAACAACAGTGGTATTTGGCATACGACAACAGTGATTCACTGTTGTTGAATGCATTTTTTCTAGTAGAGTCAGTTTCAGACTTCTCTTCGATTTCTGAAGGGTTTTGATGAAAGATATCGATCTTGGAAGTGATCCCTTAACTATAATTGATCCCTAAACAAGGATCAAAGGTCCTTACGGTTTGAACAAATCACTTTGCTCCACCCAAGTGGAGTCAAACTCAATCAACAATCATTCAATCAATTTCAACCAAGATTGCCCCAAATTCAAGTCTCCAATCAAGTTTCCTTGATTGGAATGTCCAAGTATGATCATGGAGCCAAATACACATGTGTTATGCATTGGTTTTCCCCATACTTGGTCACCGAAGTGATTTTTATCTCGTCAACTTAATTTCTCAAGGGATGCATTGACATTTCGAGAAATTGAGTTGATCCTAACATCTCACCCCATTTCTAGCAAACAAAAACGTTTTGTTGAACCTTATAGTTTGTGTGAGATGTCCCCAAAGTTACCCAATTGTATCCCAACAATTAGAACTAATCATGAAGGGTTTTGAGTGCATTTTGTAACCTATGAAGCATGACACATTCCCAACTCCCTTCTTAAGAAACTAAACTCATTCTCGGGAAGTGGTTTAGTGAAAATGTCGGCTAGATTTGATTTAGACTCTACATATGAGAGTACAACATCTCCTCTAGCAACATGATCTCTAATGAAGTGGTGACGCACTTCAATATGCTTTGTCCTAGAATGATGGACCGGATTCTTTGTTAGGTTAATTGTGCTAATGTTGTCACACAACACTTGCACACCTTTATAGCTCAATCCATAGTCCTCTAAAGTATGAATCATCCACAACAATTGTGATATACTCTCTCCCATAGCAATATATTCTGCCTCGGTCGTGGAGAGAGCAACACAATGTTGCTTTCGACTTGACCAACTAACTAAAGATGATCCTAAAAATTGGCAACCCCCACTAGTGTTTTTTCGATCCAACTTACATCCAGCGTAGTCGAAATCGATATAGCCAATTAGGTCAAATGATTCGGTACGGGGGTACCATAGACCGTCACCAATTGTGCCTTTGAGGTATCTCAAAATTCGCTTGACAGCAATCAAGTGAGATTCCTTGGCACAAACTTGATATCTAGCGCACATACCCATAGCAAAAAGTATATCAGGTCGACTAGCTGTGAGGTATAGCAGACTACCTATCATGCTCCTATATTGAGTCAAATCAACGGGTTTACCACTCTCATCATTGTCTAATCTTGTGTTTGTAGCCATGGGAGTGGTTACCTCTTTTGAATCACTCATATTGAATTTTTGAAGCATCTCTTGAGTATACTTCGATTGGTGCACATGGATCTCATCTCGGGTTTGTTTGATTTCAAGTCCAAGGAAGAAAGTCAACTCTCCCACTAGACTCATTTCAAATTCACTTTCCATGTGTCCAATGAACTCATTTAAATAGCCCTTGTTATTTGAGCCACAAATTATGTCATCGATATATACTTGGGCTACAAATATATTGTCACCATCTCTCCGTAGAAATAGTGTAGGGTCTATTTGGCCTCTTACAAAGCCTTTCTCAATTAAAAATGTTGACAACCGCTCGTACCAAGCTCGGGGTGCTTGTTTAAGGCCATAGAGTGCCTTTTTGAGCTTAAATACGTGGTTTGGAAATTCGATACTCTCAAACCCCAGAGGTTGTTCAACATAGACCTCTTCTCTAATTAAACCATTTAGAAAGACCGATTTGACATCCATTTGATTTAACTTGAAACCTCGATGTGCTGCAAATGCAAGCATCAATTGGATGGACTCCAATCGTGCCACGGGAGCATAGGTCTCATCATAATCAAGGCCTTCAACTTGACTATAGCCCTTGGCTACTAAGCGTGCCTTGTTTCTTATGATTTCTCCCTTATGGTTCAATTTGTTTTTAAAGACCCATTTGGTTCCAATAATGGTGGTCTTCTTGGGTCTAGGGACTAAGTCCCAAACTTGACTTCTTTCGAATTGACCTAGTTCATCTTGCATTGCGATGATCCAATCGGGAGCATTTAATGCTTCATCAATTTTCCTAGGTTCAATTTCGAAAATTAAAGCAACTTCATTAGCCTCATTCTGGAAGAATGATCTAGTCCTAACCCCATGATGGATATCTCCAACAATTTGGTCTTGGGGATGACTAGAGGCTAATCTTGTTTGCCTAGGTGTTGGTGGTGCTTCTTGAATGGTTTCACTAGACACAAGCACAACCTCAGGATCCGGCTGATCAATGGGTTGTCTAGGCTCACCGTCATCGGATTCATCACCATCAACAACACTTGGAATTTCATTCAAACTTAGTCTCCTAAGTTCGAGTTGAACTCCTTCTACATTTTCTGATTGGTAATTTGCTCTTGGAATTTCTTCAAAAACCACATCAGAAGACTCTTCAACCAATCTAGATTTCTTATTGTAGACTCGATAGGCTTTGCTAACTAAGGAGTACCCAACTAGTATCCCTTCATCAGCCTTTGCCGTGAACTTTCCAAGGTGGTCCTTGGTGTTTAGGATAAATACCTTACAACCAAACACCCTAAGATGTTTAACCGTAGGTGGTTTTCTAAACCAAAGTTCATGGGGAGTCTTTCCTAAGAACCTATGGATGAGGACTTGGTTTTGCACGTAGCAAGCTGTGTTTACAGCTTCGGCCCACAAGTAACTCGGTAGTGAGTACTCATTGAGCATGCTTCGTGCAGCCTCTTGTAAAACACGATTCTTCCTCTCTACAACACCATTTTGTTGTGGTGTTCTAGATGTGGAGAACTCATGTCTATACCCTCTATCTTGACAAAATTCTAAAAATCGTTGATTTTGAAATTCACCTCCATGATCACTTCTTATTGTCTTAATTGTTGATGATTTTTCATTTTCAACCCTTCTACAAAAAGAAATGAAAACATCTAAGGTTTGATCCTTATATTTAAGAAAATAAGTCCATGTATATCTAGTAAAATCATCAATGATAACAAAGCAATATCTACTTCCATTCAATGATATGATAGTGCTACAATCAAACAAGTCCATATGAAGTAAATCTAATGCGGTAGAAGTACATACAATGCTTTTACCTTTATGTGCAGATTTGGTTTTCTTACCCATTTGACATGCATCACAAAGTTTGTCTTTTTCATACTTGATGCTTGGTAAGCCACGAACTAATCCCTTGTTGGCTAACTTCCGGATGTTCTTCATGTTAACATATGCTAACCTCCGGTGCCAAAGGGTGGACTCCTCTTCTTTTGACATGAGACACTTAGCAAAAGCATTAATAGCACTTTTAAAGGAAACTTGGTAAATGTTATATACTCTAGTTCCTACTAGTACCGTGTCAAGGTTGTCATGTTGTCTAACTAGACATTGACTTGGTTGGAAATCAATTGTGTAGCCCGCATTACACAATTGACTAACACTTAGGAGATTAAATGTCATCCCCTTGACTAGAAGGATATTTTTAATTCTAAGACATTCGGATATTTGAATGTCTCCTATTCCTATGACCTTAAGACTACCATTGTTACCAAATGAAACATTACCTCTACTTTTTCTTTGAAGTGTGGTAAACAATGATCTATCCCCGGTCATGTGTTTGGAGCATCCACTATCAACGAACCAAGTTGATAGATGCTCCCCCTCAATCATAACCTACACAATTCGAAAAATAGAAGTTTTAGGTACCCAAAGCTTGGGACCTAAAGCACCTACTAGACAAGACTTAGGCACCCATGCCTTGACAACTTTCTTATGAACCTTGGGTGTCTTAAGTGGCCTAACACCGGTCTTAGACATTAAGGACACGAATGATGGTTCTTTGGGTCGGTAACCAATACCGGCCCTATTGTAGACCGCCCTTTGGGCATTCAAAATCATGTCTAGGGTCTTTGAGCTAGTTGAGAATTTTTCAAGAATATTCTTGAGTCTCTCAACTTCACTCTTCAATGATTTGTTTTCATCCTCTAACAATTCATCATGCAAATCATATACATCCTCAACCCTGGAGGATTTCAAATGTTCAATTTCAATTTTCAAAGATTTAATTTCATCCTCTAACATTTCAACATATAAATCATCTATGTTCTCATCCCTAGATGATTTCAATTGTTCAACTTCTAATTGCAATGATTTAACCCTATTTTTTGACTTCTTCAACATATTGGTTAAACATGCAATTGCTCTATAACATTTTTCAAGTTCGGGAGAGGTTACCTCTTCATCATCCGAAGATGATGAAGCCGCGTTCGAGGAGTCGAAGGATTCATCACTGTTTTCTTCTCCAAGAGCCATGAGTGCCACATGCCTTGTGCTCTTCTCCTCCTCTTCATCCGATGAGCTTGAGGAGGACTCATCCCACGTGACCTTCAAGGCCTTCTTCTTTTTCTTTGATTTCTCCTCTTTCTTTTTGGATTTCTCCTCCTTCTTCTTTAGCTTTGGGCACTCACTCTTGAAGTGCCCTTTCCTGCCACACTCATAACACGAAGCATTAGACTTATCAACTTTAACTTAACTAGGGTTACCTTTACCCATGAAGCGTCGACCCCTTCTCATCATCCTTCTCACAAAATTTGTCATCTTGGAGGAAGAAGACTCGCTGCCATCTTCCTCGGAATCGGATTTGGATTCGGAAGAGGATGAAGATGAGGAGACTTCCTTCTCCTTCTTCTTCTCCTTCTTCTTCTTGTTGGATCGGTCCCCTGCAACTAAGGCAATCTCCTTTTCCTTGGGGCCTTTGTTAGCCATCTCATATAATTCCATTTCACAAAATAGATCATATAGTTTAACAATTGATAAATGAAAGATCGATGTAGGCGTGCAGAGGGGGGGGTGAATGCACTTTCGCGGATCGTTTTGATCTCTACAAGAATGTTAGCGCAGCGGAAATAATATGCAAAAGAAATAACAATGCTAACAAAATTCTTTTACTTGGTATCCACCCAGATGGGTGACTAATCCAAGGATCCACACTACGAGCACCACTTTTCACTATCGAAAAGTCTCCTTGAGGTGGAGAAACCTTTACAGCAAAAGCTTCCTCTTTACAGATGCAGAAATATGATGGAGGAAGCAAAGATCACTCTATAATTGGGCAGCACTTCGTTACTGTACGGAACTGTACATACACGTGTAACAAGGAGCTCCTTTTATATGTGAAAAGGACAGATTCGCAGTCTGTCCAGACTTGCACCAGTCGACTGCCCCGAGGGCAGTCGACTGGCCCGGCATTAAATGCCGCCCAACGGCTAGCAAACAGCTAGCCAACGGCTAGTTTTGGGGTATACTAGTCGACTGCCCCATGGCCAGTCGACTGGTCCGAAGCTGCGAACTTTCTGTGGGTTTTGGCAGTCGACTGCCTCTAGGCCAGTCGACTGCCCTGCCTCCCAGCTCAACTCCAGCCACTCCGAACCTTCTCCTTCGCGTGTGCCTTCAGGTCTGCTCCCTTGGCTCGCCTCTTGAAGTCCTCTTCCTCTGGCTATCGTCCCTCGGATGCGCACGCAAGCCTTCCCTTGGCTTGCCTCCATGCCACCCTTCACGTGTGCCTTTTGAAGTCCACTTCCCGGCTTGCCCTTGGAGCTCTCCTCCCTCGGCTCTCGTCCCTCGGATAGGTCCACCAAGTGTGATTCTCCAAGTCCTGCAAACTCAATCACACAAATCAAATACAACATAACACTCTAACTTTAAACCTATTCGCCCACACATCAAAACCATGATCTTCCAATCATTTAAGGGCCGATTACCTCAACAATCTCCCCCTTTTTGATGTGTGGCAATATGTTTAAGTTAGAGATAAATAACAGCAATAGCAGAAGCAACAACAATAGATAACAATTGAAAAAGTATAAGACATAGTAACCCTAAGAGGCAACCTCCCCCTTAATCTATGTCTTCTCCCCATTTTCAATTCTAATCTAAATCCAAGTTAAGTTTCCACTTAACAACAGCAATGTTAAAATATAAGACACATCATAACCTAAGAGGTACCTCCCCCTTAATCCATGTCTTCTCTATTTTGACATTCAAATTCTAAGTTAGAAAAAAATACCTAAAATCATCCATTTTAAGTCAAAGTTCTAACTTAACCACTCATTCTCCCCCTTTGACACTATCAAAATGATTGTCTCAAGCAACCAAACCTTATGGCATCAAATGCGAGAATTATTGACTTTTGACTTTTCTCACAGCAGCTGAAAATAGTTGTGCCAGTCGACTGCCTATAGGGCAGTCGACTGATACTCTATCAGTCTGAAATTTCAGCTTTTCTGTCGAATTTCAGAAACTCCCAGAAAATTCCAAAAAATTTTAAAAATTATAAAATTTTACATACATGTTTGAAATGTTATACTCTATCAGGGAAAAATATTAAACCATATAAAATTTCAAACATGCATGACTTTTGATAAAAATCCAAAAGTTTTGAAAACAACTACATTTTGTATCAAACTTTGAAACTAATTTTGCAAATATATGACTTTTAAAAACATGGCACAGTATGTAGAACATAAAATGGTTTTCAAAGTTTTAAAATGTCCAACTATGAATTTTAGCAAGGTGTCTATTGATTAAACACTTGCCTCTCCCATAGTTGGTCTAGTTTTGATATTTTGATACTTTTAATGGCTCAACAATGTGCCACAAGCATAAGTGACCCAAATGTATCACCCTAATGGATCAAGCACCCTTTTTCAAAGCTAATGTCTCCAAGTTCATCCTATATTTCCACAAAACACATTCCAAGGCCTCTTCTTAAGGATGTAAACTCCGATTCGGGAAGAGGCTTGGTAAAAATGTCGGCTAGGTTTGACTTTGATTCAACATAGTGTAATTCTATGTCTCCCCTTGCCACATGGTCTCTAATGAAGTGATGTTTCACTTCAATGTGTTTTGTCCTAGAATGATGAACCGGATTTTTAGTTAAGTTGATTATGCTTACATTATCACATAAGACTTTGACCTTGGTGTAATGTAGCTCATAGTCCTCTAAGGTGTGCATGATCCAAAGGAGTTGAGAAACACACCCACCCATTGCCACATATTCTGCTTCCGTTGTTGATAGGGCAACATATGGTTGTTTCCTACTACTCCAACTAACTAAGGAAGACACAAGGAATTGTCATCCTCCACTTGTACTCTTCCTATCTAACTTACACCCCGCATAGTCTGAGTCTGTGTATCCTATTAGATCAACACTAGGGGTTCTAGGATACCAAAGTCCGACGTTTAGGGTCCCTTTCACATACCTTAGGATCCTCTTGACTACAACCAAATGGGACTCTTTGGCACAAGATTGGTACCTTGCACACATTCCTACCGCAAAAAGTATGTCGGGTCTACTAGCGGTTAGGTATAGGAGGCTACCAATCATGCTCCTATATTGTTTAGAGTCTACCATTTTTCCTTCAATGTCACTATCCATTTTCATATTAGTTCCTATGGGTGTAGATGCTTCCTTAGCATTTTCTAGACCAAATTTCTTTAACATCTCCTTAGCATATTGGTTTGAAATACATGTGTACCTTCATTAGTTTGCTTAACTTGAAGGACTAAGAAAAAGGTTAACTCTCCCACAAGACTCATCTCAAATTCATCTTCCATACACTTGATGAATTCTTGTAGGAAGTCATTATTTGTTGACCCAAAAATGATATCGTCTACATAGACTTGGGCAACAAATATATCCTTATCCTTAGATTTTAGGAACAATGTCAGGTCAATTGTTCCTCTCCTAAACTCCTTAGACACCAAAAATGAAGAAAGCCTCTCATACCAGGCCCGGGGAGCTTGTTTCAATCCATATAAGGCTTTCCTTAATTTGAATACGTGTCATGGATAGTTAGGGTCCTCAAACCCGGGGCGTTGTTCTACATAGACTGTTGGATCGAGAAAATCGATAGAGGGGGGGGGTGAATATCGGAAATCGTTCGGAATTTCGTAAAGAGCAATTGCACAGCGAAAGTAAAAATAAACACAACACAGAGACACAGTCGATTTTACTTGGTTCGGAGCCTGTGTCGACTCCTACTCCAAGGCCCACGGTCGTTGACCGTTTACTTTGGGCAATTCTATATGAAGCGCAATAATAGTTACAGAATTTGGTTACAAAGTAAGTGCACGAAAATAATAATAAAGAATTGCGCTCTTCGTTACCGATGTCCGGAGTGTATTGACTTTTTTGGGGCAGCGGGACGTCATCGGCTCGAGTTGGAGTGTTTCCGGAGCAAGGCACGAGCGTAGAAGAGCTTTGAGGCATTGAAAGAATTGATGATTGGAAGCCTTGGTCGAGGGCCCTTTATATAGGGCCAGGGGGCGCCCGGGACGTCGGGGGCGCCCCCACGTGGCCTTTGATCCGCAAAGGTCTCGGTTAGCGTCTATCCTCTGGATCCGCTTTGACCGGGGCGCCCGGATTGACCGGGTTAAGCGTTATCTGCTTGGCTTCAATGGCTTCTGGTTCGAGGCATGTGCATGGGGGCGCCCGGGACGCTGGGGGCGCCCGGGAGCAGCAGGGGCGCCCGGGAGCACGGGGGCGCCCCGCCCAGCAGCTGTTCGAACCCTTTTTTCTTTAACTTGTTTTGTATGCACTTTGGGGGCGCCCGGGACACTCCGGGCGCCCTATTCAGCCATTGCCTCTCTCCTTTGAGGCTTTCTGAGCTGCAGATACACGTTCCTTCGGTCCTGCATCCAGGGTTAGTCCAAAACACAATGCAATAATAAAATATTTATTTATACAGCCTTAGCTGTCTTGGTTCTGATTTGGTCTCCAAAATGGAGCCCTAGGTCGAACCGACGCCTACTGTTACCTCGACGGGGAACGCGTCCTCACCTACTCCTCTCGGGAGAGTTTACCTGATGCCAACCGTTCCTCTGGTTGGACTTTTGCCTGACGATCCTTTGTCAGGTCTTGGATGCCGAGCTGCCCTTCGCCCGGTGCCTAGCATTCCTTTGCTAGGGCTTTAGTCCCAGGCTGTCCTTCACCTGGAGCCTAGCAGTCCTTCGCTAGGGCTTTGGATACTGGCATTCCTTCGCCAGTTACCTAGCAGTCCTTCGCTAGGGTTTTGGATACTGGCAGTCCTTCGCCAGTTGCCTAGCAGTCCTTCACTAGGGCTTTTTCTGCACACTTGAGTAACAACGTTAGATCACAAATAAACTTAACTTTGAATCCTTTGCCAATATCAAAACCAGGTTCGATATGGTGCTTCCTGCACCAACAATCTCCCCCTTTTTGATTATGGCAACACAATTCAAAGTTAAGTAAAAAAACTTTATAACTGTTTAAGAACATAATGTAAAAATGAAGTATAGCAATTTTACACAATTCAATGTTATGTAAAAACTTTATAACATTTACTAACACAAGGTAAGAGTTAAAAAAACACTTTTATTTCTCATACTCCCCCTAAAACCCTGAGTACTTGTGTTATAATACTTAACTTTGACCTTTCCTCCCCCTTTGACATATATCAAAAATAAACATGGGTGAACAAGGTATCTAATAGGGAGGTTTGAGTTTTACCAAAATAAATTTAAGTAAAGGAGTTCAAAAGCATAGTTTTCAAAAGAAACTTTAAGTAATGGATTTCATAATTTTCAAAGTAATGGATGTTTTGAAAATACATGAAGCTCCCCCTTAATGTGATAACTCTTCTACTTATATTTTAGAAAAAGCTTGAAAAAACTTGTAACATAGTTTTCAAGAAAAACTTAACAGTAACTTACTTAGTCAACATTTTGAAAACAAGTTTTCCTTAAAAAGTTTCAACTTTTGCACTCATAGAGAAATTTCCTTGGAACATATTTTGTGTATTAACAACCATTTTTATTAGGAAAACCTTTAAATAGACAAGTTTTTGCTGAAACATAGATTTGTTTGCTAAGAAAACCTTACTTAGAAACATTTGTCAAAAATTTTCAAAGGTTTTGCTCAGACAAACTTTGTTTACTAAGATATATTTTCAAAAATAACTGCACTTCGTGCTTTAGAGGTTTTGAAAGTACTTTGAAGATGCTTAGACCAATTTTAAAGCACTTAAAAGTACTTAGTGAAAACAAGATAAAATTTGAAATTTTCTCTCTCTTGGTCATATATCAGTAAGGAACTTTTTGAAAAAAAGATTTAAGGAAAAATTGTGTGTAGCAGAGCTTATGAGTTTTGAAAATAAAAATACTTAGTATAATTTTGAAAGCACACAGATTAAATTGCACTAAAAAGACTCTGCTTTGAAAGATATTGTGCAATTTTGAAAAAGGATTTTGTATTTTTAGCCAAGTCTTTAGAGAATTCATGTACTTAGAACACTATTGCCTTGAAAAGTATTAGAACTTTTTAAAACATTATATTATGAGATATTATGCAAATTTTGGAAAATATAAGTACTTTTGAAAAGTATGCATGTAAGTACTTTTAAACATAATATTTTAAAAGAATTTAATGTTATTTTGAGATCATGATACTTTACTTGGTTTCTTTTCCAGTCTGACACAATCCTAGGGAACCTTGTTGACTACAAGGACATTTTTCTAAGTGTCCTGGAAATTTTTCAACCCAAGTAAATATTATTTAAAAAATGATTTCAGAAATAATTTTATAAGCCACAAAACATTTTAAAATAATATTATTTTGTAAAACAAATGTTTTCGACACAATTTTGAAAATATAGTGTATGAAAATATATTATTTAGAAATGTTTAATAACTCTTTTAATTTGACCTCCCCCTAAACTTGATACAGTCCTTGGAAGCTTGTTGACCACAAGTGTTCTTCCTCTGAGTTCTTAGGGTTCAATTCATATCAAAAGAATTATTTAATAATTTCAAATATAATTACCAAAGAAAATACTTGTCAGAAATAATTTCTTTTGGTTTAGACTCCCCCTAAATTTGACACATCCTCGGAGTCCTTGTAGATCATTAAGTAGACCTTCCTTTGTGTCTTTAGGGTTTACTAAAATCAAATGAATAGTTTTGAATATTAGCATGGTAATAGAATTTTTAGTAAATTCAATTTGAGCAGAGACCCTGTTTTCGAAAAACATTTTAAAATAATAATGGTTTTTGTAAAGCACAAAAAAAATATCGTGATTATTGGAAAATATAGTATTTTTAAACTTCTTCTTTTAATTTGAGCTCCCCCTGAATCTGACATAGTCCTAGGAGGCTTGTTGACCACAAGTTAATCCTCCTCTTAGTCTTAGGGTTTGTCAAACTTAAAGGAACAATTTTGAACATGCCTTTTGAGTATGATCATTTTTAAGGAGATAGATTTTTGAAAATACAATCTGGTATGAAAAAAAAACCCTTTTGAAATGGTAATAATTTTTCAAAAATACTTTTAAAGAAAAGAATAAACCACTCCCCCTGTACCGTTTAACTTAATCTAATGTCCATGTTTGATTATGTTGACTAGGGTTGACTGTGTTGACTAGGTTTAACTATGTTTGACCAATCAAATAACTAAATTAATCAAACCCTAAATTCTATTTAAAACGAGTCTATTTTGACATTCAATATTTTGAAAAACTAGAGATAATTTTGAATAATTTTTGAAAGCACTTTGAGTTTTATTTAAAAGGATAGTGATATATATTCTTAGGTCCTAGATATCTCACCCAGTTCTATGTGATCAAATATGTTAACCTTATGGGTTTTGTGAGACAAATATTTTAATTTTGAAAACATGGTTAATTTTGAAAAGTTAGATTAATTTTGAAAACAATTAATTTGTAAAGGAATATTTGAATCTAAGATTAACTGACAATTTGTGTTAGATTCGAATTTGACAAAAAGTAATTTGAAATTGAAATTCAAAAATTGGCTTCCAGGTCTTGGCGAGGCACTAGGCCTTCTTTGGCCGTAGCCTTATTGGATCATCAACCCTTTCCTTGACAAAGTCGTTTAATGAAATTCCATTTTCAAAATTAATCTTTGAAAAGTTCTAGTCTAACTAGTTTGAGTTTTGGATCGGTAGCTTCGGCTAGTTTCACCAGTCTAAAGAGATCAAGTAAACTTGATCTTATTAGAATTGGTTTCCCTAACGTACTATCATCTCACCTCCACCCAATACTATGTTGTTCAAATTTCAGTTAAACCTTTAGTCCTTAAACTAATCAATCCTAATTTTAAGCAAAAAAAATAAACATAAAAAGAAACATACAATTAAAGCAAACAAAAAAATTGATCTAAGTTATATCATAATCGAAATAAAACTCTGGTTTATTAAAATCAGCATGGTTGTGAATTAAATTTTCTGACATATTAAACTTAACTAATTTGTATGAATTAATTACGTTCTTTGATGTAAATATTAGATTTTCAAATACCGTAAATTTACCTTTTGATTCCCGTTTGGGAATCTCCCCCTTGATACTTGCCGTCTTTCCTTTTTGTGTCTTTAGTATCTTGTAGTGATCACGAGCTGATCGGACCGGTTTGGTTTGATCTCCTTCTCTGTCGTCAAATTCTGAGTCTGAGTTGGACTCGTGTACAGGTTGAATCTTCTTCTTTGGTGGTTCTCTTGGAGCTTTCCCTGCACTAGAAATTATACCTTCCTCGACCATTATAGTATTTGTTTGATTATCTAATTGTAATTCAAAAAAGGATTCGAGATTGTTTACCATTTTTGTCTTAGTCAATTCGTCTTCTGACTCTGGCTCGAGTTCGCAGTCAGGTGCTAACTCTTCTAATATCTCAATTTCGGAGCTCTCTTTGTGTAGATTGGTTAGTTTCTCCCAAATTTCTCTGGCACATCTGAATGGACCTACTAGTTCGAGTTGCTCCTTGGTTAGGCCACATTGTAGTATTGTTGTCGCCCTTGCATCGGTCTCTATTTGGTTGAGGGTTCGTTCATCCAGTTTATCCCACTCGATTGATAACTCGTCTTTTATGGGAAAAGAGAATCCCGTTTGGATGATCCGCCATATGTCCATGTGGGCCTTCAGAAGGGACTCCATTAGACTTTTCCAGGAGTTGAAGTTTTTGCCGGAGAATAGTGGTGGACGGATACTGTTCCATTCTTGATTGACCATTTAAAACGATAGATCTTGCACACACAACGAAAAAATAGAAATGTACCAAGACTTGGTCTTGGATTAATAGTGCGGGAGAGAGAAAAATATCCAAAAAAATACTGCACGAGTTTCGAGGCAGAATAATAAAATATTAAGAAAAAGTTTTGACTAATTTTTGAAAATGGTGACTTTATCAATTTTGATTAATGATGAAAAGATAAGACTTTAATGTTGGGAGAAAATTTGCTCAAATTAATGTCGCACGATTTTCGAGAAAAATAATATTAAAATAATAATAAAAAAGTTTTATGACAAATTTTCAAAAATTGGTTATTTTATCAATTCTGACTTATGGTGAAAAAATGAGAATTCACCCACAGATATTATTTATTTTTAAAATAAAAGGCGGAAAAGATGTAGTGGTGTTGATTAAAAAAAGAAAAGAAATAAGATAAAAAAATTTCGTAAATCCGAAAAACTTTCAAACTGGTGGTTGCACCAAGTTTGAACTTCCCCGCTCTGATACCACTTGTTGGATCGAGAAAACCGATAGAGGGGGGGTGAATATCGGAAATCGTTCGGAATTTCGTAAAGAGCAATTGCACAGCGGAAGTAAAAATAAACACAACACAGAGACACAGTCGATTTTACTTGGTTCGGAGCCTGTGTCGACTCCTACTCCAAGGCCCACGGTCGTTGACTGTTTACTTTGGGCAATTCTATATGAAGCGCAATAATAGTTATAGAATTTGGTTACAAAGTAAGTGCACGAAAATAATAATAAAGAATTGCACTCTTCGTTATCGACGTCCGGAGTGTATTGACTTTTTTGGGGCAGCGGGACGTTGTCGGCTCGAGTTGGAGTGTTTCCGGAGCAAGGCACGAGCGTAGAAGAGCTTTGAGGCGTTGAAAGAATTGATGATTGGAAGCCTTGGTCGAGGGCCCTTTATATAGGGCCAGGGGGCGCCCGGGACGTCGGGGGCGCCCCCCACGTGGCCTTTGATCCGCAAAGGTCTCGGTCAGCGTTTATCCTCTGAATCCGCTTTGACCGGGGCGCCCGGAGCGCTCGGGGCGCTCGGATTGACCGGGTCAAGCGTTATCTGCTTGGCTTCGATGGCTTCTGGTTCGAGGCATGCGCATGGGGGCGCCCGGGACGCTGGGGGCGCCCGGGAGCACGGGGGCGCCCCGCCCAGCAGCTGTTCGAACCCTTTTTTCTTTGACTTGTTTTGTATGCACCTTGGGGGCGCCCGGGACACTCCGGGTGCCCTACTTAGCCATTGCCTCTCTCCTTTGAGGCTTTCTGAGCTGCAGACACACGTTCCTTCGGTCCTGCATCCAGGGTTAGTCCAAAACACAATGCAACAATAAAATATTTATTTATATAGCCTTAGCTGTCTTGGTTCTGACTTTGGTCTCCAAAATGAAGCCCTAGGTCGAACCGACGCCTACTGTTCCCTCGACGGGGAACGCATCCTCACCTACTCCTCTCGGGAGAGTTTACCTGATGTCAACCGTTCCTCTGGTTGGACTTTTGCCTGACGATCCTTTGTCAGGTCTTGGATGCCGAGCTGCCCTTCGCCCGGTGCCTAGCATTCCTTCGCTAGGGCTTTAGTCCCAGGCTGTCCTTTGCCTGGAGCCTAGCAGTCCTTCGCTAGGGCTTTGGATACTGGCAGTCCTTCGCCAGTTACCTAGCAGTCCTTCGCTAGGGTTTTGGATACTGGCAGTCCTTCGCCAGTTGCCTAGCAATCCTTCGCTAGGGCTTTTTCTGCACACTTGAGTAACAACGTTAGATCACAAATAAACTTAACTTTGAATCCTTTGCCAATATCAAAACCAGGTTCGATATGGTGCTTCCTGCACCAACATAGACCTCTTCCTTAGTGATCCCATTCAGGAATGCCGACTTCACATCCATTTGGTGGAGTGTGAAACCCATATGAGCGGCATAGGCTAGTAGAATTCTAATTGATTCCAACCTAGCTACGGGGGCATAAGTTTCATCATAATCTAATCCCTCAACTTGGTTAAACCCCCTAGCCACTAATCTAGCCTTGTTATATATAACCCTTTAACTGTTTATGATCATATCAAGGTTACTTGATCCTACTTGGAATTTCCTAATAGCCTTGGTGAGGTCATCTACTTGTTTCCTTAACACCTTATTTTCATTTTCAATATGTGAAACATGTGAAGAGGTAGAGCTAGCATGCAAGTTTTGAAGTTTAATAGCTTCTACTCTAAGCATGGCAATTTCTTCCTTAAGATCCTTAATTCTACTTCTAGCCTTAGCTAAATCCATGTTCGTGCTAGAAATAATTTTCACTAAGGTAGAGGAGGGTAAGTGGTATACCTCACTTACCGAAGCTTCTGACTCTGATGATGATCAAGTGGAGGTGCTCTCATCTTCACTGCTTGAGCTCCGTTCATCGTCTGATGAGTCCGAGTCATCTTGTGCTATGAGAGCGAAGTGGGAGACTTACTCTTCTTCTTCCTCTGAGGATGAGGGATCGTCCCAAGTTGCCTTGAGGTTCGTGGCACTCTTTTCCTTTCCCTTTGACTTCTTCTTGTCACTCTTCTTCTTCTCTTCCTTCTTGTCCTCCCTTTTCTTTTTTGCCGAAATGTTAGCTTGCTCGTGCAGTTCAAATTCACAAAATAGGTCGTCTAATTTAACTAAGGATAAGTCCCTTGATACCTTGTAAGCATCAACCATGGATGCCCATAGGGTAGTTCTCGGGAATGCTTGTAAAACGTACCTGACGATGTCCCGGTTTTCGATTTTCTCTCCAATTACATGGAGCTCGTTGATCACTTTCTTTACCCTTCCATGAAGCTGGCTGACGGTCTCGTTGCTCTTCATGGAGAGGGATTGCAGTTGGGCCACCAACAAGTCCATCTTGGCTCTTCTGGACTCGTTTGACCCCTCGTTCAGTTCTACCAACTTGTCCCATAGTTCTTTGGCGCTCTTGAACGGCCCCCACCTTGTTCAGTTGCTCCTTCGAGAGCCCGCATTGCAGTGTGGTGGTGGCCTTGGCATTTGACTGCACCCTCTTCATCACCTCCTTAGACCATGTTCTCATAGGTGTTGGGTCTCCTCTTTTATCGACGGGCGCTTCGAAGCCATCTGCAACACTTATCTAAGTTTCTATGTCATTCATAAGATAGTACTGCATCCTACCTTTCCAGTACGCGAAGTCGTTGCCGTCGAAGAATGGTGGTCGTGCGGTGGAGTATCCCTCTTGAAACGCCATTACAATTGCTCCGGTTGACTGTTAGATCTTCCGAAACGCACCGGCTCTGATACCAACTGAAAGATCGATGTAGGCGTACAGAGGGGGGTGAATGCACTTTCGTAGATCGTTTTGATCTCTACAAGAATGTTAGCGCAGCGGAAATAATATGCAAAAGAAATAACAATGCTAACAAAATTCTTTTACTTGGTATCCACCCAGATGGGTGACTAATCCAAGGATCCACGCTACGAGCACCACTTTTCACTATCGAAAAGTCTCCTTGAGGTGGAGAAACCTTTACAGCAAAAGCTTCCTCTTTACAGATGCAGAAATATGATGGAGGAAGCAAAGATCACTCTACAATTGGGCAGCACTTCGTTACTGTACGGAACTGTACATACACGTGTAACGAGGAGCTCCTTTTATAGGTGAAAAGGACAGATTCGCAGTCTGTCCAGACTCGCACTAGTCGACTGCCCCGAGGGCAGTCGACTGGCCCGGCATTAAATGCCGCCCAACGGCTAGCAAACAGCTAGCCAACGGCTAGTTTTGGGGTATACTAGTCGACTGCCCCATGGCCAGTCGACTGGTCTGAAGCTGCGAACTTTTTGCGGGTTTTGGCAGTCGACTGCCTCCAGGCCAGTCGACTGCCTCCAGGCCAGTCAACTGCCCTGCCTCCCAGCTTAGCTCCAGCCACTCCGAACCTTCTCCTTCGCATGTGCCTTCAGGTCTGCTCCCTTGGCTCGCCTCTTGAAGTCCTCTTCCTCTGGCTATCGTCCCTCGGATGCGCACGCAAGCCTTCCCTTGGCTTGCCTCCATGCCACCCTCCACGTGTGCCTTTTGAAGTCCACTTCCCGGCTTGCCCTTGGAGCTCTCCTCCCTCAGCTCTCGTCCCTCGGATAGGTCCACCAAGTGTGATTCTCCAAGTCCTGCAAACTCAATCACACAAATCAAATACAACATAACACTCTAACTTTAAACCTATTCGCCCACACATCAAAACCATGATCTTCCAATCATTTAAGGGCCGATTGCCTCAACAATAAATCCTTGGAAACTTTGTAGGCATCCACCATGGATGACCACAAAGCATTCCTTGGAAATGCTTTTAACACATACCTCACAAGGTCGCGATTTTCGACCTTTTCATCAATTGAGTGGAGACCATTCAATACCTCTTTGAATCTGCTATGGAGCTCACTTACAGTCTCATTCTCCTTCATGGAGAGGTTTTGAAGTTGATTGAGGAATAAGTCCCTCTTGGCGATTCTTGAGTCTCGGGTTCCCTCGTGGAGTTCAATGAGCTTGTTCCACAAGTCTTTTGCACTTGAAAATGGACCAACCTTGTTGAGTTGGTCTTTGTTCATGCCACATTGTAGGGTCACCACCGCCTTCACGTCGGCTTCACTCTTTCGGGTTTGTTCAGCCGACCAATGCTATGATTCGAGTTCCTTGCCTTCATCATCCTTTGGAGGGGTGAAACCCTCCTTCACAGCGAACCAAGTGTTGATGTCCATCTTTAGGTAGTACTCCATCTTCGATCTCCAATATTGCAAATCTGCTCCATCGAAGAAAGGAGGTCGGGTGGTCGAGAAGCCTTCTCTCAAAGCAATTCTTGATAGCTCTCGGTTGTTAATCCGCTTGTACAGAGCCCCAAGCTCTGATACCACTTGTTGGAACTTGGATGGCTAGAGAGGGGGGGGGTGAATATAGCAAGACACAACCTTCTTTCGCTTAAGGGTTTCTCTGCACTTCACGGTTAGTAGCATGGTAGCGGAAACAATGGAAACAAAGAAGTGCAGAAATGCAGAAAATAAAAACAAACTAAAACAACTAACAAGATCGCTAACAAGGAAGGTTTACAAGGTTTAGGGATAACTTGCCCCTACTCCTTGGCATGCCCGTGAGGTGGGCGATCCCTTGATCGTCGGCAGATCAAGCCCCGGTGAACACTGGATAAAATGCAACCTCCTTCTCGGTGGAGTAACCTCTCCACAGCGTTTCAACAAAGATAGAGTTTTAAGCACAATGAAACACAAGAAAGATCTTACTTAGCACTTAGAACAGACAAGAACACAGCAAGCTTCTCCCGAGCTCCACTCAGCGCAGATCTCACGCAAGAACACCCTTCTTCGTGTCTTCTCGCTGATGGACTCAAGCCTCTTGTTCCTTCTTTCAAGTGCCCAAGTAAGCGATGGTTGCCTCAAAGATTGCAGTTACTTGCTCAAGAACGATGGAACAGCAGAGAACACAAGCACGCAGCGTTACTGATCAGAGTTATGGAGACTTGTTCGCCACCAAGCGCTTAAGTCCTTCCACTATTGCCAGGTCACCACCTCACTGCAGCCTCCAGCTGGTCTCCTGCAACCACCAGCCACTACTGAGATCTTCTGGACTCCCTGAGCCTCCCTCAGACCAGCCCCAGTCAGCAGCTCCAGCCAACGCCAGCGTCCGTTGCAACCTGAGATGGAAAACAAACAAACCTGCTCCAAGGAAAGGCCTCCGTTGACTCTCCTTGAGTGTTTGAATCCTTCCCTGTCACCTGCAGCTTAATCAGAGCATTAGCACAGCATATCAAGCAGAAAATCGAGTATCAGAGGTTAAGGACAAAGAATCAGATACGTTCAGACGCGATCAGAGCGTCTAACAGTGCATTTTGAATTAAAGTGATCGGTCACCGGACCGATCAGACAGCCTCCTGATCGGTCACCCGACCGATCAGGCTGGGTTCAGACCGATCAGGCTTCGTCCTGATCGGTCCCCAACGCTCAATCAGAAATCGCAATTTCGTTGGGACTCTCTTGGACCGATCACCAGACTGATCCCAGGTTGTGGATCGATCACCAGACCGATCCACCCCTTTGTCGGGCAATTTCTGAGCTTCCCAGTCCAACCCTCCTGTCCGGTCACGGACCGATCATAGAGCCTCCTGATCGATCACCAGACTGATCAGGCTTTGTCCTGATCGGTCATAGTGAGGAACTCGCGACACCTGTTCGTTCTCCGAAATGGTCTGAACAGTGTTCTAGATCGGTCATCAGACCTATCAGGAGCAGATCAGCAGGGGAACTCAACTCACTGTGGGCTCCCTGATCGGTCACCAGACTGATCAGGAGCTGTGCAGTGAGTGAAACGCATACTCCCTGATGGTCTCCAGACCGATCAGTCATCGCTGGATCGGTCACCAGACCGATCCACGAAGGAGCACCGTGCCAATCTCCCTGATCGGTCACCAAACCGATCCAGGGACTCTAGCCCTCCAAGCTAGGGTTTCATCCAACCTAGCCCTCCAAGCTAGAACCTGACCCTCCAAGCCAGGATTTTTCACCTAACCCTCCGAGTTGGGACTTTTCACCTAACCCTCAAAGTTAAGACTTTTCACCTAGCCCTCCAAACTAGGACTTTTCACCCAACCCTTCCGAATTAGGACTTTTCAACACCTAGCCCTCCAAGCTAGGATTTGTCACACCTAACCCTCCAGGTTAGGACTTTTCACCACCTAGCCCTCCAAGCTAGGATTTTCCAATCACTCCGTGCCTAATCCTCGATTAGGACTTAACCATAATCATAATCATCAACCTAAACTAAAATCAATGTCAACATTAAAACAACAATCAGGGTCAGACTGCATCAACATTGGGTACTTGGTCGGGTGCGTATGTCCCAGACCAAGCCTAAGTACCCCGGGTATCGACTGCACAGCGAGGTATTAGGGTTTTGGATACTTGGTCGGACGCGTATGTCCCAGACCAAGCCTAAGTACCCCGGGCATCGGCTGCACCGCGAGATATTAGGGTTTTGGGTACTTGGTTGGGCGCGTATGTCCAAGACCAAGCCTAAGTACCCCGGGCATCGGTTGGACCGTGAGGTATTAGGGTTTTGGGTACTTGGTTGGGTGCGTATGTCCCAGACCAAGCCTAAGTACCCCAAGCATTGGCTACACCGCGGGGTATTAGGGTTTTGGATACTTGGTTGGGCGCGTATGTCCCAGACCAAGCCTAAGTACCCCGGGCATCTGCTGCACCGCGAGGTATTAGGATTTTGGGTACTTGGTTGGGCGCGTATGTCCCAGACCAAGCCTAAGTACCCCGGGCATCGGCTGCACCACGAGGTATTAGGGTTTTGAATCTTGGTTGGTCGTGTATGTCCCAGACCAAGCCTAAGTACCTTGGGCATCGGCTGCACCGTGAGCTTAGGTATTAGGGTTTTAGAGTCCTCGGTAGCGTGTTGTTATCCAGGGGGAAAGCATATCTCTTTATTACTTGATTTTTCTGCAAAGGCACAGAGACACACAGACAGGCAGTCTAAATAAAACGCGAATCTTACCAAGACCAGAAGGGTCCGAGACCGCTGCCGGGCCCAGACCTCCCGTGTTTTTGCCATTTTCCTACAGCTAGTCGTCCAGGCCTCTTGGGTTCTTCCAAGACTCTGTTCGGACCTCTCCGCTGTAGCACCGCCAAGACACTAGCTGGTCTCCTCAGACTTCTACTACCCGGTCGCCTACCGGGAACTTTATCTTCTGGTGGTAAAAAGAAACCACCGCCTGAAAAGTGCTGAGTGTCGGGCGGCCCAGGATGGCATTGTAGGAGGAGGGTGCATCCACGATCAAGAAAGGAGTCCTCCGGGTTCTTTCGAGCCTGTCGCTACCTAACGAGAGTGACAAGGTGATTTGCCCTACCAGCTGTACTCGATACCCCGTGAAACTAAATAGTGGGGTCAAAACCGGGAGCAGTTCATCCTCGCCTAACGAGAGTGACAAGGTGATTTGCCCTACCAGCTGTACTCGATACCCCATGAAACTAAATAGTGGGGTCAAAACCGGGAGCAGTTCATCCTCGCCTATCTGCATTTACTCCCAAGTCGCCTTGTACAGGATGTTCACGGAACTCCCCGTGTCTACGTAGATGCGCTTCACCTCATAGTTGGCAATACAAGCTACGATTACTAAGGCGTCCTCGTGGGGGCTTCCACTTCTTCGAGGTCGGATGACCCAAAAGTGATTGTGGGGCCTGGCTCCTGGCTCCGGCTTGTCCCGATGGAGTAGTTCTCCAATCGTCGTGTGTAAGACTTCCTTGCCCGATTGGAGTCCCCTCCCATAGGTCCTCCAGAGATGACTCCCACATGGCCCGAGGGCGGACCACGCATGGAGGCTTTGCCTTTTTGGGGATCTCATTCTAAGGAGAGGGATCTTCAGGGTGCGGGCCCCCGACTCCTACCTCGCGATCGTGATCGAGACCGATGTTGGGCCTCGTTTTCCCCGGCATGCTGTCGCCAAGGGGAAAAGCCTTGGCGACCTTCTGCGATACCCCGACTTATTCCATTTTCTTCGAGGTTTGGTATTTGCCTCCTCGGCGAACTTCTTCTTCAAGGTGTGACACTCCTCCGTGGAGTTAGTCGAGCTGCCATGGTAACTGCAGTACCTTGGCAATGGCTCCGGTTGCTCGCTGTCTACCGTCTCCACCAGTCGGGCCCACTAGTCCACTGGTCCTTCTTGGGATGAAGGTTCTTTCCTCGCATCGGGGTCGGGGGCTCCCTTCTGTCTGATCGGGGTGCCACCGGAGAGGGGGGGCTCTAGCTGTATCTTTACGACGGGCGTACTGTACTTCTTCCACATTGACATGCTTGACGGAGCGTCCCAGCAAATCATCAAAACTAGCGGGGGGCTTCCTTACCAGGGATCAGAAGAAGTCCCCTTCAGCAAGCCCTTGGGTATAGGCACTGACGAGTATCTCTGATGTTGCGCTGGGCACGTCTTGCGCCACCTGGTTGAACCTCTAGATGTACTCCTTGAGTGGTTCCTTAGGCTTCTGCTTAAGGGTGAATAGATTAAGTGTCGTCTTTTGGTAGCGACGGCTGCTTGCGAAATGGTGAAGGAAGGTTGTCCTGAACTCCAGGAAGGAGTTGATGGAGCCCTATGGCAGCCTTTGGAACCACCACTGAGCGGCTCCGGACAGGGTATTCAAGAACACCCGACACTTCACATCGTCAGTATACTGGTGCAGGAGTGCCGCATTCTTGAATTTACAGACTTGATCCTCTGGATCCGTCTTCCCATCATAATCAGGAATCCCCAACCTGGGGAACTGCTTGGGCATGGGATCTTCAACAATCTCGGATGAGAAATGTGTAGAGGGAACCTTATGAGAGGTCTTGGGTTCATCCCTCTTCCCCTGTCCTTCTTCATGCCTTTGGGCGCTAGAGGCCACCGAGTGGGCCTTCTCAATGACTCCGGGAGATTCTTTCTAGGGGCCCGGGGCTGCTCCGTCCCGTCGCCCCACAGGAGTAACGAGTCTCCATGAATGCGAGACATAGACTCTGGGGATCTCCTCCCTCGCCGTATCCCCTTGTCGCGGGACAACCTGTTTGACTTGGTGTTGCTCCAGCGCTTCCTTGATGGCGTTAGCCACCAGACGGTCAAGTTTCTCTCTTGTGAGGGCAAGGGGTTATCCCTCTGGTTTGGCCATCGGTGCTCCTTCAGGTGCTTTGCTAGTATTTCCCACAGACGGCGCCAAATTTGTTCCGAAAGGAATCGACGGCGATGACCGGTCACCGCGGTTTTGCCCACGTGGAAGCCGCTAAGGAGGGGAGGAACTTAGGGTCCTGTAAAGTTAACACGAGCGTTAGGGGACACGCCGCAGGGGTCCGGCGGAGTCCACTCCGATGCTCAAGTCAGTGTCCGTCCGAAGAATAAAGGTAGCAAGAAGTAAAAGGTGTATGTAAAGTTGAGAGAGCGTAACCCCCTTACCGGAGGGGTTGGACTACCTTTTATACCGACGTCGACAGACTAGACGTGCCCCTTCGATCGGTGCCACGTCTCCGATACTTATGCCACACCCCCATCTTTTGGTGGTGACTGGATATCCATTGAAACGATCTGCGCCGTTATCCCCCATTGCAACATTAAGGGTCATGCAGACCTTTTCTAACGGGGATAATTATCCGCACCGAGAGGGGGGGTCAGTACCCGAGGTCGGTGATTGTGAGGACTCCACCTCCCGAGGTGAGCTTTGGGTCTTCGGACGCTATCACTCCCAAGGTGCGCTTGGGGCCTAACCTCTCGGGGTGCTCCTGCGAGAGGTCTTCAGGCTCTATTACTCCCGAGGTGCGCTCGGGGCCTAATCTCCTGGGGTGCTCCTGCGAGAGGTCTTCGGGCTACCCTTCCTGGGCGCGTCTCCTGAGGGGGGCCCCGGGGCCCGAGAAGGAAGGTCTTTTCGATCTGTCATGTCGCGCCCCGCGGCTTCTTCATCCCCCGTGTCGGGCATAGTCTATTCAACCCTATCAATTATAATTTGAGGTTTCTAAGTCAATCAGTGAGTTTTGATCGAAACTTACTTATGAAACTATATAGATCTATTTCGATCCATTTTAAGTCTTATATATTTATGAGGTTACAAGGAGTCTAATGGTGTCATTTATTGTTTTTTTAGATTTCACTAAAAATATTAAATATTATTGAAAGAATCAACCCAATGTAGCCTTGATATGGAATCATATCAGACCCAACATGGCCCTGATACGGTGCATATCAGGCTTAATGTGGGTCTAATATGCATTAATAGCTACGAGATAGACCCAATATAGGCCTGATACAGCTGCCCGGTAGGACAAGCATGAGTAATCGACTGGGTATATTGCCTAAATTGGTTGACTGTGATCAGACTTCCAATAGCTACGAGATCTTCCAAATCTTCCCATTATGAGGAAAAGATAGTTGTCATAATCATGACCTGATAGAGTAGCAGACATTAATTAACAACAGAGGGGATAGTTTGAGCAGATTGTCAGGCGGCTATGACAGACTAATAGAGTGACTATGGCTGCCAAGTGATCAGTTTGTCAGCTGATCAGTTCTTAATGAGACATGACAGCCTTGACAAAATAGGGGCTTTCCCCTCCCCTATATAAAGTTCCCTTGGTACTTCAGAAAGGGGATTGCTGCCACCAGAATTTGCTACTCCATCTTCTGTACTCCTATTCCTATCCGACCCCAACCTACTTTGGTATGGTCAGTCTTGAAGTCTGATCCCGACCCACACACTATCGCAACCTAGGTCATTTTGGTCAGACCAAGTCATCCGAGTGAGAACCCTCTTCGCTTGTTGACAAGATCAAATTTAGCGTCGTCTGTGGGAATTCAACCTGATCGAAAGATGAAGATTGGTGACTCTAACAGGGTGATAGCTACTCTCTCACAAGAAGACCTCGATTTGCTGATAGCCGCCAAAGCTCAAAAGCTGGCAGCCGAGCAGAAGACTGCTGGCCGCCTGACTCAAGATGGTCCCTCCAAGCCAGCTGCTCGTGCTGGCACAGAAGGCGAAATTCGTCCGGGTGATAGTCCCCATTTCCCCTGAGGATTCATTGACACTGCAGAAGGTTCCGGATAGTCCAACCCGCAGGAAGTCTCTTCCGGCCAAGCCAAAATCAACACAAGGAAGGCCTCGGTTAGCCAGGTCCCGGTTGAGCGCACCGGGTTCCCCTTCTCTAGCCAAGTCCTACAAGAACCGGTCCCCAAGCATTTTCGGCTCCTGTCCAACCCAGAATATGGAGGAGTCACAGATCCAGAGGAACACCTGATGAAGATTGAGAATGCAGCCTTGCTACATCAATACACAAATGGTATTAAATGCCGAATGTTCCTGACCATCCTGGTAGGACCTGCTCAGCGCTGGTTTGATAGATTCCCAGAGGGGTCCGTGCGAGAGTTCGCTGACTTCAGAAGACTCTTCCTTCAGCATTTTGCTTGCAGCAAGAGGCATCACAAAACAAGTCTCAATCTCTTCGCCTTGAAACAAAGTCCCAAGGAGTCCTTGCGGGCGTATATTAAAAGATTCAACCAGGTCGCATTGGATGTGCCCACTTCTACTTCAGAGGTGTTGATCAGTGCTTTTGCCCAAGGCCTACAAGAAGGAGAGTTCCTCAGATCATTGATTCGTAAACCCCCGAAGGATTTTGAGAGCCTCTTGGGCAAAGCCTCTAAGTATGTGGATGTGGAGGAGGCACAAGTTGCTCGACGACGGGAGGTCGGGCCCTCGCCCGTAGCTCCTCATAGCCAGAGGGCAACGCCTCCTAGGGGATCTCTCCGAAGTCCCCGAGCCATGGGGCATAGGCCTAGAGTCGAGCGAGGCGTGGTTCAGCAGGTGGCCCAGGGATGTCTCCCCAACAAATTGTTAGTAATATGAGAGAAGTGTCCTAAGGCAATCGCCTTATGATTGTAAACATTTATTCTAATAAATGATAATTCACTATTTGAGTATACATGTTTGTGTATTTGATTGAGATCTTAAACTCATCTACTGAATGTCTGCAATACAATTCACAGCATAAGAGAATTTGTGATGGGATCACAACTAGTGATTATCTCTAAATGTGCAATTGTGAAGTATTGAAATTATCCCTAGTCGATGAATTGATAAAAACAGACACTATCAATTCTGTTGAGACTAGCATGGGTTATTCTCTAATCAGCTGATTCTCACTGGCTGGTGACATTGGGATGTCCAGAGATAAACATGGATGCTAGTTAAGGGAACTAGTTCATTGGAGTGATTAGCTGTAAGACTTCATATGGGAATCTACATGTAGATATGTCAATGAAGTTCTTACTACAGCTTAAGTGCGATGTTCCTTTGACTTGCGATGTTCAAGTCATCTTGGTCATGGAGACTTATACTTTAACATCTTAAGCAAGCATCTCCAAGGAGGTGTGGACCCAGGATGATTGGGTATAAGCCGAAGTGCCCAAAGATGTTTGAACAACCTACAAAGGATTCACCACTGCTTGCGAGGAAATGTATACCCAGGCCTATCGTCGGATTGTTACTCAAAACATCTGGCCAGAGTATATCATGTTTAGAGTGCGAGTCTCTTAAATACATGAGAGTAATTAGAAATCCAAAGGACGAGAAAGACACTACTTGGGCTAGGTGTGACGTAGTCAGTCTAGTGGGGACTGACACAAACAGACCATGTCCTGAACCAAGTGGGTATAAGGTGGTGAAGGGAATAGGGCACGATTCATTAGAGCTGCTGAAGGGTTTCAGAATTACTTCTGAGGTCAAACCGTTGATCTTTCGATTAATTGGGGGTCATGATGTACTACTAGGTGCCACTCATGATCGTTCTATAATTAGTTGATTATAGACGGCCAACATAAATCGAAAGCCTATTTAGTCACACGCACTACGAGTAATCCGAGGGATTTAAAACGAGTTGAAAATTAGATTTTCCGATCAAGAGAAATAAGTCGAATCTGAGTTAATCAGAGGCGCAACGGAAACTTAAAATGGCTAAGTCTTTTGAAGGCTTAATGGGCGAATTAAATGAGTTTAATTCGCGATGGAATCGGCTTGGTTTGGCCGGCCAAAGAGGGTGTCCACCCTCTTGGTTTGGCCGGCCATTAAAAGGGGAATAAACCAATTTAATTGGTTTAATTAATAAAATAAATCTAGCGCGATTTGTTTTATAAATTATGGATAAATAAATTTGTATAAAGAAATTTATATAAATAAATTTATAGAAATTTATTTCTTTTTGGGAAATTAAAATAATCCGTGGAGTGGTTTATTTTAATTTTATAAGATCAATTATGAATTGATTTTTCCATTAAAAGAAAAATTTATAAATTTCTTATAAAATTTATTCCATAATTAAAGAAGAGAATAATTTGTTTTATTATAAAGTTAGTTATAATAAAACTAGGCATAACGGAATTATTCATAAGAAAATTTATAAGATAAATTTCTTATGAAAATTAATTCCGTTAATTCCGTTAAAGAGGAGACTTAGCAAGGGAGAGATTACTATATAAAGGAACCAAAGGCTAGCCTTCAATTAAAATCAATTAAGTTGATTAAGAGTTAATCCTCTCCCTCTCTCTCTCTTATTCTCTTCCTCCCTTTTCCCCTTCTCAACCCTAGGGCCGGCGCCCCTTGAGGCAACTAGGGTCGGCGCCCCTTCATCCACCTAGGGCCGGCGCACTTCTTCCCTTAGGGTTGGTTGCCGTGAGCTATCAAGGAGAAGGAGAAGCCAAGACAAGAAGAAGAAGACGCGAATCACAACTCCTCTCTTCCCGGAATTTAGATTCCGTTTCTTGTTGGTGAGTTTCCATTCTTTTCTCTTGTTCTTCTAGTTGTGCCTTTAGAGAATCTAGTAGTTCTCATCGGCACAAAACTCGTGACTTTGCGAAGTCATCCCAAAGAGAACTCGGCGTGGACGCGAATAGAGGCAAAGCTTCCAAGGGACGCTACGGTTGGATCTCGTCCCTTACTTCGAGTTACACGAGGTACTTAGTAAATTAGTTTAATTTTCCGCAAAGTTTTAATTTATGATTATGTCCACACACCATAAGGTTACATGCTAGATACGTGGTTAAAATAATTTAGGAAATTATTTTATGCTAATTCTTCCGCTGCACGTAAACATTTAAAATTTTACGAGCCCGTATCCTTGTCGACATGCACCCGGTCCCAACAGTGGTATCAGAGCCGGTTAGTGTTCGACATAATCATATAATTGTTTTGCGGAACACTTTGTCATGATCTCAATTTTGGATAATTTTTCAATTATGGAAACTTTCCAATTATGATAAATTTTAGATTTAGGAATTTCAAAGTTTGGAAATCCTCATGAAATTTCGCAAACTTTTGAAATTTTCTAGTTTCTGAAATTTTATAATAATTGTGAAAACTTCCCATCTTTGGAAACTTTCCAATTTTAGAAATTTTTCTAATTTTAGAAATTTTCCAATTTTGGAAATATGTAAGTTTTCTTTGTACCAGAAACTTACAACCATTTTGAAAATCTATTATGAAACCTCGCAATTTTGGGCACTTTCTTTTGAGAAAGTCTAGACAAATTTATGGATAATTAGTTGACAATTTCAAATTCGAATTGGCTTTAAATTATTAACAAAATTCTTTATTTTGGATTGAGCCTCGGGGAGTCGTCCAATTTAAAGTTAGTTGTTGTAATTTAATTTCCCAATTTTGAATGAAATTGTCATGTTTGATTTGGTTGCGTTTCCGAAACGGACCAAATTGGATTTACGACAAATTACTTTTCTTTGGGTATCTGAGCCTCGGGGAGCCACCCTTAGAAAACGATTTGTTGTAATTAATTAAATCCATGAATAAAACATGATTTAAGAGGTGATGCTCTTACATGTTGTTGTCTCCAAAATTAATTAGGAAAATGGTTTCCTATAGAGTTTTCTTAATTAAGATTTTCATGAAAATAATATGTCGTTGAATTAAGAAAATTGCCTCTTAATTTAATAAGATTTGATTTAGAGAAATCAAAGTCTTAAACATATTATTTCCGAAATTGATTATGACAATTTAGGAAATTGTTTCCCAAAACAATTCCTTTAATAAAGTATGAAATTAGAATGAGGAAATCTGGTTCCTAATTCAATTCATGAGACTTGATAAATTAAGTCACATACATACTTTATTAAGGAAATCGTTAGTCATGACATAATCATATGTCATGAATGTGCTTAGAAAAGATGAGACCCAAAACCCCTTACAAAATATTAAGGCTAACACCTTCCATTAATATGGTTAGAACCGGAGTTTTGTTTCTCGTTTGGGTTGATGGACACATCCATGCCCGACTTGAACCTCAACATGTTCAAACCATGGAATTAGTTTATGAACAATATAGTTGGAGTCAGAGGTCAATCCTTAGTTTTAGTTGTTGGACACATCCAAGCCAGACTAAACGGTTGAATGAGCTCCAACCATATTAAAACTATTTCTTGATTAATGGGTCAGCCTTAAGCTTGGAGCATCGATTTGTTGTGCCACAGCCAAGGTCGATGTAAAGAGAGGTGCAGTTGGGTGCTATGTATAATGTTACATACTTGTTAATGAGTTAACAACCCAATGATTTATGCAAACATTCAATTAGTTGATAGCATAAAGTGATAGTTACATATATGTGATATGTAATCGGTGTAATTACCTACCTTCATAGCTAAGAAAAACTTGATGGCCACAGTCATGGTTGTTCTTATCTATGGTTGGATATCAACCTATTTGGAGATGTTCCTACGATCTCCCGAATTGATAAAAAGGGTTATTTAATTTAAGAAATAAATAGGATTTCATTTATGTATGTTGATACATTCTTTAATCATTCTTCTCACATAAACTCAATTTGTATTTCTAGGATAATCACTCGATCATGTCTTCTTTAAACTTGCGTTCCATTTTGGACACCAATAAACTGACTGGGCCGAACTTCATGGACTGGCTTCGAAACCTGAGGATAGTCCTCAAGGCGGAAAAGCTTGCTTATGTCATTGAAAATTAACTTCCCGACCATCCTCCAGAAAATGCAACTCCGGACCAATTGTTGGCCCATCAGAAACATGTGACCGATTCTGAACTTGCGAGTTGCATTATGTTAGCCTCTATGGTACCTGAGCTACAAAAGCAGCATGAGCATATGGATGCTTATACCATCATCTTCCATCTTCATGAGTTGTTTGAAGAGCAGGCGAGATCCGAAAGGTTCGAAGTCTCCAGACTCCTCTTCACCACTAAGATGCAGGAAGGCACTTCAGCCTCGCAGTTTGTGTTAAAGATGTTGGGGTACATTGAGGGACTGAGCGCACTCGATTTTGCAATGGATCATGATCTAAGTATTGACTTAATTCTGAGTTGTTTGCCCAAGAGTTATTCATAATTTGTGATGAACTATCGGATGAACAAACTGGAGACCACCATTCCTGAGTTGCTCAACCTGCTGAAGACTGTGGAGCTTCTGTAAAGCCGGATCAAAAGGTAGTACTGTTAGTTGGTTCCTCGAAGAAAGGTTCTAAGAGGAAGGCCAAAGAACAGAACAAGGGGAAGAAGAAAAAGGCCAAGAAGACTGAAAAGAAACCAAAAGGAACTTGTCATCATTGTGGCAAGGAGGGTCACTGGCGAAGAAACTGCAAGGTTTATCTTGAGTCCTTGAAGAAGAAGGCATCCGATGCCCCATCCTCTTCAGGTATCTTCGTTATTGAATGTCACTCTATTTCCTCAGATACCTGGGTACTTGATACTGGGTGTAGCTCACATATATGTAATGACATACAGGGGCTAAGGAATAGAAGAAGACTCGTCAAGGGAGAAGCGAATTTGCGGGTTGGAAATGGAGCAAGGATTGCTGCTGTTGCCATCGGAACATATTTGCTAAAGCTCCCAACTGGACGTGTCTTAGAATTGGATAATTGTTATTTCGTTCCTTCGTTAATAAAGAACATTGTATCTATTTCATGTTTGAATGAAAAAGGTTATCATTTAACTTTTAGTAACAATTGTTGTTACATAACTTTAAATGGCGTTCTTTATGGGAATGGAACTTTGTGCAATGGCATCTACACGTTAGATTTATCCAGTGACGTTTTCAATATCGAAGTTAGCAATAAACGTGCTCGAATAGAGAATCGAATAGACTCCTACACGTGGCACTGTCGTCTTGGCCATATAAGTAAGAAACGCATGACCGAATTACACCGATGTGGAATTTTAGAAACATTTGAACCCGGTTCATTTGATACATGCGAATCATGCTTAAGAGGCAAGATGACCAAATTACCCTTTTCCGGAAAAGGTAATCCAGTGGGAGAATTGCTTGGTCTAATACATACCGATGTATGTGGACCAATGTCAACTCTAGCACAAGGAGGCTATAGCTACTTCATCACCTTTATCGATGATCACTCACGATTCGGGTATGTGTTCTTGATGAAACATAAATCTGAAGCTTTTGAGAAATTCAAAGAGTTCAGAAATGAAGTAGAGAAACAACTTGGCAAAAGTATTAAAATACTTCGATCAGATCGGGGTGGTGAATACTTAAGTCAAGAGTTTCAAGATTATTTTAGGGACAATGGGATATTGTCCCAATGGACTCCGCCGTATACACCACAACATAATGGTGTATCTGAGAGGCGTAACCGAACCTTGATGGACATGGTTAGATCC
>JAGFNQ010007981.1:0-25385 GCA_024364735.1 Boesenbergia rotunda
GAAAGGCCCAAAACGAGGAGCAAGCTCCTAGAGGGCAAGAGGCAATAGAGTCAGTACCCCCACCAAATCTCTTAGACGTGGTGGCTCAGTTACAGAGACAGTTAGCAGAACAACAGCAAGTTATTGCCACTAGGACGACTAACCAGCAGGTCGTTATTATTACCTCGCCGGTGGCGAATGTAGTGGCACCAGTTGTGATCGAAGACCCCATCGATTACATCTGTAGTCCGGCAAGGGGGTAAGGCAAGAAGCGTACCTCATTCAGTAGAAGAAACTGAAGCCAGGGAACTTCCCAGGCACAAGCAAACCATGGGATGCTTAAGCATGGTTCAAAACGTTGGAAAGAATAGTAGGGCTACTGGACTGGCATGAGGTAGAGAAGATAAAGTGTGCATCTTTCTGCCTTACGGGAGATGCAAGAATATAGTGGAAGGGAGTCAAGGCCAAGAGAAATGTCAGCCAGATGACATGGGCCGACTTCGAGACTGAGTTCTTCGAAGAATACTTTCACATGCAAGTAACCAACAAGCATTATGATGAATTCACGGAGTTCAGACAAGGAGAACTATCCGTGGATGAAGCAGTGAAGATGTTTAAGCGGTTAGCTCATCTGTGCCCAGAGCTAGTTAGCACAGGAAAAGAGATGGTTAGGCTAATGCTCAAGATGTTAAGGCCTGAGATAGCGTTAAAGAGGGCTAGCAGTGTTAAGAGGCCACAAACCTCCGAAGAACTATTAAGTGGTGCTTTGACCACTGAGCACTACTTAAACAGTATAAAGGCCACCAGAAAGGTTGAACGATGAAGTTCTTAACAACCTTACCGTCAAGGGAAGTAATGGCCTCTACTCAGAGGCTAAAGGCAGTACCAATCTGGATTTCCAACCGAGAGCTCTATAGTGACTTGACAGTCCTTGAGATGAAGGATTATGAAGTCATTTTAGGGATGGATTTCCTCAGTAAGTACAGCGCTTCAGTGGACTGCCGTAGAAGGAAGGTGATTTTCAGCCCAGAAAGAGAACCACCATTCGAGTTTCAAGGAGCCCCAAAGAGGAAGACTCAGAAATTCCTCTCAGCCTTGGCAGCCCACCAGATGCTAGAGCAAGGGTGTGCTAGTTTTCTTGCACACATAGTGGACTCAGAAGCAAAGAAAGAACTCAAGCAGGAGAATGTACGGGTAGTCTGCGAATATCCAGAAGTGTTCCCAGAAGAATTAACTGGACTACCTCCCAACCGAGAAGTGGAATTCGAGATCGAGCTAGTGCCCGGTACCGGTCCGGTCTCGAAGGCCCCATATCGTATGTCTCCAGCAGAGTTGAAGGAATTACAAGAGCAACTCCAGGAGCTACTAGACAAGGGTTCATTCGCCCGAGTCATTCACCCTGGGGAGCTCCTGTACTTTTCGTCAAGAAGAAGGATGGGTCTATGCGTCTGTGCATAGACTACAGAGCTCTGAACAAGGTGACCATCAAGAACAAGTACCCCCTTCCTAGAATAGATGATTTATTTGATCAACTCAAAGGGGCTACAGTGTTCTTGAAGATAGACCTGCGTTCTGGGTATCATCAGCTAAAGGTTAAAGAAAGTGACATCCCCAGGACGGCCTTCAGGACAAGATACGGCCACTACGAATTTGTAGTAATGCCTTTTGGAGTAACCAATGCTCCAGCAGTCTTCATGGAGCTGATGAACCACATCTTCAGGGAGTATCTCGATAAATTCGTCATTGTATTTATTGATGATATTCTCATATACTCACAGACTCCAGAGGACCATGCTACACACTTGAGGATAGTGCTCCAGATCCTTCAGCAGGAGAAGCTCTATGCAAAATTCTCAAAGTGTGAGTTTTGGCTAGATCAGGTGACCTTCCTAGGTCACATTGTATCCAAAGAAGGCATTCAAGTTGATCCAGCCAAGATAGAAGCAGTCAGCAACTGGTGTAGACCCAAGAATGCCAGTGAGATCAGAAGCTTCTTAGGCCTGGCAGGATATTACAGAAAATTTGTGGAGGATTTTTCCAGGATAGCCTCTCCACTCACAGCCTTGACCAGAAAGAACAAGAAGTTTGAATGGTCAGATAAATGCGAGCACAGTTTTCTAGAGCTGAAGAAGAGACTGACCAGTGCTCCCATCTTGACTGTTCCAGAGAGTGACAAGGCCTTTGACATCTACAGTGATGCATCCAAGATGGGCCTTGGAGCTGTCCTCATGCAAGACGGTAAAGTAATAGCATATGCCTCCAGACAGCTCAAGGACTATGAGAAGAATTACCCTACACACGACCTTGAGCTAGCAGCTGTGGTTTTTGCACTGAAGCTTTGGAGACACTACCTGTATGGAGTGCAGTGCAGAATCTTCACAGACCATCAGAGTTTGAAGTACTTCTTCACTCAGAAGGATCTGAATATGAGGCAGCGCAGGTGGCTAGAGTTGGTCAAAGATTATGACTGTGAAATCCTCTACCACCCAGGTAAAGCTAATAAAGTGGCAGATGCACTGAGCAGAAAATCCTGTGCAGCACTGATGTCCCTATCATCACTGTCTCTACCACTTCAGAAAGAAATAAAGGATTTTGGAGTCGAGGTAATAATTGGGCAACTTTCTGCATTGACTCTAGAGTCAACCCTGCTTTGGATATACAAAGAAAGCAAAGTCAAGACCCAGAGATCCAGAAGATCAAGCAGGGGATCCAAGAGGCAGAAAATTCAGAGTTTCGAGTATCAGATAGTGGCATCCTCTATCTTGGAGACCGCCTTTGCGTCCCCAATGATGAGGAACTAAGAAAGAATATTTTAGAAGAAGCCACAGTACCCCGTACTCTATGCATCCTGGTTCTACCAAGATGTATCAAGATTTAAGAAAAGGATTCTGGTGGTCTGGACTCAAGCGAGACGTGGCCAGATATATCAGTACCTGCTTGACCTGCCAGAGAGTCAAAGCAGAACACCAGAGACCAGGAGGAGTTCTACAGCCACTCCCCATTCCAGAGTGGAAGTGGGAAGAAATATCCATGGACTTTATCACAGGTCTTCCAAGAACCACCCATGGACACGATGCAATTTGGGTGATAGTGGACAGATTGACCAAGTCTGCCCACTTCCTAGCCATCAAGTTATCGCATTCGGTAGAGCAGTTAGCACAGCTGTACGTGAGAGAAGTAATCAGGCTTCACGGAGTTCCGAAGTCGATCGTTTCTGACAGAGATGGGCGATTCATCTCCCATTTTTGGAAGTGTGTTCAGGACGCCCTAGGCACCAGACTTCAGTTCAGCACAGCTTTCCATCCCCAGACAGATGGACAAACAGAGAGAGTAAATCAGATTTTAGAAGACATGCTCAGGGCTTGTGCATTGGACTTTAAAGGTAGTTGGTGCAAATTTCTGTGCTTAGCTGAGTTTGCCTACAACAATAGCTATCAGGCCACCATCAGGATGACACCTTATGAGGCATTGTATGGCAGGAAATGCAGATCACCCATATGTTGGCAAGAAGCTGGTGAGAAGAAAGAGATGGAGTCAGGACTAGACAGCCAGACTGAGCTTATAGATGAGACCACTCAGGCTATCCAGACGATCCGCCAGAGGATTGAGACTGCCCAGAGTAGACAGAAAAGTTATGCTGACACACGCCGTAGGCCACTTGAATTCCAAGTTGGAGATTCAGTATTTCTCAAGGTCGCTCCCATGAAGGGAGTGTGAGATTTGGTAAGAAGGGCAAGCTAAGTCCTCGCTACATAGGACCCTACAAGATCATAAGAGGGTTGGTAAGGTAGCATATGAGTTGGACTACCAGAGGATATGTCAGCTATCCACAGTACCTTTCATGTCTCTATGCTAAAGAAGTGTATTCACGACCCTAGCCAAGTGATTCAGCCTCAGTCAGTACAGATCCAAGAAGATCTTAGTTATGAGAGCAGACCGACACAGATAGTGGACAAAGCAGTTAAGAGATTAAGAAACAAAGAAGTGCCACTAGTGAAGGTCATTTGGCAGAATCAAAAGCATGAAGAGGCTACTTGGGAACGTGAGGACAGCATGAGAGAGAGATATCCAGAATTATTCTAAGTTCGAGTACGAACTTTTTATAAGGTATGGGAGATTGTAACACCCCAAAATTTCCATTTTTAGTTCTTAAAGTCCTTAGAATTATTTAGAAATGGTTTAGAAATATTCTAGGTATTTTTAGGAATTTTTAGAGTATTTTTATGGAATTTTCCGAGTCCGTTTGGTATTTTTGGAAAAAGAAAAAGAAAAAGGAAAAAGCAAAAAAATGGAAAAACCAATTAAGTGCAGCGGGTGGCTCGAACCCGCGACCACCACGAGACCAAGGGAGCGCGCGGCCAGCTGGGCTAGGGTATCAAGCACAGAAAAGGATGGAGAGACATGTATATAAGTTGTAGTTAGGTCGATCCGCCCCATAAGTATAAATAGATACTTAAAGAGAGAAGTTTTATTTTCTCTCAAACCCTCTCCCTCTCCCAAGGTTGCGCCGACCCCTCTCCCTCTCCTCTCTTATGCGCACGCCACACCAAGCCTTAGAGGGTCGGCCAAGACTTTTCTCCAAGAGATAATCCTATATTTGGGATCCCCGCGACGAGAGGAACGCGTAGACGTGAAGAATTCTCCGAGATCTCAAGTTTCTCCCGAGCTCTAGACATTAATCTTGGTTGTAAGTCCAAGATATCAATGTAAGTACTGCTCACCTGCAATAAGAGGCGGTTTTCCGCGAGAATTTCCTTTAAAAGTTTTCAAAAAGAGATATTTCCTTTTTGTTTTAGTTTTTGCATGTAATCTTAGTTTTCTTATATGCTTGTATATGTTTGATAAGTACCCTATGTGAGTTTAGGGCCAAGAAAGCTATGAGAAAAGATAAAGATAAGAAAAGAAAAGGCCAAGGTTCTTAAGAAATCCCCAAAAGTCAAGACTTAGGGATTTTAGCACGCAAGGTGCTCCAGAAAATGCCAAGGCATTTACAGATAAGAAAGAAAAGTAAGAAAAGCTATTTTATTTTCTAAGGCCAGTACCCGGCGTCCAAGGGCGTCGTTAAAGAAATCCAGGTGTCCAATTCCAAGGTCTTGGCCCTGGTAGACCAAGGTCTGCTCTATTAGGATTGGTGGCTCGCTACCCCAACCTTTTAGGGAACGCGCATATCAGATGGTACTTACGTCTTCAGTGGATCCAAGTGATTATTATTTTTAAGTATATGCTTTAGCAAAGTTTTCTAAAGTTTAAGAAAGTTTTCAAAAGTTAAAGAATAGCTAAAGATTCAAGTTGAGCCAAGAAAAGTAAATTGAGATTTATTATTGCTTGAGTATGCATGTTTTGAGCTATACATGTTCTTAGTTTTCTTTCAAGCATATTAGTATCTCATATGATGTTCAGTTTGATCTAGAAGCATGTTTGCACATTTCGAGTTTTTGTGAGCTAGATAGTACTTACTAAGCTTTTCGCTTATAGATGCATTTCCTCTTATTGCAGATAAAGGTAAAGGCAAGCAATTCTGAAGGAAGGCGACGAGGCGGTGCTGAGTAGAGTGTGTGTGGTGGCTGATTATGGAGAGATCTTTGGCGCAAGACAATTTAGTTATTAATTCATAATGTTATAGTTCATTTGAATTTTATGTTCTTGCTTTATGGAGTTTAGCGAATATTTAAGTTATGGATAGTTTTATATGCTCAATTCCTTAGAGTAAAGATTCCATGTCATTTCTTTTAGTCTATATATTTTTATGATTGCATTGGATGAGTAGAAATATGAGTAGATGGAAGTATTGATACTTTGTTGGAGAAATAGATGTTTGTGCCAAGATAGTACTAGTTCCTCTTTGAATCAAGTTTTTATTGCTTAAATATGTCTAGAAAAGTTGCATTCGTATTCCATAATGCTTTAGCAATGTTATAGAATCTTGCATGATGAGTTTAAATGGTTAGAAGCAAAGTTTGGTACAAACTCTAGACTAAAGTTTTTGATAGTTTTTCATAACTTGCTAAATCTCGTAAAAGTCCAAATTTTAAGTTTATGGATTCATTTTGATTGGCTAAACTGTTTAGAAAATTGGTATAGAGTATAGAAATGGTGTCATGATTCCATATGGCTCGAAATTATGGGTTTGATGGAGCTGTGAAGCAACTGCCGAAAGCTGAACTTTCAGCTCACAGGCGTACCAGTCGACTGCCACGTCACCAGTCGACTGGTACCCGACAGTTCAGTTGGGTGAGGCAGGCTTCAAAGTGTACCATTCGCGAGCTTTTGAGAAAGGAAGTGTGATATGTTATTATGCATGATTGCTTAAGATAGAATATAATTGTTAGATGAATTTAAAAGTTTAAAAAAAAAAAAAGATTTCCGCATTTGTAGTCATGTATCAAAAGTAGAGAAGTAGAGAAAAGTAACGATCCGTCTAAAGACAGTAAGAAGGCGGGTCGCTACACTTCATTTCTTTGATGAGCTAAGTGAAGAGAGTTCTTCTGCCTAATGTAATTTAGTTTGTTACCTTGAATAGCAGCTGTTTTCTCCCCTTCTCCAAAAGTTGATATTTAATGGTACATTGTGACATTTGTGTGTTTCCTGTAAACTGTAATTCAGTAAAAGGATATCAATGGAATTAAGTTTCAGTTGATTATATTAGTTCGTCTTATTTTATGATTGAAGCATCAGGTATGGGCTGCAAGTACAAAACCTGAAGCCTGCGATATCTCTGTGCAGCTTAACACGTATTATTAGACAAGGTTTGTGAGTTGTGACCTCTTTATTATATTTGTTTTCATCCCTGTAATATTCTGTTCTATGTCATCTCATGTTAGCTTAAATGCCACAGGAGCATATATACTCACTTGCTAATGGGAATTCTTATGATTTCACATTCAAAATGCTTCATTTAGCGTGGCACCCGACAGAAAATTTAATTACTTGTGCTGCCTTGAACAGTTTGTACATGTATTATGCATGAAGATCATACTGGAAGTGAAGGTCTCATTTTGCAATTTTTTTTTTATTTGGATTTGCTTTTCAAGGCACATAGCTTTTGATGTTCAGTGAACAAGATACAGGAGCATGTAATTTGTTGCATGTTCTTACTGGGGCCAAAGGATTGCTCAACAGAAGGAGTTCAATCTGAGAAAGCCCCCATCATTCATTATGATTTACTGGTTTTGGGATTCTTGATACTATACCTTAATCTATCTGCCTCTAGCTAGTTCTTTGGTTAAATCTCAAATGGCATCTGACTCCTGAATTATTTACTTGGTTTTGCTGGCCAGACCTTGTTATGTGGTCTTATTGGAGTTCCACCTTCAAATGGTGTCATCCCACAATCTCCAATGCACACGAAAAGTTTGGTCACCCTCAAACACCAAGTAAGCTCCAAATTGTGAATGATTGATTATATTGCTTCTCTCTCCGTAGCATTATTTGATATTTTTTCATTGGAATTTTCTCACAGTTGCTTCGCAATCGACTGGTAGCCACTGCACGCCAAAGCATGAAAAGAAATTCAAGCTTGACTCAAGTACTGTATGGAAATATGCAAGACGCTTATAAGAGATGGAATGCTAAGCTGGTCGAAGTTCTGCAACGTACTCCTCACTATTTGATCTTGGACTAGACCGTTTACTTGCAAACTCGTGTGGCAAGCTTCTTGTAACGCCCGCCCTTATATCTACCCTCAAGGCGGGGTTACGTACATTCAATCATATAGTAATATTTTTTTTTCTATTTCTATCTCCTAGCATGACATTAAAACAACAATGCAAGGGCTTAAGAGAACTAGGTACTAAGCATGCTTGCAAAAATTATTAAGTGACATTATATAACATGATAGGTTCACATATTATTTCACACCATAATATAATCCAATAAATCAAGTATATGAAAATTCCAAGTGTAACTATTATCATGCAATATCAATCCTAATCACTATCATTCATTGTCAAGGAGCATAACATAAGCATAAATATGTAGATATAGAAATCTTTCTTCCCGAGCCACCACCCCACACATCTTCAGCCTCCTGCCTCTTCCTTCCATTTAAGTGTTATCTGCAGCATAAGACAACACATAAACTAGTAAGCACAATGCTTAGTAAGGATCCTGTCCTACTCGCAAAATCCGTGCGAAAGAATATAACATGTACACATAATTAATCATAAGTATAAGTTCATCAAAGTATATCAAACATCTAAGTTTCTAAGCATGCAGTATCAAGTACCATAAGCATACTCTTCACATATAACCAATGTTTTCAATGAATGTTTTCAAAACAATTCCATAATGGTATTACTTAAAAATACATCCATATCATATTGGGCCCTGTTGTGTACCAACTATCGCGCGGAAACTATTGCGCGTTCCCTAATGAATTGGGGTAGCGAGCCACCAATTCATTAGAGCAGGACCCTTCCGTCCTACCGAAGCCACGTTAACATGCACCCCGGATTTATTTAACGACCCCCTTCCGAGTCGGGTACACAACTTAAAAGTAAAATACTTATCATGCTGTTACATATATGCTAAGGAATACTCCATATTCACTCTTATGGGACACACCACTCTTCAAGGGTGCTCATGATCCCGTAGGGACACACCACACAACATAAGGGGTGCTCTTGATCCCATACTTATTTGAGTATCCCTTCAAGCATTTTAACATATCACATGCAATTCCATAAGTGTGCCCCATGGGCTATAAGGCATGCTCATATTTCATACATCATACTTGTTCATACATGTTCATACATGTTCATGGCCTTCATGTATGTCCATACCTACATCATATTTCACACATGTTCATACATACATCATATTTCATACTTGTTCATACATGCATCATATTTCACACATGTTTATACATACATCATATTTCATACTTGTTCATACATATATCATATTCCATACATGTTCATACATACATCATATTTCATACATGCACATACATATTATTTTGCTAAACATAATCATGTCCCGTAGGGTAGTTTAGCCTTCACATATTATTCATGCAACTTATTAAACATAAAGCATATCATGAGATAATTATACAACCCTAAACCTTAGTCCTTCTAGGGTTGGCCGAAACTTAAGCATAGGGAAAATTAGGGTTTGAACTAAATATTCACACATACATTCATTCAAACACCTCATACATAAACATATCATAGCATGCTAACAATTAAGGTTTACATATCAACCCTTCCATTTAACACCACATACATATACATATGATCATCCCCAACCATAACATATATCATAGGGTAGTTTGACCTTTACAAACCCTAGTCCTAGTGGGTTGGCCGAAACATCAAGAGTAGGGAAATATTAGGTCTTTTGCATTAATCATTCACACAACAATGATACAAACATCTTGTATACAATATCACACCATACACTAAGCATGAATATTTTCTAGGATAATTCAACTCTCCTTGACCCTAATTCATTGCCTTGGCCGAAACTTGTAGGGTAGGGTAGGCTAGGTTTTTGACATCCAATCTTTACACAAACATTTACACAAATACTTTATCTACAATACTAATCATGGGAACACAATAGGATAGCAACCAACCCAAAAGCCCTTGCTTATTCCCTCTTGGCCGAAACATGTAGGGTACCAAACCCTAATTTGTGTCCTCTCAAAAATTTGGAAAACAATATACATCCATACCCTAAGTTCCTAGGGATATCCTCATGCATCAAGAAGCAACCAAAACCTATTTCATGGTGGTGGCCGAAAGTCTTATAAGGGAGGAACTCCCATTTTCGAAAACAAGAACACAAGGAAAACATGCATAAACCATTACACTGCAGGCGAGAGGATACTTACATCCTTTCGCTTGATTTTCTCCTTCTCTAACTTCTTAAGATGCCCTTGGTTGAAGGAAGGTGAGTGTTCTCCTTCCTAGTACTTCTATAGACCCCTTGGCCCTAGTAGAGAGAGCAAGGTCCTTGGGTGAGATCTCCTTCTTTCCAAACCCTAAGGTTGAAACCCTAGGTTTTCTTTTTCGAAAATGGAGAAGGGGAAAGCTTGAGTTTCGGTGGAGAAGTGAAGAGGAAGAAGAAGAGGAAGTTATTCCAACTTCCCTTTCCCTTATTTATACTTTTCTCATGAAGAGACATGTCTCTTCACTTTCCTCGCTTTAACAAGCATGTTCCTATTCTCTCCACAAGAAGCATGGCTTGGTGCATTGGTTATGACATGGCTAGTGTAACTAGGAGGTTCAAGGTTCAATCCTTGCTTCCTCCTTTTTATCACATTTTGCACTAATCCATATCAAAGCCCATTAAGCCAAGCCCATCATGAAATTTCATAATATTAATTATATTCCATGATTTCACAATATTTTCATAATATTTCATGATAATATTTCATATTTATGAATTCATATATTTCATAATATTCTATGATAATATATCATGAATTTCATAATATTTCATATTTATGAATTCATAATATTTCATAATATTTCATGATACTATTTCATGAATTCCATAATATTTCATATTTATGAATTCATAATATTTCATGATAATATTTCATATTTATGAATTCATATATTTCATAATATTCTATGATAATATATCCTGAATTTCATATCATTTCATATTTATGAATTCATAATATTTCATAATATTTCATGATACTATTTCATGAATTCCATAATATTTCATATTTATGAATTCATAATATTTCATGATAATATATCATGAATTTCACAATATTTCCTATTCATGAATTCATCTATTTCATAATATCTCATATGGGAAATTTTGGGGCGTTACACTTCTACATTGTCTTTGCTTGGAAAATCACATAGCGAGTAGGAGTATAATGTGTTATTTGATTTACATTTTGCTTTTGTTGAAAGAAAAATGGATAGTTGTAAAATACATGGATTGTTTTGTTTTTGAAACTAATTGGATGTTGCATTTACTTAATTCATGGTGTGTTATTGATTATGGATAAACTATTATATTATTGTGTTCTTTTATATGTCTAGAAAAATTATAAATAAAAATAAATATGAAATTTATATAAAAAATTAAGACTTTTAACACCGGTTGTTTCCAGAACCGGTGTTAAAAATGATGTTTTAACACCGGTTGTTTCCAGAACTGGTGTTAAAAATGATGTTTGAACGCCGGTTATTTAAAATAACCGGTGTCTAAAATGGCTTTCCCGCCTCATAATTGAACTTTTAACAACGGTTATTAACCGGTGTTAAATCTATATATTACACCGGTTTGTTAACCGGTGTTGAAAGTATATACTTACAATGCCGGCTGGATCAACACCGGTTCCGGAACCGGTGTTAAAAGTCAAAAATAACCGGTGTTAATAGCCTTTTTTCCACTAGTGACTGTTCTTGATATACTAGAAAAATAGTATCATTTTAATCAAACATAAGATGTAAAAATTTATTTTGATTGAATGCTATGTCTATATTACAATACTATACGGATCGGATTAATTAGATAAATTTCTTTTTTTCCAATACCAAGTCTATCTATGGATTGTATATGGATTCTTTATATGATCCTTCCCACGCGCTAGCCATAGCATCTGGATTAGTAACTCCTATGATTTATTTTCTCCATGTTGGCCCTGAGACGGATTGGTAGGGATGTTGAGGGTGAGTGAATCACCTTTTACCACATACAAAAGGAATGCAAGTAATACAAACATATAAATATTTTTTACGAATGAGATAAACAATGTTTACAACTTAAACTGCATTTGTAATTTGTTGCTCTTGCACTACTAATATCCAATAAATAATGGGCAAAAACACTAATGTAGACATTAGATATGTTTGAGAATGGATACAAAAGCTAATTTATCAACAACAATAATCAAGTCTTATCCCACTAGATAGGATTGGCTATATAGATCCTTTTATACCATTGGACTCTGTTTCTTATTATATCATCATCTATATTTAAATAAATGTTATCTTATTTTATTGTTGCTAATCTAGTATTTTTTGGCCTATCTCTCTCTCATTTGATGTGTATATTTGTCATAGTTTCATATCGCCTAATCGGAGTATTTATTGGTCATCTGAGTACATGTTCATACCATCTTAAATATGTTTCTAGAAGTTTTTCATCTATAGATATAATTTTGACTTTCTCTCTAATGCTCTCATTTCTTATTCTGTACATTCTCGTAGCTCCGCACATCCACCTTAACATCCTCATCTCTACAACTTTCTTCTTTTACTCATGTGCCCAAGTCATAGCCTAACATTCAATATTATATAATATAGTAGGTCTAACTGTCGTCTTGTAAAACTTCCTTTTAAGTTTTAGAGATATTTTATAATCATATAAAACACCCGATGCTAACCTCCATTTCAACCATCCAGCTTGTATTCTATATAAGACATCTCTCTCAATCCCTCTATTATTTTACAAAAATTATTCTAAATACTTAAAGCTCTCAGTTTCAAACAACTCATTATCTCCTACAAAAGCTAATTTAGAATAAAAAAATTCAATTACTTACCTTTATATATGTAGTGGGCAATTAGTTATGTAATTTCTACAAAATGGAGCAATTGGTTGGCTTATGGGTGGGGGAGAGAGATAGTGAGACCAAGCACAACACAATCAATGGCTAAAGGAGTCACACCATTAACCATTATCAAGATGGAAGGAAGAGATAGTGGTGGTAATGGTAGAGGAAGCTAATGGTGGATGATATAAAATAGGTACAATAGTTTCATTGACCTTTTTGTAGGCACAAGTGAAATCTATCGGAGAAAATAATGTTTAATATGCACATCAAATGTGTAGGTACTTATTGGTACTGGAAACACTAGCTAATCGAACCTAAGTTTTGATATTAGCAAAGATTCAAAGTTAAGGTTGTTTATGTAGGACCATAGATGTCGAGAGAGAGAGAGAGAGAAGGGTGGGCGGGGATGAATCTCAATCTATTAAAAATTCTTTTCTTTTCGTTTTATAAAATCAAATCAAAATAAAAGAAATGAAAATAAAAAACGGCACAGATTGTTTTTTACTTGGTTCGGAGTCTTTGTTGACTCATATTCCAAGGCATGCGATCCTTGATTGCATTCGATGGGAAATCACTATAATTCTCCTTCAAAAATGTTCGGAATGAGAGATCGAATACAAGTATGAGGAAGATAGTAACAACCAACTATCTCCTTGAATATAAGTGCATGTACAAAATGAAATACAATATACCGACAACGGAATGTGGTAGTTAAAGTGTAGGTTGTTGGAGAGCCTTCTGGCGTAGTAGTAGCAAAACTTTCATGTGCAGCAGAGCCAGAGAATAAATAATCAGTAAAAGTTTTGTAGAATTTGTCTTGAGCCTCTTCTTATAGCTAAACACATCTTAAACATTCTGGAAATCACCGTTCCGTCGATTGATCCTGTTGATCCATCGACGGAACCCCCAATGAATATTCCCAAGTTGGTGTTTGCTTCGTGGGTTAAAATTCTCTTAATCGGTCGACTAAACCATCCTTTCAGTCAACAGAACCAAGCTTTTCCTTTTTGATCGAACTGCTGAGCTAGTTGCCGCGTCAGAGAATTAATGATCCATCAACTGATAAACCTTTCTAATTGACAGAACCAGAAGTTTCCTTTTCTTCTTTGATTCGGCCCAAACTTGCTGTAATAACACTTTGTCCAGTGGACTAATAAATTCTATCAGTTGACGGAACCAATCTTTTCTTCTGGTTTCTATTTCAGAATTTGTTGTCCTAGATTTAAATGGATCCGTCGATGAAATTATTTTATCCATTGACGGAACCATTTTATTCCTGTAAAATACTGTTAGCACAGATATAATATTAACCCTACAAGATAGAGTTAGAATAGATATTAAAATGTATGAATAGGATGGCCAGATAGATCTATCTTAATCTTGACTTAGAAACCTCCGTTTGTTTCTTGGGTCAGATCATTGCTTTGTTGGTACAATCGTAGTTAGGCCAAGGTGACCTAGTTTGACTTAGCTCGGGTGAGCTTGAGTTTCGATGCTTGACAATGATGTTTGAACATTGTGTGAGTCAAGTGGGTCAAGGTTGACTGGAGACTTGACTGGTGAAGTAGATCGCACGTTGGCACGAGAAAAGTTCTAGTGGGACTAGGTGAAGTCCAGGTGAATTGGAAAAATTGCAGGTTAGCATAGAAAAAGTCCTACTAGGACTAGGCACACCTAGTGGAACTAGGTGAAGTCCAGGTGGATCGAGGAGATCACATGCTGGCATGAAAAAAGTATAGTGGAACTAGGCATACCTGGTGGGACTAGGTGAAGATCAGGTGGATCGAGAAGATCATATGCTGGCATGAGAAAAGCCTTAGTGAGACTAGGCACACCTGGTGGGACTAGGTGAAGTCCAGGTGGATTGGGGAGATCGCATATTGGCACAAGAGAAACCCTAGTTGGGAACTGGCAAGGGAAAGTCCAAGTCGATCAAGGTTTGATCGGACACTTGGTGAGGAAGTCTAAATAGGTCACGGTTAACTAGGTTTAGGTAAGGGAACCCTAGACTTGAGAGCTAAGCAAGTTATGGTTGGGCAATCGATTAGATAATTGATTGGGTTGTTGTCTCGCGAGAACAAAAAGGTCTTTAATCGACTGGGTGATCGATTAAGGAGTTTACTAATCGATTGGGTGAATGATTGGCGCAGGATTATTGCAAGAAGAGGAGCATGCTGAATTGATTGGGTAATCGATTCAGCATCCTCTTAGTCGATTGGTCAATCGATTATTGGTGAATTGATTATGGTTGTATTATGTGAGAGTACAGAAAGGTGCTGAATCGATTCAGCAATCGATTAAGTTTTAAAAAATAGCCGTTGAACAGCTAGTCTAACGTGGTAATCGATTGGGTAACCTTAGGTCGTGCTAGTATATAGGGTGTTCATGCAGGTTGAAGCAGCAACTCTTCGCACATCTTCCTCTCCATCCATTGTCATTTCAAGAGAAGTCTTGTAGTATAGTGCTGCTGCATTTCCAAGATTCTAGAGGTGATTCCAAGCTAGAAGAAAGCAAGAAAAGCAAAGAGAGCTCATTGTTGTAAATCTTGTAAGATTTCATTTGGATTTTGCTTGTTCATCGTGTAAGCTTGTATGAGCCTTCTCCGCATCAACAAAGGAGATCTTTCATAGTGTATGAGAGAGTGAGGAAGAGCCGATCCTTGGATTAGTCACCTCAAGGAGGTAGATACCAAGTAAAATAAAGGTGTTAGCACTTGCTCAAGTTTTCGCTGCTACAAATCTTCACCGAGCAAAGATTGGAGCTAATCACCGCCCCCCCTCCCCTCCTAACAAGGCCTAAGGTTTGTCCCAACCTAGGACATAACCTTACACACTCCCTCCAGGAGCTTACCTCAACTTACTCGTACATCTGATCCTCCAGACTTGTTTAAGTTTTCTTTGCTCAATGTCTGATCACTTGATCCACTAAGCATTTTTGTAACACCCCACTAAAATTCCCTTTAATATTATCCCTAATATTGAGTAGGATTTCATGAATAATAGTCATATTGAGTATGATTCATGAATGATAGTTAGAGTTGTGGGAATTTTAGTGTAAGTGTTAATAGGCCTTATATGGGCTCTAAATGGTGGAAATTCCTAATGGGTCTTAAATAGCACTTCATTAGTTATCCTAATGGGCCCCATGAGGATAAAAGAAATAACATATCATGTGATGAGCCTTACTTTAGATGGGCTTGCAAAAGAATAAAGAATAAAAAAAATGATGTAGGTGCCAAGGATTGAACCTTAGACCTTAGAGATGTTGTAAGCCTTAAGAATGCATATGTAACCAATTCACCTAGCAAGGGAGTGCTATTAGGAGGATAAAGGAAATTGTAGATAGGTGTAAGGATAAGGGAGATGAAGAGGCACCATGGGAGATGAAGAGTCACCATGGAAAATGAAGAGTCACCATGGAAGGTGAAGAGACATACCTCTTCATTTACTATAAGAAGATGAGGAAAGAAGAAAAAATGCCATAGGGCATCTCCTCCCTCTTCTCATTGCTGAAAATACCAAGGTCCCCTCTCCATCAAGAAAATTCTCTCCAAGAAGATCTAGTGAAGGCTTTGTATTTGTGAAGCAAAGGAAGAGCCAAGGAGCAAGAAGTTCTTTCTTTCTCCTTCTAGGTGATATATTTTGTTTGAAAATCCTTAGCACAAGGGTAAGACTCCCCTCACCTACAACATAATAGTTTATATATGTTTTATTCATGTTCTTGTATGTTCTTGCGATGTGTTGCTAAAAATCGTGAAGTTTTCCCTATAGGTAAGTTTCGGCCCAAGCATGGATTTAGGGCTTAGGTTTGTGTTTGATGCTATCTAATGACTCCAATATTTTCTTGATGTTAAGTCATGAGTTATGATGTAAAAAGATGGAGCAAAAATACCCTTAAAAGTTTAGGCCAAGGCTCTCATGAAGCCATAGACTTTTTGGCCATAAGAAGATGTTTGGGTTATTTTTAACTAGCTAACGGTTTTAAGTCCTTGTTAATGTTTTGTTAGAAGGCGTTATATATATTTTTAGGCCATATTTCCCCTCTGAACATGTTGGGTTAATACCCTAAATAAGGGCAAAAAGAAAGAAAAAGAAGAGTTAAAGATGTCTTGTTACTTACTAATGTTTCCTAGTGTTAGAATATGTATTATATGTATATTGTATGAACCAATTGCTCTTGTTTTTGTCATTTTCAAGTTGGTATGAGCCTTAGAAGTTTATGATCAGTACCTTAAATTGGGTTTTAGGATGGGTGAAGGTCACTACCTCACTTGATGATGTCTCTTGGTACTAGGATATTCAATATATGCATGTTGTATGAGTTGTGTGATGTTGGGTTGTGTTTCTATGCCATGATAACCCTATCTAAATGTTTTGACCAGTAAAGTATATGTTGAATTAGGGTTGAATTAAAGGTATCCATGTCCATTATGCTATGATAGATGAAAAGAAAAATGGAACAAGTTCCCTAGGTGTATTATCCTTAGTCTTAAATTGAACATTTTATGTTTTATGAATCATGAATCATAAGTTGACATGTTATGAATTTCCTTACCATGAAATTATGTTTTCTCCATGCCATGTTCATGCTTGAAAGTTATGATGATGATATTTATGCTTTGAATGTATGTCCATGACATGTATGACATTATGAATAAAAGAATGTCTAAAGAGCAATTTCTAAGAAAAGAAAAGAAATGATGAACGCTATGCTAAAGAGAAATTGCTATGGAAAGGAAAGGAATCATGTATGCTATTTTACTTTATGTATTGGCTTGTACTGGATCTTGAAAAAGGCCCAAGGGATGGGCACCTTAAGAACGCCCCGGTTCTGGATTACCGTAGCTGTCCACGGTTCTGGGACTACCGTAGCTGTCCAACAGGGATGGGCTCCTTATGAAAGCCTCGGTTCTAGGACTACCGTAGCTGTCCTCGGTTCTGGGACTACCGTAGCTGTCCTTAATGTGTGGTATAAGCCAGGGATCCCAATGATGATGATATGTTGATATTCAAGTATTATATTATGAGCAATGATACGTAACAAGAATTTCTAACATGAAACCCAACATGAATGACGTCACACTTTTTATATACGCATCCGATTGCCACTTGGACACCAACGGTGGCCTTCGGCCGCCGCCCCGAACCAAACTATAACCTGGGGGGCATAGTGAACCCGTCGGGGATCGCTATAATTAGAATGTCACGTCATTCATGTTGGATTTCATGCTACAAATTCTTGTTGCATATCATTTTTCTTATATTATATATATTTTCAAAAGAGCATCCTTAATGTTTATGCACATGTTTATGTTTAATGATATTGCATATGCCATGTTTAATGTCTATGCACATGTTTATGTTTAATGATATTGCATATGCTATGTTTAATATTTATGCACATGTTTATGTTTAATGATATTGCATGTCTAATGTTTATGCACATGATTATGTTTTAAAGATTATGCAAATGTTAAGTGTTTATACTTATGTGCTTTAGATGCTTTAAGTATTTATTCATGTTATATGTTTATGTCAAATGATGTGGATTTCTACTTATATGTGATGTACGGATTTTGTGAGTAAGCAAGGAGCTTACTAAGCATTTTATGCTTATAGTCTACCTTCTTATGTTGCAGATCAAACTAGAGGTTTCTAAAGAAGGGAAGCAACAGGAGGGCATGTGTGTGTGTGTGGCAGTGACTTGGCAGAACGATCCTACTGTTGTCTTTACTCTTACTTATGAACTTATTTCTCATGAACTTAATGTTGTTACTTATGAACTGCATGTGTTAGTTCTTATGTCCTTATGTTTAAACTTACTACTTGTTGGAGTTGAAGTTCTTTATGATATGCATGCTTAATGCAGAACTATATACTCTCTTGATAGATATGCTATGTTATGATTCACATGCTTAAAGTAGTTTAGTTAAAAAGAAATTTATCCAATTGCATATGTTCATGATTTAGTATTATTTCCACTGCTATATTTACGTTTCATATGCAATAATGTACGAAAGAAAAAAAAAGTAACGTGTCGCTCACGTAAGGGGCGGGTGTTACAATTTTCCTGCAATATTGAATTAGCACAACAAGTACAAATGTATGTTACTAAATTAAACCTATTACTTGCATTCACCAAAATTCGTTGGTCTGGTTGATCATGCACGGTCGACTGGAAATCTTTCGGTCACTCTTGCTTGGAGTTCACTCCTCCAAGACTTCTCTTCACCCAGGGTTCACTCCCCTAGTATTTTCTTTTTGCTTAGAGTTCACTCCTCTAAGACTACTCACTATCTAGGGTTCACTCCCCTAGGATTTTCTCTTTACTCAAAGTTCACTCCTCTAAGTCTTCTCACTACCTAGGGTTCGCTCTAGGATTTTCCTTTGGAGTTCGCATTCAATGTAACGACCCGGAAAATTCTCTTAATATTTTCTTAAAATATTAAGCATGTCTAGATAATTTTCCGATGGACCTGGAAATATTAGTACAAACCTTAGCCTAGAAATCCATGATTTTTCTCATTTAAATTGAGAAACTAAGTACTAATGGGCCTTATATGGGCTTTTATAGTACCATGATTATTAGTGGATTTTAGGTAGAATTTAATATAAATATAAATGGATTTTAATTAGGAATATTAGTATGATTATGGGTGAGTTTTAGCATGGTTTCCTATTTAAATTGAGAAGTTAGGCACTAATGGGCCTTATATGAGCTTTCTAGTACCATGATTATTGATGAATTTTAGGTAAAAATTTATAGAAATATAAAGGAGTTTTAATGAGAAATATTAACATAATTATGGGGGAATTTTTAAAGGATTTTCAGAATTTTAGGGAAATAAAAAGAAAAAAATAAAATAAAAATAAGGTGCATGGCCCAAGGATTGAACCTTGGACCTCTTATACAACCATGTATGCACTAACCAACTCACCTAGCAAGGTAATGTTATGAGGGAATGAAGTAGATATTGGTTAAAGCATAGAAGAAGATGAAGGGTCATGGAGAGACTCTTCATTTACCTTCTTAATGGGCTATAAAAGGGGGGTTTTGGGAGTTACCTCTTCTTCCCATTACTTGCATTTTCGAAACTCCTCCTTCCCTCATCCTAGCCGAACACCCAAGGAAGGGTTCTCCCTTGGAAAAGCTCCACAAGAGGTCTCATCTCCAAGATCTAAGGGGTCTTCCAAGGATACAAGGACACCATTTCCTTCCCTTTCAAGGTTCGAAAAATCAAGAAACCCAAGGTAAGACTCCCTCACCTGTGGTATAATAGTTCCTTATGATTTCCATGATTTTTAGCATGATATATTGGGTAGTTTTTGGATTTGATGTTGAAAGGAAGAAAAACCAAGAACCTTAAGTTTAAGGGTTTCGGCCACCATGATTTAAAGGTCTATAATTATGCTAAAAATATTTATAATGTTATTTCATGTTCCCTTATGATGTATAGAGGTTAAGTATAATTTTTGGGAATTTTTGGAGTACCCTAGGACACCCTAGGGTTTCGGCCAACATGAAAGAAACAAAACCAAGAACCCTAAGCTTGAGGGTTTCGGCCACCATGATTTAAAGGTCTATAATTATGTCAAAAATCATGATAATGTTGTTTAATTCTCTCTTATGATGTTTAGAGATTAAATATAATTTTTGGGAATTTTTGGGGTACCCTAGGATACCCTAGGGTTTCGGCCAACATCAAGAACCCTTGTGTAGGGTTGGGTCTCAAACTTCAAGTGTATGTTTTATGTTTTAACGTGATATAAGGGAGATGGAGGGTGTTTATGTGAATGTTTCACATGGCCTAGAGACCCTATAGGTTTCGGCCAAGTACCCTAATAGGGTGGAAAGTTAGGACTTATTTCATGTAAGGGTCCCAATGGCCCTATGGTAAGGTATGGTTGGTGTTTAAGCAATTGATTTGGGGATTTAAGGGAATTTTTCCATACCCCCCATGGCCTTGAAGTTTCGGCCAAGAGTGAGATTAGGACTAAAGGATTAGGGTTGGCCTTAAGTATGGACTCAAAAAGGGGTCCTAAGGCCTAGTATATGTGTATGAGATGTTGTTTGGAAGTTATGTGAAGGTTCATGGACCTAGGGTTCCTTGGGGATTTTCGGCCAAGGGCATAACCTAGGGCTAGGGTTGGGTTAAACCTACCAAGATGCTTGAGTATGAGTTACCAAGATATATATTTAAGTAAGAGGGAAGAAGTGCTATGTTAACCAAACCCTTAGTTTGTATGTCATGAATTATATGTTAAGTCATAGATGTTTAGACATGTGCCATGATTTATGAATGATATGTATGTATGCCATGTCTTATGAATGATATGCCATGTTTTATGAATAATATGCATGTATGTCATGTCTTATGAATGATACGTATGTATGCCATGATTTATGAATAAGTTGTATGTATGCCATATGAATGAAGTTAAAGTACATGCCTTTAAGGCATAACGATGATGTTAAGTATAATGAATGAATGATGATGAAAGACAAGTATGATGAATGAAAGATGATGCTTATGTCTTTAAGGCATAAATATGCTAAATGGCACGGTCGATGATCGACGGTACGACGGTCGAGAGGACCGGTAAATGGGCCGGTAGACGGGCCGAGCCGTAACAAGTTATGCTATGTTAAGTATGCCATGAATGTCTCATGAATGATGAAGCATGTAAAGTATTTTATTTTATGAATGGACTTGTACCGGACTGAAGTATGGGTCCAAGGGATGGGCACCTTAAGAACGCCCCAGTTTTGGACTACCAAAGCTGTCCACGGTTCTGGCACTACCGAAGCTGTGCAACAGGGATGGGCACCTTAAGAATGCCTCGGTTCGGGGACTACCGACTATGATGTCCTTACCCTAGTAGGTCGAGGCTAGCTACCTCGTATTTGCTTAGGGATGCGCGCTTATGATGTATGTATGTGGTACAAGCCAGGGCCCAATGATATGATGATTATGTTTAAGCATTTAAAAGTATGTTTTAAAAGTTAAGCATCCTTATATATATATATGCAATTGCCACATGCATCCATTCATGTTATGCATTATGTTATGAAAAGTATGTTTATGAAAAGTATGTTTAGGAAAAGTATGTTTATGCAAAGTATGTTCATGTTAATATATGATGCCATGATTTAGTTGTGTTTATGCTAATATATGATGCCATGATTTAATTGTGTTTATGCTAATATGTGATGCCATGATTTATTTATGTTTATGCTAATTTAGGATGCCATGATTTTATTTATGTTCATGCTAGTTTAGGATGCCATAATTTAATTGTGTTATGCTAAGTTAGGATGCCATGATTTTATTTCTGCCCATGCTAATCTCTGAAGCCATGATTTAATTAGGTTTATTATGTTATGTCTGTGCCAAGTATTATGTCATGCTATGAAAGTTTACGATGTTTATGTCTATGCCAAGTATTATGCCATGCTATGAAAGTTTACAATGTTTATGTCTATGCCAAGTATTATGCCATGCCATGAATGTTTTTATGGTTATGTTTATGCCATGCTACGAATATGATTAAGTTATGATCATGCCATGACGAATGTATGCTAAGTGATGAAAAGGCTCATGTTCTAAGTAAAGCACTAAGTATGTTAATGTCTTATGTGCTCATGATGAAAAGATGAATGGTTTTAGTGAGTAGGAAAGAGTCTTACTAAGTCTGTGTGCTTATAGTCTTATTTCTTATACCGCAGATCACGCAAGGGGACACTAAGGAAGCAGCAGGAGGGCATCCAAGAATGTGTATGGTAGTGACTTGGCCAAGGAGCAATCTGGTTGCTCGTCTTATGATAGAACTTTACCTTTACTATTATGTGCTTGAATATGACTCTATGACATGATGCTAAGTATGACATGATGCTAAGAATGACATGATGCTAAGTATGACATGATGCTAAGTATGACATAATATGATGCTAAGTATAAAGTTAATATGCTAAGTTCCCATGTTATGGGGTTAGAAAGGGTAGTAAGTGCATGTAGGAGTAAGTTTAAAAGTTTCTGCTGCATTATGATGTCTACATGCCCTAAGTATGTTAACGTAACGCCGCTTTAGGAAAAAAAAAGCGGGTGTTACATTCAAACTCTTTGTAACATTTCAAATTCGTAGTGATTGCCCACAGTAAGTGATCAACAATCGCGAACCTTGGAGTAGGAGTCGTCACAGGCTCCGAACCAAGTAAAAGAAAGGTGTTAGCCGTGTGTTTACTTATTTTATTTCCACTGAGTGTTTACTCGATAGTTTTACGAAAACATGAAAAAAGCCACGAGCGCTATCCCCCCTCCCTTCAGTCACTCTTGTGTGAAATGCTCTCCTCCAAAACTTCTCATTACACACACACAATACTTTCTCGATCTATACAGTAACTTGTACAACACATGACAATCATAGAGGGTATGGTGCTCTTAGAGCTTAGAAACTTGGATTTGATGGAATTGAGCTGCTAACATGATGATCGTAGAGATTGTAGATCTTTGGAAGAGCTTGTTGACTTGAGATTTAGAAGTTTGGATCAAGTTGTGGAGTTGGAGCTCATGGAGGAGCTATTACTTGAGAGCTTGGCTTGGATTAGAATGTTGCACTACATATTGAGAAAGACCCTTAGTGGACTCGAGAGCTAGAGATTTGAATTGAGTATTAGTTGTGGATATCATGGGCTTGCCGCCTTAAAGATGGCTTGGATTGGGCTATTGCACTAACACAAGGAGGAGTTCGGTGAACTCGAGAGAAGACTCGAGTTGAGGTGTTGCTTAATTTGAGTTGTAGCATTGTTCAGTGAAAAGCTTGGTGGATTCAAGGAATTGAAGATTAAGAGGGAACTTCCTAGCAAGTATTAATCAACTATCCAATCGACTCGATATTGAATAAAATATTATTATTCATTGGGTTGTCAATTGCCCTTTTGGCAATTGATTACGATAGCAAGGGAGTCGTTGCATCCATTAATAGCTATATTTGACACCTAATTGACCGGCATCCAATAAATAACTATTGGACCATAATAAAAAACTCTTAAAACAGTTTTTAGGCACTAAGAAACTCATAAAAACACTCCTAGTATCCTATGCCACAAAGGAACCAATAGCTTGTATAATCATTAAAAGGCTTCATCATCAAGCTCTTGATAATTTTCTAATTTATTACAATCATTAGAGACAGGTGCGACTCAATTGTGAATGAAATCCTTGATTAGGGCCAAGCTAGTGATAACATGTAAAATCTCAAAGGTTGGGTCAATTAGTTACTATTTGTAGAGATTTACCCTTGCCTGTTGTAAAGGGTTGATGATAGTGGAAATATATATATATATATATATATATATATATATATATATGTCATATCATTCATGCTAGCTTCCTTTTTGCTTAATTTAGAATAGCTAGATAGGAAAAAGATTGATTGATTCTTGCATAACATAGTACTAGGGTGGGGCAAGATGATAGTACGTTAGGGAAGCTTGGTCTAGGAAGTCAGTAAGGGTAAGGAGTACCCGACTTGGTCGACCTAGCTAAGTGGAACTAGCCGAAGCTACCTCGTCAATCTTATACTAGTTAGACCAAAGTTTTCCAGAGAGTAAATTGAAAGTATTATTTCTTTAAAAAGCTTTGTCTAAGGAGTGGGTTGTTGATCCAATAAGGCTTAGGCCAAAGAAGGTCCCTGTGCCTCGCCAAGACGTCGAAGCTAATTATTGAAATTTACTTTTAAGTTACTAATTGTTAAACTTGAATCTAATTCAAGGTCAAACTGTAATGACTCGAAAAATTCTCTTAATATTTTCTTAAAATATTGAGCATGTCTAAATAATTTTCCGAGGGACCTAGAAATATTTATATAAAAGTTGGCCTAGAAATCCATATTTTCTCAATTAAATTGAGAAAACTAAGTACTAATGGGCCTTATATGAGCTTTTTAGTACCATGATTATTGGTGAATTTTAGGTGAAAATTTATAGAAATATGAAGGGATTTTAATAAGGAATATTAACATAATTATGGGGGAATTTTTAGGGATTTTCGAAAATTACTAGGAAAATAAAATAAAATAAGTGGAAAAAAAATTGTGCATTTACCAAGGATTGAACCTTGGACCTCTTGTACAACCATGCATGCTTTAACCAACTCATCTAGCAAGGGAATGTTATAAGGGAATGAAATGGAGATTGGTTAAGGCTTAGAAGAAGATGAAGGGTCATGGAGAGACTCTTCATTTACCTCCTTAATGGGTGATAAATAGGGGGTTTGGGAGTTTCTTCTTTCTTCCTTCAATTGCATTCCTCTCCTCCTCCTTCTCATTCTAACCGAACACCTCAAAGGGAGTTCTCCCTTGGAAAAGTTCCACCAAGGCTTCATCTCCAAGATCTAAGGTTTTCACAAGAGTACAAGGGCTAAGGGTAGTCAAGAGGAACAAGATTTCCATCCTTCTCTCAAATCTAAGGTTTATAATCAAGATCAACCAATGTAAGACTCCCTCACCTGTGGTATAATAGTTTTTCTTGAAGATTTACATGATATGAAAGTCTTGTATGTGATGTTTATGTTGGAAAACCAAAGGAAACCCATGAACCTAACCTTATAGGTTTCGGCCACCATGGGTTCTTGGTCTATAATGATGATAAAAATCTTCATAATGTTGTATAATGTGTTCTCATGATGTTTAAAGATTAAATATAATTTTTGAGAATTTTGGGTACCCTAGGATCCCCTAGGGTTTCGGCCATCCCATGAATCCATGGGTAGAGTTGAACTTAAACCCTCAAGCATGTGGTTTATGTGTTATCATGATATAAGGGAGATTGAGGGGGGCTTATGTGAACTTTTACAAGGCATTGTGACCCCCACAAGTTTCGG
>JAGFNQ010007981.1:26093-157081 GCA_024364735.1 Boesenbergia rotunda
GTTAAAAATGCCATGAATGTCTTATGAATGATGAAGCATGTAAAGTTTTTACTTTATGAATGGGCTTGTACCGGACCGAAGTATGGGTCCAAGGGATGGGCACCTTAAGAACGCCCCGGTTCTGGACTACCGACTATGCTGTCCACGGTTCTGGCACTACCGTAGCTGTGCAACAGGGATGGGCACCTTAAGAACGCCTCGGTTCGGGGACTACCGACTATGCTGTCCTTACCCTATGTAGGTCGAGGCTAGCTACCTCACTACTTACTTAGGGATGCGCGCTTATATGTATGTATGTGGTACAAGCCAGGGCCCAATGATATGATGAATATGTTTAAGCATTAAAAGTATGTTTTAGAAAAAAAGTTAAGCATCCTTATGGTATATGCATTCCCCTCATGCATTCATTCATGTTATGCATTATGCTATGGTAACAAAGACTTGATGCTTACTCTTTATGTTAAGAAAGATGCATGAGAAAGAATTGATCTATGCCATGATTATGTTAAAAGGATGCTCAATATGCTATGATAAGGAAGTATGCCTATATATCATGCCATGCTAGGAACGGTTTATGATGTTTATGTTTATACCATGTAGAATGCCATGTTTAGAATGTTTACTATGTTTACGTTTATGCCATGTCTCATGCCATGATAGGAATGTTCACTTATGTTTTATGATCATGTATGTTCATATATGATAAATGATTCAAGTTGTTATGTCCTAATAGTAGAGCACTAAGAATGTTGATGTTTTATGTGCTCATTATGAGATGATGAATGGTTTTTGTGAGTAGGAAAGAGTCTTACTAAGCCTATGTGCTTATAGTCTTATTTCCTTATACCGTAGATCATTCAAGGGGACAATGATGGAAGTAGCAGGAGGGCAAGAAATCATGTGTGTGGTAGTGACTTGGCCCAGGAAACCCTATGTTTATCGTTTATGCTAGAACTTGATTTTGGTCTCTTATATGCTTGAATGCTTGAATAATGACTTATGGAACTCTATGATATGATGTTAAGTATGACATGATATGACATGATATGATGTTTAAGTATGAAGTCAATATGCCAAGGTTCCTATGTCATTATGTTAAGAAAGTTAGTAGGGCATGTATAAGTTAAAGTTATTCCGCTGCCTTATGATGTCTACATGACTTAAGTATGTTAACGTAACGCCGCTTTATGAAAAAAAAAGTAGGTGTTACAGGTTGGTATCTGAGCAGTAACCATCTCACTACACACACATCAAGCCCTCTTCCTGCCGCTTCCAAGTAAGTACTTTTATGCATATTTTATGATAGCAAGTACTTTTAGGATGTTTTATGATTTTAAGATATGTTACGATGAACGATATTTTATTTTCTTTTATGAATTAAATAATTAGAACAATATAGGGGTATAAGAGAACTGATATTGACCATACTTGTCTTTAGTGAAGAAAAACATGGCTAGAAGACAGAGTAACCGACTTAACGAGGCAGCCCCACCGCCTGATCTGGTGCAATTAGTGACCCAACTTCAGCGCTAAGTCACCGAGCAGCAGCAGACTATTAACACCTTGATGAACCAACAGGAAAATTCTACTACTCCACCAGTGAACCAGACTGCTATACCTGTGGCGCCTACGGTTACGCACACCCCTCCGCCGGGCTCGACCACTGTGGCACGACAAGAGGCTTACCTAATCCAGTGGTTAAGGCTGAAACCGGAAAGTTTCTCGGGTGCTGGTGAACCCTGGGACGCCCAGGCATGGTTCAAGACGATGGAAAGTACCTTGGAGTTGCTGGACTGTCCTGAGCATGAAAAGATCAAGTGTGCGTCATTCTACCTGTCTGGGGATGCCAGAATGTGGTGGGAAAGGGTTAAGGCCAAGAGACCGATGGACCAGATGGCGTGGGCCGATTTTGAATCAGAGTTCTTTGAAGAATTTTTCAACATGCGGGTCACGAACAAACACTATGACGAATTCACGGAATTCCGGCAGGGCGATCTCTCGGTCAATGAGGCCGTGAAGAAATTCAATCGACTGGCTCGACTGTGCCCTGAATTGGTCCATACTGAGAAGGAAAGGGTCTGACTGATGCTAAGGATGTTGCGGCCTGAAATAGCTCTGAACGTGGCTGGCGGAGTTAGTAGACCCCAGACCGCCGAGGAACTGTTTAGTAGTGCCTACTCACCGAGCACTATATGAATAATATCAATCAGCAACGGAAAGCGATGAATGAAAGTAAGAATCAAGCTCACACCGGAATTCTCGATTCTTTCTCTCATTATCCTTAATGATCTTTCCGTTAATGATCGTTTAGGAGGACAAAGGTCCCAGAGCCACCAGGTTGGTGGGAAAGGGGATCAAGGTGGTAAACGGAAGTCATGGAACAACTCTCAAGGGGGCCCAGCAAATAAACAGACTAAGGTTTCCCCCTGCGCAACATGCGGGAAGAATCACTCCGGGGAATGCCGCAAGGGTACGAACCGGTGTTTCACCTGCGGTGTGGAAGGACATATGGCGGCTTATTGTCCTACAAAGAACCAGGCCACTCCCCAACCACTGGCGCAGTACTAGGGTGCACCAGCAAAGTTACACTATATGCCAGCCGAGCTGGAAGGGACCCCGATGTTGAAAGCCTCCCCAACAGTGACAAATGCCAGGGTTTTCTCAGTCACCAAGGAGGACGCCGCGGAAGCTTCTACGGTTGTCACAGGTCAGATACTTATTTCCAGTCAATATGCTACTGCATTATTTGATACTGGGGCAACGCACTCGTTCATTTCGGTGCCATATACCAAGAAGATAGATAGGCATCCGCAGGTGTTAGACTGCAGGTTCTTAACGACCCTACCTTCCGGAGAAATAATGACATCCACTCATGTACTGCGTGCGGTGCCAGTCAGAATCGCGGAAAGGGAACTTCACTGCGATCTGATAGTACTCAACATGCAAGATTATGATGTTATAATAGGAATGGATTTCCTGGATAAATACGGTGCTTCTATTGAGTGTCGTAAGCGAAAGGTGGTCTTTCGACCTGAGGCAGGTTCTAGGTTCGAATTTATCGGAGAGCCAAGAAAGAGGACGGGGAAATATTTATCAACTCTCCAAGCTCAGAAAATGTTAGACAAAGGATATACTGGATTTCTAGCATATGTGGTTGATGCCAGTCAGGTGAAGGACCAGAAACTGGAAGATGTCCGGGTGGTATGCGATTACCTAGAGGTTTTTCCAGAGGAATTGCCAGGATTAGCTCCTGATAGAGAGGTGGAATTTGAGATCGAATTGGTTCTTGGTACCAACCCGATCTCCAAGACACCTTACCGTATGGCACTGGTTGAATTAAAGGAGCTTCAGGAACAGCTACAGGAGTTGCTGGATAAGGGATTTATTCGCCCTAGTCATTCCCCCTGGGGAGCTCCGGTACTGTTTGTGAAGAAGAAGGATGGATCTATGCGAATGTGCATAGATTACCGAGCGCTGAATAACGTAATGATCAAGAACAGGTATCCTCTTCCGAGGATAGATGACCTGTTTGACCAATTAAAGGGAGCCACTGTTTTCTCAAAGATTGATTTGAGGTCTGGTTATCATCAAGTTAGAGTAAAACAGGAGGATATTCCAAAGACGGCTTTCCGAACAAGGTACGGGCACTTTGAGTTTGTTGTTATGCTTTTCGGCGTGACGAATGCCCCTGCTATGTTTATGGACCTTATGAATCGGGTGTTCTCGTCGTTCCTCGACAAATTTGTGATCGTCTTCATCGACGATATTCTTATTTATTCAAGGACCCAGGAAGAGCACACTGAGCACCTGAAGATAGTATTAGAGATTCTTCAGGAAAAGCAACTATACGCGAAATTTTCCAAATGTGAGTTCTGGCTCGACCAAGTGGGCTTTTTGGGCCATATTATTTCTAAAGACGGAGTTATGGTAGATCCAATGAAGGTTGAAGCGGTGAATAACTGGAGCCGGCCGAAGAACGCCAGCGAGATCAGAAGTTTTCTGGGGTTGGCAGGCTATTATAGAAAATTTGTGGAGGATTTCTCGAGGATCGCAGCCCCTTTAATGGCTCTCACCCGGAAGGAGAAGAAGTACGAATGGACTGAAGACTGTGAAAAGAGTTTCTTGGAACTAAAAAGGAGACTCACCAGTGCACCAATCCTTACCCTTCCAGAATGTAATCAGAGCTTTGATATGTATAGCGATGCCTCCAAACTAGGACTTAGGGCTGTACTTATGCAGAATGGAAAAGTTATTGCCTATGCCTCTAGACAACTCAAGGAATATGAACAGAATTACCCCACTCATGATCTGGAATTGGCCGCAGTGGTCTTCGCTCTTAAGATATGGAGGCATTATCTGTACGGAGCGCATTGTCGAATTTATACAGACCACCAGAGTCTGCGATATTTCTTCACTCAGAAGGACCTGAATATGAGACAACGCCGATGGCTTGAGTTGGTAAAAGACTATGACTGCGAGATCTTCTACCATCCAGGGAAGGCAAACAAGGTGGCCGATGCACTCAGTCGGAAGTCAAGTGCCACCCTGATGTCCATAGCCATATTACCCCGACCACTCAAAGAAGAAATTATGAATTTTGGGGTCGAGGTCATCTCCGGACGACTTTCCACCATGACAATATCACCCATGCTGTTTGGGGACATAGTGGAAAAACAAGATGGTGATCTGAGTCTTCAGAGAATAAAACAGGAGATCCTAGAAGGAAAGGGCGATGGTTTTCATATCGCCGAAGGGGGAGTACTATACCTTAGGGATCGTCTATGTATCCCTAATGATCCAGAGCTTCGAAGGAAAATACTGACGGAAGCTCACGAAACCCCTTATTCGATGCATCCAGGTTCCACCAAGATGTATCAGGATCTGAAGGAGAGGTTCTGGTGGTCAGGTATGAAGAGGGATGTGGCTCAGCATGTTAGTACTTGTATGACTTGCCAGCAAGTAAAGGCAGAACACTAGCGACCCGGAGGAGTTCTGCAGCCACTCGCGATTCCGGAGTGGAAATGGGAAGACATCTCTATGGATTTTATTTCGGGGCTTCCCAGGACTACGAATGGATATGATGCAATATGGGTAATTGTGGACAGGCTGACAAAGTCTGCTCACTTCTTGGCGATCAAGATGACTTATTCGATTGAGCAACTGGCTCAATTATATGTTAAGGAAGTAATTAGGCTTCATGGAGTTCCCAAGACCATCATCGATAGGGATGGTCGCTTTACTTCGCATTTTTGGGAATGCGTTCAGAAGTCTCTCGGCACTAAATTACGATTTAGCACCGCCTTTCACCCCCAGACTGACGGGCAAACGGAGCGGGTGAATCAAATACTAGAAGATATGTTGAGAGCTTGTGCCTTGGATTTCAAGGGAAGTTGGTGTCGGTATCTATGCTTGGCGGAATTTGCTTACAACAATAGCTACCAAGCTACTATTGGAATGACACCTTATGAAGCCTTGTATGGGAGGAGATGTAGGTCTCCGATCTGTTCGTACGAGGGTGGTGAAAAGAAGGAAATGGGGCTCACAACGGATGTTATCGACAGTGCCACCCGAGCTATACAGAGTATTCGACAACGGATAGAAACTGCTCAGAGCCGGCAGAAGAGTTATGCCGATGTCCGGCGTAGACCACTGGAATTTAATGTTGGAGATTGGGTATTTCTCAAAGTGGCTCCTATGAAGGGGGTGACCAGATTCGGGAAGAAAGGAAAACTAAGTCCGCGCTATGTGGGGCCGTACCTGGTTCTGAAAAGAGTCGGTAAAGTGGCATATGAGCTGGAGCTGCCTCCAGAGATGTCAGCTATCCATAACGTATTCCATGTGTTCCTGCTTAAGAAGTGTATCCCAAATATGGACCAAGTGATCGAGCCATAGACAGTAGAGGTACAAGAGGACCTAAGTTATGAAAGCAGACCCATCCAGATTTTGGATAGAGAAGTCAAGAAGCTGAGGAATAAGGAGGTACCCTTAGTCAAGGTCCTATGGCAAAGTCAGCGGTTCGAAGAAGCTACCTGGGAACGCGAGGACGAAATGAGGCGCAAGTACCCGGAGTTATTCTAAGTTCGAGGACGAACTTTCACGAGGTATGGGGGATTGTAACGACTCGAAAAATTCTCTTAATATTTTCTTAAAATATTGAGCATGTCTAAATAATTTTCCGAAGGACCTAGAAATATTTATAAAAAGTTGGCCTAGAAATCCATATTTTCTCAATTAAATTGAGAAAACTAAGTACTAATGGGCCTTATATGGGCTTTTTAGTTCCATGATTATTGGTGAATTTTAGGTGAAAGTTTATAGAAATATGAAGGGATTTTAATAAGAAATATTAACATAATTATAGGGGAATTTTTAGGGATTTTCGAAAATTACTAGGAAAATAAAATAAAATAAGTGGAAAAAAATTGTGCATTTACCAAGGATTAAACCTTGGACCTCTTGTACAACCATGCATGCTTTAACCAACTCATCTAGCAAGGGAATGTTATAAGGGAATGAAATGGAGATTGGTTAAGGCTTAGAAGAAGATGAAGGGTCATGGAGAGACTCTTCATTTACCTTCTTAATGGGTGATAAATAGGGGGTTTGGGAGTTTCTTTCTTTCTTCCTTCAATTGAATTTCCTCTCCTCCTCCTTCCTCATTCTAGCCGAACACCTCAAAGGGAGTTCTCCCTTGGAAAAGTTCCACCAAGGTTTCATCTCCAAGATCTAAGGTTTTCACAAGAGTACAAGGGCTAAGGGTAGTCAAGAGGCAACAAGATTTCCATCCTTCTCTCAAATCTAAGGTTTATAATCAAGATCAACCAATGTAAGACTCCCTCACCTGTGGTATAATGGTTTTTCTTGAAGATTTACATGATATGAAAGTCTTGTATGTGATGTTTATGTTGGAAAACCAAAGGAAACCCATGAACCTAACCTTATAGGTTTCGGACACCATGGGTTCTTGGTCTATAATGATGATAAAAATCTTCATAATGTTGTCTAATGTGTTCTCATGATGTTTGGAGATTAAATATAATTTTTGAGAATTTTTGGGGTACCCTAGGATCGCCTAGGGTTTCGGCCATCCCATGAATCCATGGGTAGAGTTGAACTTAAACCCTCAAGCATGTGGTCTGTGTGTTAACATGATATAAGGGTGATTGAGGGGGGCTTATGTGAACTTTTACAAGGCATTGTGACCCCCACAAGTTTCAGCCAAATTGGACCTAGGGCAATAAGTTAGGGATTTCCCTCAAGCAAGGGTCCCAATGGCTTCATGGTAGAGTATGTTTGGTGTTAATGTTTGATTGGGGATTTTATGGAATTTTTCCATGAACCCATGGCCTTGTAGGGTTTCGGCCAGCACATGGAATGAGGGCTAAAGGTTAGGGATAACCCTAATTATGAGCCCTAATGGCCTCCCATGGTCTTATAAGTAAAGTATGGTTGGTTCCTTACCTTATGCTATGTTACATGATTAATGGAATGATGGAATCTAGCCCTATAGGTTTTGGCCAAGCAAAGGAATTTAGGGTTTGGAAGGAGTTAGGGTTCAAAGAATGATAGTTTATGCTTACCATGAAGTATATATATATGTATAGGTTCAAGCATGTGGTAGAAATCATGTTACCAATAACCCTAAGATTAAGCACCATGTTTTATGTTTATGTCTTATGTTTATGATTGGATGCCATGCTTAATGGGGTTATTTATGAATGTCTTATGTTTATGCCATTTACTTGGATGGTAGGTAGCATGTTTATGGAAGTCCTACCTATGTATGCTCATGTTATGTTAAGAACCATGCTATGTTATATGCTCATGTTATGTTAAGAACCATGCTATGATATATGCTCATGTTATGTTAAGAACCATGCTATGATATATGCTCATGTTATGTTAAGAACCATGCTATGTTATTTTGTTAGGTTATGTTCATGATAAGAATGATGCCATGATAAGTATGTTATGTTTATGTTCATGATAAGAATGATGCCATGATAGGTATGTTATGTTTATGTTCATGATAAGAATGATGCCATGATAAGTATGTTTTGTTTATGTTCATGATAAGAATGATGCCATGATAATTATGTTAGGTTTATGTTCATGATAAAAATGATGCCATGATAAGTATGTTATGTTTATGTTCATGATAAGGATGATGCATGCCATGTTTTATGAATAATGATGCATGCCATGTTTTATGAATGTTGATGCATGTCATGTTTTACGAAAGAAGATGCATGCCATGTTATGAATGAAAGATGATGCTTATGTCTTTAAGGCATAAATATGCTAAACGGCACGGTCGATGGTCGACGGTACGACGGTCGTGAGGACCGGTAAATGGGCCGGTAGATGGGCCGAGCCGTAACAAGTTATGTTATGTTAAAAATGCCATGAATGTCTTATGAAGGATGAAGCATGTAAAGTATTTTACTTTATGAATGAGCTTGTACCAGACCGAAGTATGGGTCCAAGGGATGGGCACCTTAAGATCGCCCCGGTTCTGGACTACCGACTATGCTGTCCACGGTTCTGGCACTACCGTAGCTGTGCAACAGGGATGGGCACCTTAAGAACGCCTCGGTTCGGGGACTACCGACTATGCTGTCCTTACCCTAGTAGGTCGAGGCTAGCTACCTCGTACTTACTTAGGGATGCACGCTTATTATGTAAGTATGTGGTACAAGCCAGGGCCCAATGATATGATGAATATGTTTAAGCATTTAAAAGTATGTTTTAGAAAAAAAGTTAAGCATCCTTAGGTATATGCATTCCTCTCATGCATTCATTCATGTGATGCATTATGCTATGGTAACAAGACTTGATGCTTACTCTTTATGTTAAGAAAGATGCATGAGAAGAATTGATCTATGCCATGATTATGTTAAAAGGATGCTCATATGCTATGATAAGAAGTATGCCTATGTATCATGCCATGCTAGGAACGGTTATGATGTTTATGTTTATACCATGTAGCATGCCATGTTTAGAATGTTTACTATGTTTACGTTTATGCCATGTCTCATACCATGATAGGAATGTTCACTTATGTTTATGATCATGCCATGTTCAATATATGATAAATGATTCAAGTTGTTATGTCCTAAGTAGAGCACTAAGTATGTTGATGTTTTATGTGCTCATTATGAGATGATGAATGGTTTTTGTGAGTAGGAAAGAGTCTTACTAAGCATATGTGCTTATAGTCTTATTTCCTTATACCGCAGATCATTCAAGGGGACAATGATGGAAGCAGCAGGAGGGCAAGAAATCATGTGTGTGGTAGTGACTTGGCCCAGGAAACCCTATGTTTATCATTTATGCTAGAACTTGACTTTGGTCTCTTATATGCTTGAATAATGACTTATGGAACTCTATGATATGATGTTAAGTATGACATGATATGACATGATATGATGTTTAAGTATGAAGTCAATATGCCAAGGTTCCTATGTCATTATGTTAAGGATGTTAGTAGGGCATGTATAAGTTAAAGTTATTCCGCTGCCTTATGATGTCTACATGCCTTAAGTATGTTAACGTAACGCCGCTTTATGATAAAAAAAAAGCGGGATTACATAAATAACCCTATTAAGCATGACATCCAATCATAAACATATAAACATGAAACATGGTGCTTAAGGTTAGGGTTGTTTATAACATAATTTCTACCACATGCTTGAACCTATATATATATATATGTATACTTCATAATAAGGCATAAACTATCATTCTTCAAACCCTAACTCCTCCCATACCCTATTTATCTTGCTTGGCCGAAACTTACAAGGGGGAGTTCCATCATTCAAATAACATGTAAGGTAGCATAAGGAAAAGTAACAACCATGCATTACCTATAGGGTCATAAGAAGCCATTTAGGCACATGATTAGGGTTCACCTTAACTCCAAGCCCTATTTCCTAGGGTTGGCCGAAACATATAAGTGGCCATGGGTGCATGAATAAATTCATAGAATTTCCAATTAAACATCTAACACCTTCCATACTATACCATAGGAGCCATTAGGACCCTTGCTTGAGGGAAGCCCTAACTCTTTTCCCTAGACCCCTACTTGGCCGAAAGTTATAGGGTCACAAAACCTTGTGAAAATTCAAATAAGTTACCCTCAATCTCCCTTATAGCATGATAATACACAAAACACATACTTGAAAGTTTAGATCCAACCTTACCCATGGGTTCATGGTGTTGGCCGAAACCCTAGGAGATCCTAGGGTACCCCAAAATTTCTCCAAATCTCATTTTAACTTATATTCATCATGGAAAAACATTAGAGAGCATGAGTAATATTTTTAACATCATTTTGGACCCAAAAACCCTAGTGGCCGAAACATATAAGGTCACAAATCATGGTTTCCTCAATATAAATCCCAAAACCAACTTTATATCATGCTAAAAATCATAAAGGAACTATTATACCACAGGTGAGGGAGTCTTACATTTGTTGACCTTGATTATAGACCTTAGATTTGGGAGAAGGATGAAGATCTTGTTGCCTCTTGACCACCCCTAGCCTTTGTACCCTTGTAAAAGCCTTGGATCTTGGAGATGGAGCCTTAGGTGAACCTTTTCCAAGGGAGAATCCCCTCTTAGGATTTCGGCTAGAATGAGGGAGGAGGAAGAAGAAAGTAACTCCTATGCCCCCTCTTTATAACACATTAAGGAGGGTAAGTGAAGAGTCATGGTGTCTCTTCATTTTCCCTAAGCCTTAACCATAATCCACTTCATTTCCTCATAGCACTCCCTTGCTAGGTGAATTGGTTAGAGCATGCATGATTGTACAAGAGGTCCAAGGTTGAATCCTTGGTGCATGCACTAATTTTCTATTTTATTTTTTTTATTTTATTTCCTATTATTTCTCAAATCCCCTAAAAATTCCCCCATAATTATGTTAATATTTCTCATTAAAACCCCTTTATATTTCTATAAATTTTTACTTAAAATTCACCAATAATCATGGTACTAGAAAGCCCATATAAGGCCCATTAGTGCCTAACTTCCCAATTTAAATAGGAAATTTATGCTAAACTCACTCATAATCCTACTAATAGTCCTAATTAAAATCCATTTATATTCATATTAACTTTTTGCTTAAAATCTACCAATACTCATGGTACTAGAAAGCCCATATAATGCCCATTAGTACTTAACTTCTCAATTTAAATAGGAAACCATGCTAAAACTCACCCATAATCATACTAATATTCCTAATTAAAATCCATTTATATTTATATTAAATTCTACCTAAAATCCACTAATAATCTTGGTACTAGAAAAGCCCATATAAGACCCATTAGTACTTAACTTCTCAATTTAAATAGGAAACCATGCTAAAACTCACCCATAATCATACTAATATTCCTAATTAAAATCCATTTATATTTATATTAAATTCTACCTAAAATCCACTAATAATCATGGTACTAGAAAAGCCCATATAAGGCCCATTAGTACTTAGTTTCTCAATTTACATGAGAAAAATCATGGATTCCTAGGCTAAGGTTCGTACTAATATCTCTAGGTCCCTCGGAAAATTATCTAGACATAATCAATATTTTAAAGAAAATATTGAGAGAATTTTCTGGGTCGTTACAAGTCTTCGGTGCCCAGCTCCTTGCCAGGGCTTCGTGCCCAGTCCTTGACCAGGACTTCGTGCCCAGTGTACCTAGGACTTCTTTTCCTGTATACTTAGTGAACATGTTAGATCAACATAATATCTTAACTTTTGAGCCCTTTTGCCATTATCAAAACACAGGTTCGACTTGGGTGCTGTCTGCACCAACAATCCCTTCAACTGGGGCGCCTGTGTTAACACAGGCGCCTCATTTGACTTAGTCTAGAGTCTTGCGTGGCAGTTTGCTTCGATTGGTTTGGAATAACTCATCACTTGAGTGCCTGTCTCAATACAGGCGCCTAGCCCAGTTAGGGCGCCTCACTCTATTGAGGCGTCTGAATGCAGAAATGTCATCCCTTCATTCCTGAAACCAGGGTTAGGTCCAAAACACAAGAATCATATATAAATGACATATTAAACCATGATTTACAACCTAAGTTGTCTTGGTTCTGACTTTGGGCTTCCCAAATGGAACCCTAGGTCAAACCGACGCCTAATGTTCCCTCCTACAGGGAACTCGTCCTCACCTACTTCTCTCGGGAGAATTTACCTTTTTGCCAACCGGCTCCTCCGGTTGGACTTTTGCCTAGCTTCACTCACCAGGTCTTAGTGCCCAATCCGCGACCAGGTCTTAGTGCCCAGCTTTACTCACCAGGTCTTCGGTGCCCAGCCCTCGGTCAGGTCTTAGTGCCCAATTCTTAGAACCAGGACTTCGTGCCTAGTGTACCTAGGACTTTTCCTGCACACTTGATCATCATTGTTAGATCACAACAAACCTTAACTTCTGAACCCTTTTCCATTATCAAAACACAGGTTTGACTTTGGTGCTTCTAGCACCAACAGCGGCTATTGCAGTGGGAGATGTTTATTTGTCGTTTGATAGAAATAAAATTTTGGTTTTAAGAAATTGCCTTTATGTACCTTCTTTTAGAATGAAACTAATTTCAGTTTCTAAAATAATAAAGGATTGGTATTCTATTTCTTTTAATGACAGAGTTGTTATAAAAATGAATAGGGAGATTATCTGTTCAGGTGTGTTGATTGACAATTTATACACTCTTAAACCAAAATCTCCCACGATGTAAATAGAAGTAGTTAACTCAACGTCTAACCAAAATAAGTGGAAAGAACCTTCGAAAATGAACCAAACATATCTTTGGCATCTAAGACTTGGTCAAATTAAAGCTGAGTAGGATTCAAAGGTTGATAGCTGATAGACCTTTGGGTTCATTAGTCGTGGAAGATTTCCCAACCTGTGAATCTTGCTTGGAAGGTAAGATGACCAAGAGGCCTTTCAAGGCCAAGGGGTATAGAGCCAATGATGTGTTATAGTTGGTTTATTCTGATTTGTGTAGTCCTATGTCTATCCAGGCTAGAGGTGGCTTTGAATATTTCTTCTCTTTTATAGATGATTATTCAAGGTATAGATACATTTACTTGATGTGTCGCAAGTCTGAATGCTTTGATAAGTTTAAAGAATTCAAGGTTGATGTGGAGAAACATCAAGGTATAAGTATCAAGACATTACGATCTGATCGTGACGATGAGTACCTCTTGGGAGAGTTTAGGAGTTACTTATTAGAGGTTGGGATTCAATCCCAATTGTCTATGTTGGATCGAGAGATGCGATAGAGGGGGGGGGTGAATGTCGCAAATCGTTCGGATTAAATAAAAAGAGTAAGTGCGCGGCGGAAATAGAGACAAAGCAACACAACGCTAACAAGGTCGTTTTACTTGGTTCAGAGCCTGGGTCGACTCCTACTCCAAGGCCCACGGTCGTTGACCGTATACTTTGGGCAATTCTATAATGCGTAGAATGAGTACAGAAGAGAAATACAAATTGCAATAAGAAAGATTACACTTCTGTATTTACCAACTCCCGGGGTAGGCTCGAGTTTCGGTGCAGCGGGAGGTCGACGACGCTTCGGACTTGAGTCGGGAAGTTCCTGGAGCAGAGCGCGGTCGTCAGAGAGTTTGGATGTGTTGAATGAAAGCGGTGTTCTGAAGAGGAGGGTCGAGGCCCTTTTTATAGTGCCTGGGGGCGCCCTGGTCGACGGGGGCGCCCCCCCACGTGGCAGCAGATCCACAAGAGGCGCGGTCGTCGACTTATCCCTTAATCCTCGGGATAAGGCCTTGACTGGGGCGCCCTGGACGCTGGGGGCGCCCTGGTTGACCCGGTCAAACCTTATCTGCAGCGCTGAGCTCTCCTCGGTAAGGCTGGGGGCGCCCTGTGCGCTGGGGGCGCCCGGGACAGCGGGGGCGCCCTGGGTGCGCAGTGCAGACGCGGCAGCAGTTTAACTCTTCAGTTGGTTTGCCATGGGGGCGCCCGGGACAGCGGGGGCGCCCTCAGAATGTACTGTCGAGGTTCATTTGCTTTCTTTGTGTTTTGTGTTCACCTTGGGGGCGCCCGGGACACTCCGGGCGCCCTGGTCAGCAGTTGCCTCTTTCCTTTGAGGCATTCTGAGCTGCAGACACACGTTCCTTCGGTCCTGCTTCCAGGGTTAGTCCAAAACACAATAAAACAAATATTTAATTTAATTTCTACAGCTTCAGCTGTCTTGGTTCTGACTTTGGTCTCCAAAATGGAGCCCTAGGTCGAACCGACGCCTAATGTTCCCTCAAGGGGAACGCGTCCTCACCTACTCCTCTCGGGAGAATTTACCTGGTGCCAACCGGCTCCTCCAGTTGGACTTTTGCCCGGCAGTCCTTCGCCAGGTCTTGAGTTGCCAAGCTGCCCTTCGCTTGGTGCCTAGCAGCCCTTCGCTAGGTCTTTTCTTCTGGCAGCCCTTCGCCAGTGCCTAGCATTCCTTCGCTAGGACTTGTCCATTCTGGCAGTCCTTCGCCAGAGCCTAGCAGTCCTTTGCTAGGGCTTTTCCTGTCTGGCAGTCCTTCGCCAGTGCCTAGCATTCCTTCGCTAGGGCTTTTCCTGTACACTCAAGAAACTTGTTAGACAACAACTAACCCTTAACTTTTGAACCCTTTTGCCAATATCAAAACACAGGTTTGACTTGGGTGCATTCTGCACCAACAATCTCCCCCTTTTTGATATATGGCAACCTAGTTCAAAAAGTTAAGGAAAAAATGCTGAAATTGAAATCCTAAGTTAGATTCCCTCCCCCTGGAAGAAATCTCCCCCTAGATTTTTCAAAAGTAGGTGGTTTGAGTTTAGAAAATTTTATTATAGAAAAACTTTTTAAGTATTGGCTGAGTTTTTCAAAAAAGATGTTCTATGTTGAAGAAGTTTTCATATTTTAGCAAATTTTGAGTTTAGACTTAGACTTTTTCAGTTTTTTGAAAACACTTGTTTTTAAGCATAAAAAAATTCAGGCTTTAAAAATTCATACTTAGAAAGATTCGAGACTTGGAAACCTTTTTCAGACTTAGGAAAAAATTTCAGACTTAAAAAAACAAAATTTCAGACTTTTAGAAAAAACTTTTCAAAGAATATTTTAAGCAAAAATTAATAGCAGTTCAGAGCAAAAAGGTAATAGCAGTTCAGAGCAAAAAGGATTTTAAGCAAATAAGTTAAGCTTAGAAATAATTCAGAGTTAGAAATTTTGGAAAAATATATTTGTTCCCTGTTTCCTTTCCAACTCTCCCCCTTTGACATATATCAAAAAATGCACAAAAAGATATTTGCAATAATTAAATTAAGCATTTGCTGTATTGAATCGAGCTAGGACCTAAGTCTAGTTAAATCTTTAGGGACCTGTCTAACCCAATTAGCTACTTACTAACTGTTATAAACAGTAGTTTTCGCTAGGGTTAGTCAAGTTAAGTGCATTGTTCAAGTTAGATTGTCTAAACTTGACACTTAACCTGATTGCTGTTCATTTAGTGCCCCAATTGCTGCCGATGCACTGACTTAAAGCATCTTGAATTGAGGCAAAGACCTAAGCATCTCAACCCTTTCTAGGTTATCAATCAAAAGTATCCTTAGGTGCTTGTGAGATGCTGGCTTCTAAGTCTATAGGTGCATGCAGTTCTAGGGTTAGAGCCTAGGCTAAGTCCATTTTCGAAAAAGCCCTAGTTTTGAAGGGGGTAGTTTTTTGAAATAAAACTAAGTCAAAAAAAATTTTTAGAACTGAAGAAAAAACTTTTTAAAGTCAAAGTAACATTTTTAACAAAAACATTTTAAAATCAATTAAGACATTTTAAGATCAATTTAAAACATTTTAAAATCAATTTAAAACATTTTAAGGCAAAAACCAAATGATTCTATTCTACTAAGCACAACCCTAACTTAATTAAGTCAAAAGTAAACAAGCCAAGCTAAGATTAGCATAGTTCAAGCAGAAGTCTAGTACAAGTCAACAGAAGTCAACCCTACTCAGTAGGGGTAGTCAAATAGGTACATGTCCAAGTCATCTAAGAAGAGGGACCAGGCTGATCAGGTGAGCCTGGATGCCAGGATCTAAACATGGTCATCATCTCCTGATACTGGGCGTTTCTTTCCTCCCTCTCTGCTGCAAATGCACTCATATACTCGGTATAGTAGCCCTGTTGAGTTTCTAGCTGCTCAAGGTGGTAAGCCTCCGATTCCTCCCGGAGGGTCTGAACCTGTGTTTCGAGGAGGCATACTCGCTCGTAGAGTGTCGGAGGATCGGGCTGAGCTAACTCTGCTGCTAAGTCTTCAACGTCGACCTCGACCTCCTCGTCGGCAATGTCCTGTGCGGCTGGTCGGCGTCTCCAAGTCAGAACCCCGGTGCCCGAGACATCTATACCGGCTAAAGAAAAGTTCCTATATCCTATCTCGTCGAAGTCGGTCATCGTGGTAATCTCGCCGTCAGCGATGTTTCGGCCGTGGTGGTGGAGTATAGAGGTGATGACGTGGCAGAAGGGGGTGCGGACCCGCCCCTGAGTGGATACACTAGAGGCATGTAGGATACAGTGGAAGAGGTGAAGGCCTATATCTATGTCCAGATGGTGGATAAGGGCATAGAGAAGAAAGGTGTGAAAGGGTCTCATGGTGGCTATGTCCCTAGTGGACAAGGGAAGGATGCAACGGACAATTACTCTGTAGAGAGCGTAGTCCTGAATCGGGAGTCGGGTGGAGTGGAACTGCCCTCCTGCAGGGTTCATGGCCTCCCTAAAGAAATAGTTGTATAAGGTGTTCAGGTCAATATGAGAGTAGGGGGCATCGAAAGGTAGGTTCCTTGGAGGGTAGCAACAGAAGATGGACTGAGATGGTCGGAGTCCCAGAAATCGGTTCAGTAGGGTAGGAGTGATGCTCAAGGGCATTCCTTGAACGGTAGTGACGAAGCTCAAGTGGTCTTGCCTAACTATGTTGTTATAGAATTCTGCGCATAGGGTGTTGTTGATCGAATGTGTGCAGAATACGAGGTTATCCAGTTGATAGAAGTTAATTGCGGACATTGCGACTGGACAGGATTGGGAAAAGAAATGACGGTTAAGGTAACTTGTCTTAATCGGGACGTAGGTGGTTCGCGCGAATTTGTTACAAAGTTCTAGGTTTGGAAACCTAGGGTCGGGACTGGGCTCGTTACCGGGGTTCGACTGAACTGCTCGGCGTTTTCTAAGTGTAGAAAAAATAAGTAATTAAGGATAAACCTTGGATTATAAGAAGAGACTTAAAGAATATGCAAAAAAAGGAAATATGTAATTTAAGAAAAATTAATTGCACAACTAAATTTCATACCTTGGAGGCATGGTTGAGGCAAGGGTGGGCTTAGGTTCACTTGATCCACAAGAATGAGGCAAGGGGAAGAAGAAGTGTGAGATGTGGTGTGGGAGAAGGAGACTCGGGTCCCTTTTATAGGGGTTTTATGGGGGGCGCCCGGGAGGTTCCGGGCGCCCTCAACAGGTCGGTTTGCCTAGGGCAGTGAAAAAGGTCTGTGGGGGCGCCCGAGAGGTCACGGGCGCTCTGATCAAGGCTGGTCAACTGCAGCTTTTGCTGCTTTGACTGGCGTGGACGACAGGTTTGTCGATGGGGGCGCCCGACAGGTCACGGGCGCCCTGGTCAAAGGTAGTTGATTGCAGCCTTTTGGCTGCTTTAATCAGTGTGGGGGACAGAAGCGTATAGGGGCGCCCGACGGGTCACGGGCGCCCTTGTCAAGTCGGTCAAATGCAGCTTTTTCTGCTTTGACTGGAGCTGGTACGTTGTCAGTGTTGTCGGGGGCGCCTGACAGGTTACGGGCGCCCTCATGGACTGCTTTCAGCAGCCTTTGACCTTGTGCATTTGGGGGCGCCCGGGACGGTCAGGGCGCCCTAGGTAGCAGCCTTTTGACTGTTTTGACCAGGTTTGACTGTTTGACTTCGTTTGACTGTGTTTGACCATGTTTGACTATGTTAATCATAGTTTGACTATGTTAACCACAGTTTGACCATGATTATGAAAGCACAAGCAAGGTGGTTTAATTTGAGCTTAATTTTCCTGTCTCACTGAATCTAGGGTTTTCAAACACGTTAACCTAAAGGTTTTTGTGAGACAGGTTTGAGAGTAGAAATTAGTTTTGAAAAGGAATTTCAATTTATTTTCAAAAAAGTTCTTTTATTTTTGAAAACAGATTTTTAAACAAATAAGTTTAGAAATTTTGAAAAATAGATTAAGTGATTTTTGAAAAAGAAATAAGTTTAAGAAGTAGAAATTTTGAAAACAGATTAAGAGTTTTTCGAAAAAGAGATAGGTTTGAAAACAGATTAGAATCTATAATTATTTGAACTTTGAGTTAGATTCGAATTTGACAAAAGATAATTTGAATTTGAATTTCAGAAATTGGCTTCCAGGTCTTGGCGAGGCACTAGGCCTTCTTTGGCCGTAGCCTTATGGGATCATCCACCCTTTCCTTGACAAAGCCTTTTAATGAAATTTCATTTTCAAATTAAATTAAGTCATTTTCTGGTCTAACTAGCTTGGGTCTTGGATCGGTAGCTTCGGCTGGTTTCACCAGTCTAAAGAGACCAAGTAGACTTGATCTTATTAGAGTTGGTTTCCCCAACGTACTATCATCTCACCTCCTCCCAATACTATGTTTTCAAGTTTCAAGTAATTTAGTCCTTAAATCTAAGTATTCCTTAAATCTAAGCATGGCAATTTGCAAAAAAAATTAAATAAACAAACAATCAATCAATTAAAAAAAATTATCTAATTATAAAAATTGTTTTGATTTTGGCTCCCCCTGGACTAAAGCCTCTGTATGGGTTAGGCAAGATGTGAATCTTGTCCTTGGGGATCCAAAATTGATTTGAACCAGTTGGTTTAGTCAGGCACAGTTTTGGCACCCATGCCTGAACCTTAGGTCTTGACTGGTTCAGTACAGCAAAGTAAGATCTTTGCCGAGATTTGGTTCTATAGCCAATTCCGGATCGGTTTAGAACAGACTTCTGTTTTCCCAGAATCATATCAAGATTCTTGGAACCAGAAGTGAATCGTTCTAAAGCTGTTCTTAAGTCCTTAACTTGAGTTTTCAGGGAGGAATTCTCTGATTCAAGTTTTTCAACTTGGTCAGGGGTTCCTTCCTGAATTTTCTCAGTTAAGGATTTAGAATCAGCTCCCTCTTTCAGGAGTTTTACTTCCTGTCGGAGGGACTCGATTCGGAGTTTGGCTTTCGCCAAATCTCGGGATAGATAGGAAATAAGCGAATTCAATTGCAATTTTGAAAAACCCGTTACCCTTATTTCGCCGTCGTCCGAGAATGTCAGCTTGCCGTCGTCCCGGTCCGAGTCTGAGTCAGTCTCGATTTGATCCGAAGCGGTCAGGGCTAGAAGATTGGACTGGGGTGCTTCTTCTTCTTCTTCTGAGGAAGACTCGTCCCAGGTTGCTTGGAGTGCCTTCTTCTTTCTGGTCTTTTTGGACTCCTTTAGACTTGGACATTTAGTCTTGTAGTGGCCCTTCTTCTTGCATTCGTAGCAGGTTACGTTGGGCTTTTGTTTGTCAGTTGCCGGTTCAGCTTGTCCGTCCTTTCTTCGGCTTGTTCTCCGTGTGTTGGTTTGGTTCTTCAACTTTTTGTAGTAGCTTCGAGCTAGCCGGACCAGTTCAGATTGATCTTCTTCTTGATCTTCTGTTTCTGAATCTGAGGTAGATTCAGGTTCAACTTGAGTTTTCTTCTTGGTCGTCTTTCCGGTTTTCCCTGCAAAGAAGACTATACTTTTCTCGACTAAATTTTAGTTAGTCTGTTCATGCAGCTTAAGTTCAGAAAATAACTCATCTAACTTAATTTTTGAAAGATCCCTAGAGACCTTGTATGCATCTACCATAGATGCCCACAAGGTGGTCCTAGGGAACGCGTTTAGGGCATACCTTATAAGATCACAGTTTTGAACCTGGTGACCTATTGCGTGAAGACCGTTCATCAGTTCCTGGATTCTGGCATGGAGCTGGGCTGCTGTCTCGTTATCTGCCATTTTGATAGTGAAGAGCTTGTTCAGTAGCAGATCCCGTTTGCTGATCCTCATATCTGAAGTTCCTTCGTGGAGCTCGATCAGTTTAGCCCATAGCTCCTTGGCACTGTTGAATGGGCCTACGCGGTTCAGCTCCTCTTTTGTCAGTCCGCATTGAAGGGTCTGAGTTGCTTTGGCGTCAGCTTCAATCTTGCGTTTAAGGGCAGTGTCCCACTCTGAGTAGTTTTGTGGTACGCCTTCAGCATTTGTGGGAATCATCAGTCCAGACTGGATGATTATCCACATGTCCACCTGAGTTTTCAGGTGGACCTCCATTCGACTTTTCTAGTAAGGAAAGTCTTCTCCACTGAAAAGTGGAGGTCTGGCGGTGCTAAAACCTTCTTGGATGGCCATTTGTTACTGAAATAGCAAACAACAAAAACAACGAAAATATTCCAAGACTTGGTCTTGGATTAGTAGTGCGGGAAAAAAAAGGAACAAATTTCAAGGGGTGTTGCACCAACCTTGAAAGAAAAACTCGAACGAAAATATTTAAAAAAAATGAGAGAGAAACGAAAGAAATCCGAAAAATTTTCAAACTGGTGGTTGCACCAAGTTTGAATTCCCCGCTCTGATACCACTTGTTGGATCGAGAGATGCGATAGAGGGGGGGGTGAATGTCGCAAATCGTTCGGATTAAATAAAAAGAGTAAGTGCGCGGCGGAAATAGAGACAAAGCAACACAACGCTAACAAGGTCGTTTTACTTGGTTCGGAGCCTGGGTCGACTCCTACTCCAAGGCCCACGGTCGTTGACCGTTTACTTTGGGCAATTCTATAATGCGTAGAATGAGTACAGAAGAGAAATACAAATTGCAATAAGAAAGATTACACTTCTGTATTTACCAACTCCCGGGGTAGGCTCGAGTTTCGGTGCAGCGGGAGGTCGACGACGCTTCGGACTTGAGTCGGGAAGTTCCTGGAGCAGAGCGCGGTCATCAGAGAGTTTGGATGTGTTGAATGAAAGCGGTGTTCTGATGAGGAGGGTCGAGGCCCTTTTTATAGTGCTTGGGGGCGCCCTGGTCGACGGGGGCGCCCCCCACGTGGCAGCAGATCCACAAGAGGCGCGGTCGTCGACTTATCCCTTAATCCTCGGAATAAGGCCTTGACTGGGGCGCCCTGGACGCTGGGGGCGCCCTGGTTGACCCAGTCAAACCTTATCTGCAGCGCTGAGCTCTCCTCGGTAAGGCTGGGGGCGCCCTGTGCGCTGGGGGCGCCCTGGGTGCGCAGTGCAGACGTGGCAGCAGTTTAACTCTTCAGTTGGTTTGCCATGGGGGCGCCCGGGACAGCGGGGGCGCCCTCAGAATGTACTGTCGAGGTTCATTTACTTTCTTTGTGTTTTGTGTTCACCTTGGGGGCGCCCGGGACACTCCGGGCGCCCTGGTCAGCAGTTGCCTCTTTCCTTTGAGGCATTCTGAGCTGCAGACACACGTTCCTTCGGTCCTGCTTCCAGGGTTAGTCCAAAACACAATAAAACAAATATTTAATTTAATTTCTACAGCTTCAGCTGTCTTGGTTCTGACTTTGGTCTCCAAAATGGAGCCCTAGGTCGAACCGACGCCTAATGTTCCCTCAAGGGGAACGCGTCCTCACCTACTCCTCTCGGGAGAATTTACCTGGTGCCAACCGGCTCCTCCAGTTGGACTTTTGCCCGGCAGTCCTTCGCCAGGTCTTGAGTTGCCAAGCTGCCCTTCGCTTGGTGCCTAGCAGCCCTTCGCTAGGTCTTTTCTTCTGGCAGCCCTTCGCCAGTGCCTAGCATTCCTTCGCTAGGACTTGTCCATTCTGGCAGTCCTTCGCCAGAGCCTAGCTGTCCTTTGCTAGGGCTTTTCCTGTCTGGCAGTCCTTCGCCAGTGCCTAGCATTCCTTTGCTAGGGCTTTTCCTGTACACTCAAGAAACTTGTTAGACAACAACTAACCCTTAACTTTTGAACCCTTTTGCCAATATCAAAACACAGGTTTGACGTGGGTGCATTCTGCACCAACAGTCTGCACCCGGTACGCCCCATCAGAATGGTGTGGCAGAGCGAAGGAATAGGACTCTTATGGAGATGGTTAGATCGATGATGAGTCACTCCGAGTTGCCGGATTTGTTTTAGGGATATGCTCTAGAAACGGCAGTATAAACACTGAACTTGGTACCATCGAAATTAGTACCTTCTACTCCCACAGAATTGTGGACTTGGCGAAAGCCTAGTCTGAGACATATTCAGATTTGGGATAGTCCAGCTCATGTGCTAAAGGGAGATGCTGATAAGTTGGAATCACATAAGAAGTACGCTTGTTCGTAGGCTATCCTAGAGGAGCGAAAGGTGGTTTGTTCTATAGTCCTAAAGATCAGAGGGTGATTGTTAGCACGAATGCCCGATTTTTAGAGGAAAACTATGTGATGAACCACAAGCCCATAAGTAGGATTATTCTTGAGGAATTGAGAGGGAATGTTCCAACTTCAGTATCAACCGTACAAGAGGACATACCACAAGTGATTGCATCATGTGTCACAGAAGATACTGTTAGTAATATGAGAGAAGTGTCCTAAGGCAATCGCCTTATGATTGTAATCATTTACTTTAATAAATGAATATTCACTATTTGAGTATACATGTTCATGTATTTGATTGAGATCTTGAACTCATTTACTGAATGTCCGCAATACAATTCACAGCATGAGAGAATTTGTGATGAATTCACAACTAGTGATTATTTCTACAAGTGCAATTGTGAAGTATTGAAATAGTCCCTAGTCGATGAATTGATAAATACGGACACTATCAATTCTATTGAGACTAGCATGGGTTATTCTCGAATCAGCTGATTCTCACTGGCTAGTGACATTGGGATGTCCGGAGATAAACATGGATGCTAGTTAAGGGAACTAGTTCATTGGAGTGACTAGCTGTAAGACTTCATATGGTAATCTACATATAGATATGTCAATGAAAGTTCTTACTGCAGCTTAAGTGCGATGTTCCTTTGACTTGCGGTGTTCAAGTCATCTTGGTCACGGAGACTTATACTTTGACATCTTAAGCAAGCATCTCTAAGGAGGTGTGGGCCCAGGATGGTTGGGTATAAGCCGAAGTGCCCGAAGATGTTTGAACAGCCTACAAAGGATTCACCACTCCTTGCGAGGAGATGTATACCCAAGGCCTATCGTCGGATTGTTACTTGAAGCCTCTGGCTAGAGCACAACATGTTCCGAGTATGAATCTCTAGGAAACATGAGAGTAATTAGAATCCGTTGGACGAGAAAGACATTACTTGGGCTAGGTGTGACGTAGTCAGCCTAGTGGGGACTGACACACATAGACCGTGTCCTAAACCAAGTGGGTATAAGATGGTGAAGGGAATGAGGCACGACTCATTATAGCTGCTGAAGGGTTTCAGAATTATTTCTGAGGTCAACCGTTGATCTTTCGATTAATTGGGGGTCATGATGTACTACTAGGTGCTACTCATGATCGTTCTATAATTGGTTGATTATAGACGGCCAATATAAATCGAAAGCCTATTTAGTCATACGCACTACGAGTAATCCGAGGGATTTAAAACGAGTTGAAAATTGGATTTTCCGATCAAGAGAAATAAGTCGAATCTGAATTTATCAGAGGCGCACCGGAAGCTTAAAATGGCTAAGTCTTTTGAAGGCTTATTGGACGAATTAAATGAGTTTAATTCGCGAGGAGGCGGCTTGGTTTGGCCGGCCAAAGAGGGTCCCCACCCTCTTTGGTTTGGCCGGCCACAACAAGGAGGGAAACCAATTTATTTGGTTTGAATTATAAAATAAATCAAGCGCGATTTGTTTTATAAAATTATGGATAAATAAATTTATATAAAGAGATTTATTTTCATGGAAATTAAAATAAACCTTGAATTGGTTTATTTTATTTTATAAAATCAATTATGAATTGATTTTTCCATGATAAGAAAAATTTATATAATAAATTTCTTGTGAAAATTCATTCCATAATAAAAGGGGAGATGTGTTTGTTTTATTATAAATTTAGTTATAATAAAACAAGGCATAACGGAATAATTCATAGGAAAATTTATAAGATAAATTTCTTATGAAAAATTTATTCCGTTAAAGGTGAGACTTGGCAATGGAGAGGCTACTATATAAAGGAACCAAGGCAAGGCTTGAATTCCAATCAAGAGAAAAAGAAGCAAGCTCTCTCTCTCTCTCCTTCTCTCCCTCTCCCTCGTCTAGGGCCGGCGCCCTCTTCATCCTCTAGGGCCGGCACACCTCCTAGGGTTGCCGTGAGCCTCCTCCACCAAGAAGGTGCCAAAGAAGAAGAAGAAGCGGGTCGCAACTCCTTCCTTTCCCCGGATCTTGATTCCGTTACTTGGTGGTTAGTCTTCCATCTCCCTCTCTTGATATTCTTGTCGTGCCTTTGGAGAATCTAGTAGTTCTTGTCGGCACGAAACTCGTGGCTTTGCGAAGTCATCCCGAAGAGGACTCGGCGTGGACGTAAATAGAGGCGGAGCTTCCAAGGGACGCTACGGTTGGATCTCGTCCCTTTCTACGAGTTACGCGAGGTATTAAGTAAATTAGTTTACTTTCTGCAAAATTTTAATTTATGATCATGTCTCCACAACTTAAGGTTGCATGCTAGATACATGGTTAAAATAATTTAAGAAATTATTTATGCTAAACCTTCCGCTGCATGTAATTAAATTTTAAAATTACGAACCCGTATCCATGTCAACATGCACCCGGTCCCAACAGATACACAAGTGGTACTCATCGTAGTGGGTGGGTTGTTAGACAACCTGATAGATTCATGTTCTTGGGAGAGTCTTCGGCCTTGGTCCTTAGTGAACATGAACATGATCCCTGGACATATGACGAGGCTCTCCAAGATAAAGATGCGGTATCTTGGCAAAGGGCGATGAATTCTGAGATAGAATCTATGGATTTTAATCATGTCTGGGATCTAGTAGAACCACCCAATGGTGTAAAAGCCATTGGATTCAAGTTGTAACGCCCAAAAATTCTCAAAACTAATTTTAGAAATATCCTAGAATTTATTCCAAATTTATGAATATTTTTATAGAATTTTTCCATGGACAAATAAGGCAAAAATGAATAAAAATAGAATACGCAGTAAAATGATTTAAGTGGGGTTTGATCCCTAGACCTTTAACATGAGAGAAGAATAGGCTTACTAAGTGGGACAGTTTGTTTTCATTGAAATAGAATAGAGGAAAAGATAAATAAGGTGAGGTTAGTTAAATTTTCCGATAAGTATAAAAGGGAAACTTAAGGGTTTTTTAGATTTATTCTTTTCCTCACCTTCTCACCGCTGACCCTCTCTCTCGTGCGACCCTTCCTCTCCCTCTCCCGAGTCTCTCTTCCTCCCTCACTCACGGCAAACCAAGGAGGAGGTCCAAGGGTCTTGTGTTGGCTGGATTCAAGAAGGAGGACACACTAGGAGATCTTCTCAAGGAGTAGTTTTTCGTTAGAGCCTCTCCGAGACTCCAAGGATCTTCCCTCTCCCTAAACCCTACGCATTAGAGTTGTAAGAACAAGCGCAGGATGTAAGTACACCTCACCTGCAGTATAAGTAGCTTCGTTCGTATGCATAATCGTCTTAGTTTTATCTATTTACAAGTTTATGCTCATATGTGTAGATTAACTCCCTCTACAGACTTTAAGGGCACCACTAGATGAGCTAGACGTACTTCCCCCTTTAGTTTGGGGTTTAGACGTACCGTCGAGTGCCTAGGAGTGTCCTTAAAAGAAAAGGGGAGTTTTAGGCATGCAAGGTGCTCGAGAAAACGTTAAGAAGCTCTAATATGAGTTTTAGCATTTTATGAAATTAGCTACCCTTGCTTAATGTTTATGAACCCTAGTTCGTCCATTGGGTGAGCTCCTAGATCGCCCCTAGGCTCTAGATCGCCTAGTAGATGCAAGGTTAAAGAAAAGAATATTTATGAAAGTATTTTACTTTTTATGGCATGTGCTTGGACTCTAGTTCATCCATGGGTGGGCTCCTAGATCGCCCCTAGGCCCCTAGATCGCCTAGTAGTACCCTAATGTGTTCGGAATTAGCTACCTCAATCTATTTAGGGATGTGCGCATTAGCAGCACATTGCTGGGTCCACAGCAGTATGATTAGTATTTTCACTTACTATATGTATAAGTTTCAAAAGTTCAGTAATAGCTTTAAGTGAAAACAGTTTTAAGATCATGCTTAGTTCAGTTAGATTCTATGAATGTCATGTGAATTTAGTTAAAAGAATATGATTTAGTTCATGTGCTTAGTATGATGAGTATGCCATGAAATCTGTTTAGATTATATGTTTCAGTAAGAATAAATGACAAGCATGATATGTTTTCTTACATGTGTTTTCAAAAGCATGATCTTCGAAATATGCATTGTTTTGTGAGTAGGATGGTACTTACTAAGCTATATGCTTATAGTTTCATTTTTCCTTATACTGCAGATAAGTGCAAAGGAAAAATAGAGTAGCGGAAGCGGTAGGGATGATGTGGAGTGTGTGATGGTGGAACATGGAATGAAATGAACCTTGGGAACTTGCATTATGAGGACGCATTATTAAGAATGTTAAATGAATTAGTTTCTTTGAAATGTTTATCATTTTCTGCATCTTAAGTACCTTTGTCATGTTGTTAGCATCACTCTTGATATAAGCCTTGCTAGAATTCTAGTATGAGATTATGTATCATGAGTGGATACCATGCTGTTATGCCATGCCTAGCTTCTACATGTGATATGTTGAGTGATATATTTCAAGTGCATGTTAACTAGTAGTAAAATGCATGGTCTAAGGCTATAGAACCATTTCTGATATTATAGGGCTACTATTGATGCATCTAGACAGAAACAGTGCTTAGCTTTAGTAGCAAGTTGATACAAAGTTTATGTTTCTAATTTCATGCTTAGAGATGGTTGAAGTATGCCTTATTGTCATGAAAACATGTAGAATATGGCCTAGAATCATTGTATACTTGTTAGTAAGCTTAAATATGAGTTTTGTAGTATTTTTGGTACGAAGTAGGTTAACTTTGGCATATTTTTGGAATATAAAAATTCAGATTTCAGAGCTGCTAGTCGACTGCGATAGGTATCAGTCGACTGGTCGAGGGAACAGAAACATTCGGGCGAGTGAATCCCAGGTGCAGTCGACTGCACCAGTCGACTGACATGATATCAGTCGACTAGTGTCAGTGTAAAACAGAAAGTGTTGTAGGGCTGCTGGTTAGTGCATCAGTCATGCAACGCTGAGGTTGGGTGATTAAATCCTGGCCAAGCTATTAAAATTAAAGTTTTTGTTTATTTTGGTTGGCTTAGCAGTAAAGTCAATGTAACGGCCCTAAAAGATCAAGGTTAGTAAGAGAGGGTCGTTATGTTTATGTTATGAATTGTTAGTTCAGTAAAAAGCAAAATTTTTAAATTCTCCCAATTGGTTTAGTATCCAGAAATCAGTAATCAGTCAGCCAGTTAGTAGCGATCCGCCTTAAAGCTTAGTACCAGAAGGCGGGTCGTTATAGAGTGGTATCAGAGCAGGTTCCATCTTTCCTCCACACACACATCCAGCATCGTACCTGCAGCTTCCAAGTAAGAGTACCTCTCACATTACTTATGATATCTTGCTTTTTCATTTCCTACTTAACTGAAGCATGTTTATAACTCATGACACTTTAATATAGTTATAGTAAATATGTATGTCCTCTGTTGTTTAGATAATGGCTAGAGGATGACCAACTTGATGGGCACCAGCTACTTAGCCTCAACAAGAGGCAATTGACACAGTGACTCCACCTAATCTCGAGATATTGGCTCAGCTCCAAAGACAGATAGATGAGCAGCAGCAAGAGATTGCCACTTTAAGGGCTAATCAGCAGACCACACCTATTGCTACGCCAAGACCAAATGCGGAAACCCCAATAGTGACCGAGGTTCCACCTAGAGCACCAATCCCACCAATAGCCCCAGAAGCCCCAGTAGTAGGGGCTGGAAGAGAAGCATATCTGGTTCAGTGGTAGAAACTCAAACCAGAGACCTTTTCAGGCACTAGTGAACCGTGGGATGCATAAGCCTGGTTCAAAACCCTGGAGAGTACCATGGAGCTTCTGGACTGGCCAGAACATGAAAAAGTAAAGTGTGCCTCCTTCTGCCTAGCAGGAGATGCTAGAATGTGGTGGGAAAGGGTGAAGGCCAAGCGAGACATAAATTAGATGACGTGGGCCAACTTCGAAGCTGAGTTCTTCGAAGAATTCTTTCATATGCGGGTTACTAACCGGCGTTATGATGAATTCACTGAATTTCATCAATGTAACCTATTAGTAGAGGAAGCCGTGAAGAAATTCAACAGACTGGCTCGCTTGTGCCCTGAACTGGTCAACAATGAACGAGAGCGAGTCAGGCTAATGCTCAAGATGCTAAGGCCAAAAATAGCATTGAATATGGCTAGCGGCGTCCATAAGCCGCAAACCTCAGAAGAACTAGTTAGCAGTGCTCTAATCACCGAGTACTACCTGAACAGCATGCAACAGCAGAAGTCAGTCATGACAGAAAGTAAAGGCCAAGGCAGTTCAGGAACTCAGAAACCCTAGGGCCACAACTCTAGCTGGAAAGGAAAGAATCAAGGCAAAAGAAAGCAGTGGAACAATCCGAAAGGGGAGCCAGCCAACAAGCAAGCCAAGTATCCCACTTGTCCCACATGTGGGAGACAACACCTAGGGGTCTGCCGCAAGGGCACCCATGGGTGTTATAACTGTGGTCAAGAGGGGCACATGGCCAAGCAGTGCCCCACCAAGAACAGTCTGCCTATTCCACAGCTTACTCAGTATGGAGGCAAACCTGCACAGCTACATCAGATGCAGGCAGTACTGGATGGTACCCATATCAGTCAGGGCAGATTAGAAGCTCCATCAGCCACTACCAATACACGGATCTTCTCACTGACCAAAGAGGATGTAGCGAATGCCTCAATAGTTGTGACAGGTCAGATATATATTTTACAGTAAAATGCAACTGTCTTATTCGATACTGGGGCAACCCATTCCTTCATATCCAGGGCGTTCGTAGAGAAGTTAGCTATACCTCCAGATGTACTCAGTGGCCAGTTCTTAACCACCCTACCATAGGGAGAGATTATGGCATCCACGCACTGGCTCCGTGTAGTGCCAGTCAATATAGTAGGCAGAGAGCTTTATGGTGATCTGATCATGCTGGATATGACTGATTATGATGTCATTTTTGGAATGGAGTTCCTAATCAAGTACGGTGCCTCCATAGAATGCCGTAAAAGGAAAGTCATATTCTAACCTGAAGTAGAAGTGTAGTTTGAATACATCGGAGAACCCAAGAGAAAGGCCAAGAAATTTCTCTCAGCTTTAAAAGCACAGAAACTGTTGGATTCAGGATGTACCGGATCTCTAGCATATGTAGTCAATACCGAACAAGAGAAGGGCCAAAAGCTAGAAGAGGTCCTAGTGGTATGTGACTACCCAGTAGTCTTCCCTGACGAGTTACCAGGCTTAGCACCAGACAGGGAGATAGAGTTTGGGATATATCTCATTCCAGGTACCAACCCCATTTCAAAAGCACCATACCGTATGACTCCAGTAGAATTAAGAGAACTTCAGGAGCTGCTCGACAAGGGCTTCATATGCCCTAGTCATTCACCTTGGGGAGCTCCCGTATTGTTCGTGAAGAAGAAAGACGGGTCTATGCGCTTGTGTATAGATTACCGGGCCTTGAACCAAGTCACCATCAAGAACAAGTTTCCCTTGCCAATAATTGATGACTTGTTCGATCAGCTAAAGGAAGCAACAGTGTTCTCAAAAATAGACTTGAGATCGGGATATCACCAGGTGAAAGTTAAGGAAGGTGACATCCCCAAGACAGCTTTCAGAACAAGATACAAACACTATGAGTTTGTAGTTATGCCTTTTGGCGTAACGAATGCTCCAGCGACTTTCATGGACCTCATGAACATAGTGTTCTGAGAATATTTAGATAAGTTTGTTATCGTTTTCATCAATGACATTCTGATATATTCCAGGACTCAGAAGGAACACGCAGAACACCTGAAAACAGTATTAGAAATTCTTCAGCGGAGCCAACTCTATGCGAAATTCTCCAAGTGTGAGTTTTGGCTCGATCAGGTGTCTTTTCTGGATTACATCATCTCCAAGGATGGTGTGATGGTAGACCCCAGCAAAATAGAAGCAGTAAGTAACTGGGTTAGACCGAAGAATGCCAGTGAGATTAGAAGTTTTATGGGTCTAGTCGGTTACTGCAGGAAGTTTGTAGAGGATTTCTCCAGAATAGCCTCCCCACTGACAGCTCTTACCAGAAAGAACAGAAAGTTTCAATGGAAAGAAGACTTCGAGAACAGTTTTACAGAATTAAAGAGAAGATTGACTAGTGCTCCCATCCTGACTCTTCCAGAGACCACTGACAGCTTTGACATAGATAGTGATGCTTCTATATTAGGACTTGGAGTAGTGCTGATGCAGAATGGCAAGGTTATCGCCTATGCCTCTAGACAACTCAAGAATTATGAGAAGAACTACCCTACTTATGACCTGGACCTAGTTGCAGTAGTGTTCGCTCTCAAGATCTAGAGGCATTACTTATATGGAGCTCAGTGTAGGATTTTCACAGATCATCAGAGTCTGAAGTATTTCTTTACTCAGAAGGATCTGAACATGAGGCAACGCAGATGGCTTGAGCTGGTCAAGGATTATGACATTGACATCCTCTACCATCCAGGTAAAGCTAATAAGGTGGCAGACACACTTAGCAGGAAATCTAGTGCCACCCTACTAGCTTTGTCTACGATGTCACAGCCCCTTCAGAAGGAAATATCAGAGTTCGGACTGGAAATTATAGTTGGGCAGCTCTCCACTTTAACATTAGTGTCAACCCTGCTTGAAGACATCCAGACAACACAGGATCAAGATCCTGACCTTCAGAAAATCAAGCAGGGGATAGCAGAATCAGAAAATAGGGAGTTTCGCCTATCAGATAGTGGGATACTGTACTACGGTGACCACTTATGTGTTCCGAACCAAGAAGAGCTTCGAACGAAGATACTAGATGAAGCACATGGATCTCCTTATGCAATGCATCCTGGTTCCACCAAAATGTACCAAGATCTCAGGGGACGTTTTTGGTGGCCTGGGATGAAGAGAGACATCGCCAGATATGTCAGTACCTGTCTGACATGCCAAAGGGTCAAGGCAGAACATCAGAGACCAGGTGGAGTTCTGTAGCCTATCCAGATTCCAGAATGGAAATGGGAAGATATTTCAATGGATTTTATAGTGGGACTACCCAGAATAACGAATGGATATGATGCAATCTGGGTAATAGTTGACAGATTGACTAAGTCTGCCCACTTCCTAGCTATCAGGATCTCCTATTCCATAGAACAGCTAGCTCAGTTATACCTCAAGGAGATCGTCAGACTACATGGAGTCCCTAGGACTATCATTTCAGATAGGTGTTGAGGCAATCGACCCTTGAATGATTGGAAGATCATGGTTTTGATGTGTGGGCGAATAGGTTTAAAGTTAGAGTGTTGTGTTGTATTTGATTTGTGTGATTGAGTTTGCAGGACTTGGAGAATCACACTTGGTGGACCTATCCGAGGGACGAGAGCCGAGGGAGGAGAGCTTCAAGGGCAAGCCGGGAAGTGGACTTCAAAGGGCACACGTGAAGGGTGGCATGTGTTAGGATCTTTGCCCTAGCTAGAGGGGGGTGAATAGCTATCTTTCGATTTTTCTTTCCTACAAACACGTTAGCGGAAGCAATACAAATAGAAATATGAAGGTAGGCAAGAAATCAATACTAACTCACAAGAAATCAATACTAACTCACTGATTTTACTTGGTATCCACCTCTTCAAGGTGACTAATCCAAGGATCCACACACACCACACAAAACCCTTCACTATGAACTTCTCCTTCTCAAGATCACACTTGAAGGTGGAGAAATCCTAACACAATGATCTCCCTCCTCTTACAAATGAAATGAAAGCTTGGAGGAGGAGATTGAGAGAGTTGTGAAGCTTGGAGAGCTCTAAAATGATCACACACTTCGTACACAAGGAAAGCCCCTTTCTTCTCCAAGATAAAACACTAGGTTTTATATCTTCGTCCGCGACTCCAGTCGACTGCTCACTTACCAGTCGACTGGTAGGCTTCAACGGCTACAAAATATGCAATGAGTGCCTCAGCCACCTTCGCAACGGTCGACCTCCAGTCGACTGGTACAGGACCAGTCAACTGGATCCAGTCGACTGGAACCAATTCCAGTCGACTGGCAGTCGACTGGTCGACCCTCCTTGGGTCGACCCGATTCTCTGTGTGTTGTGGTACCAGTCGACTGACAGCTTACCAGTCGACTGATGAAGCTGAGAAATCACATTTCAGCTTCCCTTTTCATCCCTTAGTCTTGACTCACGCCTTCAAACACCTTCCACAAGCCTTGTGCCTCTCTTGGAAGCTTCCGAGTCCACGACTCCTCATCCTTGCACTTGCTTGAAGTGTTTCCATCGGCTTCATCATACTAAGTCTCCCTTTTGCCAAGAGGTCACACCTCCGGGACTTCCTTTGCCAAGACTCTCTTCTTGGACTTCCCTTGCCAAGTCTTCCACTTGGACTTTCCTGCTTACTCAAAGCACACAAGTTAGAACACAAAACATTGCCTAACTTAAACTTGTTTAGCCAAACATGAAAACCATAATTACTTGGAGCAAGATTGCACCAACAATCTCCCCCTTTTTGATGTTTGGCAAAACTCATTTAAGTTAGGTCTTTAAATATCACAACATGCTTTAAGTATAATGATACATGAACATAAGGCATACAAAGATAAGCATATGAATATAATCATGCAACATTTCATGTAATCTAAAACACATAATCACGATTAAGAGCTAAATTAATCTATTTCTCCCCCTTTTTGACAAAAATCACAAAAGGGAGTGACAACACTCAAGCGAGGAATGAGTCATGAGATAAGTCAAGATAGACCCTAGTAATTCTCCTCCTTGGATAATGTAATCTACCATCCCTTGATAGACATGTACCCGTTAAAGGCTTGCTCCCCCTAAAGCCTTGCTCCCCTTGCATCATTGCACCAATAATGTCCTTGATTCATTGTGAAGGCAACAACAACAATTCTTAGCCATCAATACAGATTAAAAAAAACCGAGCCTCTTCCCATAACGTAACAACCTTGCGTGTCAACTTGAATCCAATGACTCTCTTGACCAATCCTATTATCCAAGATAAGATTACATGCAGGCCATATCACTTCCAATTGATACAAGGTATCAGAGAACTCACAGGGTTCAAAGGACGGACAAAACTTCAATTTCAGCACAAAACAGAGTCACCCGGTCGACCTCTGGTCGACTGCTACCAGTCGACTGGTACAGTGCCAGTCGACTGGTAGCTGATAAATGCAGTTTTCAGCTCCCGAAATTCAGAAATGCAGAAATAAATGTACAGTGATCGAAAAATTCTGAAATTTCACCCCAACATTTCTTAAGTTACCCACTATTCATGAAAAATATTTTGAAAAATATATGCACCTTGAAATAGTGGTTTGATACAAAGTTTGAAAAGTCCAGAAATAACCTGATACTCATGAAACTATGTATCAATCTAGGCACCAACTATAGCCATCAATAAAAGACCTATGCTATGCCATTCTATGGGGATTAGGAAATGTGTTCAAGGCAAATTTAAGATTCATGATCAAAGATTACCAAGAATACATGGATATGGCCATAAATAAGACTCTTGTTCTTAACCAACAAGGAGACTCCCCCTTAATCCATTATGCCATTAAAAATTCATACTGATCATAAATAGGGCTGATGGCAGCAAGAAAAATAAGAGTATAGATTTTACACTGCCAAAGTGAATATAGTATCAAACATAATCCAAAACAACTCATATGATCACCAACCCAAAATGACGAAACTACTTCATAACTGCAAATAGAGTTTTTACAAAACTAAAAACACATAAACAGAAGTGAAATCAACCATAGCCAGGTAAATAAAGTGCCATCCAAATACATCAACCAGAAAGACCTGCGTCCGAGATACAATGTATGGACTAATAAAACAAGGCAACTCAATCTACTCGTCGGCAGGCGGAGGAGGTGGAGGATACTGATGAGAGATCTGCATAGCACGTAGCATCTCATACATCTCCAGCTGACGCTGGTCATAGATGATGTGACGCTGATCCTCCACGGTCCACCGGTCATATGTCGCCTGACGAAAGTCACGAAACTCCTGATAGCCCTGGCCGACCATCTCCTCCAAATGTGTAACCCGCTCAACAAGAGAGTCGGGGTACCGAGCATCAGGCATAGGAGCATCTCCAGGGGCATCCTCAGCTCCAGCGGCATCCGCAGCTCCAGCGGCATCCTCAGGTACAGCAGGGGCGTCCTCCTCGGCCGCTAAAACAGCATGACGAGGAACCTGAGCCTTCCACATCATGACTCCCCCATGACAGACAATCTTGGCGAGTTTAAGATGCAGTTTCCCTAGTTGACTATATTGAGGGGATAGTTTCTTAATCTCACCCCTAGATGTATCAATTCCTTTGGATGCAAAGTACTCTGTCAAAATGTGGCCAAAAGGCAGATAGAGTTTTCCCTGGATCGGACCTGAAAAGTGTAGGATGGAAAGAAAGACATGCAGGGCAACGTCTATGTCAAAATGCTGCTCAAGAGCATACATCATAACAAGATGCGGGAGTCGAATGACAGACCGTCCCCGGGTGACAAGAGGGAGAATGCAGTCTAGAATGATGCGATACCATATGTACTGGACTACCCCCATGTTTGTATGCTCAAAGATGTTCGACGTGATGGGTCGAGGACGGCCAAAATAGTGGCGATGAATAAGATCGACGGTGACATGAGAGAAAGAACCCGTAATGCGGCCAGGCATGGTCGGAAAGCATGTAAATGGGTTGGCCGACTCACGACACTGTAGAAAGTGACGAAGACTGTCAGGATTGAACTCAATCACTACTCCCCCTACAGTAGACTCAAGGTTGTGCTCATGACCACCTATGGAACGTAAATTTACAAAAAATTCCTTAAGGAGTGTGACATTGACATCGGTTTTGCATCCAGTCAATTTGTTTAGGTGGTAGTAGTCAATTATTTCAATGAGGTGTGGGGTTCTCTCTTGAAAATATGAACGATTTAGATACCGGCAATCCATCAAATGGAACTCGGTATCTTCAAACGTTCGTTGAGCGGCCGCAGAGTAGAACCTAGGCACACGCACCCCCGGTCTAGGAGGAGAGGGTTGCTGGGAGCTTCCCTCTCCTTGACGACGAGGTGGTGGAGGGGATTGCTGGGAGCTACTCTTACCCTTTTTGGATGCAACACGTTTTTGCCTAACCCTTCGTTCCATGATGGTTGAGAGTAGGAAGGTATAGCAAAATCGTCCAAAAGCCAATAGGTGCCCAAGCAACACCTTTACAAACCCTAATCTCACTCAAAAGGGATGGAGAAGATGGAGTAGGAGCAAAACCTAGGGCTTGGAGGGGTTGGGGAAGTTCGGCAAGCTCAAAGAGAGAAGGGGCGTCGAAGAGGAGAAGTAGATCTAGGGTTTTAGGCGACCGGTCGAGTGCCCCTTTATATAGAAAATCGCCAGTCCAGTCGACTGGCTCCAGTCGACTGGGGTATTCCCAGTCGACTGCCCTTCAGTTTTTCTTGCGTACAGAGATCCCGGTCGACCTCCCAGTCGACCCCCAGTCGCCTGCCACCAGTCGACTGGTATCTGAGCCAGTCGACTGGTGGCTGAATTTCAGCCCTCTTTGGTGAATTTCAGAAATGTCGTAGAAATTCCAGAAAATTCGAAAAATCTTGAAATTTTGCAGACATCTTTCCTACACCATGTATGATCAAGGAAAAATAGTGCAACATGAAAATTCAAGATAGTTTAGGAGTTTGGTACAAACTCGAGAAGTGAACTTATTTGATACACTTTGTACCAAACTCAAGATCTGATTTGAATTCTTATAGAGGTTGATTACACACTAGCATGAATACACCCCAGAAATGGTTTTAAGCCATTTAAAATGTCCAACCATGATCGATGGGCAAGATATCCATAAATTGAACATTTGCTTTCCCCATGGTTGGTATTTAACATTCAATATTGATACACATGATATTTCATCAACATGCCACAAGCACAAGTGAAATATGAGCATCATCCCCTAGCATCCCACAATATAGCAAAGTGAAAACACAATCAAGCCAACCTATAGTCCTTGTGAGATGTATTTAAGTGCCTCCATGCTAAGGGATCAAGTAATACTAAATTCCTAGAATTCCACAAAGCACATACCAAGTTCCCTCCGAAGTGTGGTGAATTCGGCCTCGGGTAGGGGTTTGGTAAAGATGTCGGCAAGATTCGATTTAGATTCAATATAATGTAATTCAATATCTCCTCTTGCCACATGATCTCTAATGAAATGATGCTTTATCTCAATGTGCTTGGTCCTAGAGTGGTGTACCGGATTTTTTGTCAAGTTGATGGTACTCATATTGTCACATAGGATTTTGACCTTGGAGTAGTGAAACTCATAATCTTCTAAGGTGTGCATCATCCATAATAATTGAGCCACACATCCTCCTAAGGCTACATATTCGGCTTCGGTAGTAGATAAAGCAACACATGGTTGCTTCCTACTACACCAACTTACTAGGGAGGATCCAAGGAATTGGCAACCACCACTAGTACTTTTCCTATCTAACTTACACCCGGCATAATCCGAGTCGGTATATCCTATTAGGTCAAAGTTTTGATTCCTAGGATACCAAAGTCCTACATTTAGGGTGCCCTTTACATATCTCAAGATTCTCTTGACCACCACTAAATGGGATTCTTTGGCACAAGATTGATACCTAGCACACATACCTACCGCAAAAAGTATATCCGGTCTACTAGCGGTTAGATATAGTAAGCTACCAATCATACTCCTATATTGTTTAGGATCAACTATTTTCCCTTCAAGGTCACTATCAATTTTAGCATTTGTACTTATTGGAGTAGATGTCACCTTAGCATTTTCCATACCAAATTTGGAAATCATTTCTTTAGCATATTTTGTTTGATATACATGAGTTCCTTCATGTGTTTGTTTGACTTGAAGACCTAGGAAAAATTTTAACTCCCCAACCAAACTCATTTCAAATTCATTTTCCATATGTTTAATAAATTCTTGAAGAAAATCATCATTTGTTGACCCAAAAATGATATCATCAACATAAACTTGGGCAACAAATAAATCATTTTCTCTAGATTTAATAAACAAGGTTGGGTCAATTGTTCCTCTCCTAAATCCCTTAGACACTAGGAAGGATGAGAGTCTTTCATACCAAGCCCTAGGAGCTTGTTTTAACCCATATAGAGTCTTGTTAAGCTTATAAACATGGTTTGGATAGTCTTGACTCTCAAATCCGGGTGGTTGCTCTACATAGACTTCTTCCTTAATGACTCCATTTAGGAAAGTCGATTTTACATCCATTTGGTAAAGTTTGAAACCCATGTAAGCGGCATATCCTAATAGGATTCTAATAGACTCTAATCTAGCTACCGGGGCATATGTTTCATCATAATCGAGCCCCTCAACTTGATTGAAGCCTCTAGCAACCAATCTAGCCTTATTTCTAGTGACCTTACCTTGCTCATCTAGCTTGTTCCTAAACACCCATTTTGTTGTTACAATTGTATTTCCATCGGGTCTAGGAACCAAATCCCATACTTTACTCCTTTCAAATTGATTTAGCTCTTCTTGCATTGCCAAAATCCAATCATTATCACCTAGGGCTTCATTAATTGATTTCGGTTCAAAGCTAGAAATTAGAGCTATTTGACTAGCATGTTCCCTAAAGTAGGATCTAGTTCTCACTCCTTGGTCAATATCTCCAACTACTTGATCAATGGGGTGATTGTGGTGATTCCTTAACGTTCTAGAATGAGTGACATCAACATTTTCACAATCATCATTTCTCCTTTCATCATCCGATTCTCCTCTTCCTCCCCCTTGATCATTGCTTTCCAATTGTAAGTTTTGAAAAACTTGGGTTATCTCCTTTTGTCTAGTTTCTATGTCCTTATCAATAGGAGATTTTCTAGGGTAAGTGTTAGAGGATTCATCAAATTCAACATTTGATGATTCCTCAACTACTTGGGTTCTTTTATTGTACACCCTATACCCCTTACTAGTGAGTGAGTACCCAACAAAAATGCCTTCATCCGCCTTAGCATCAAATTTTCTCAAGTCATCCTTTGTGTTTAGGATGTAAGCCTTACAACCAAACACCCTAAAGTAGTGAATTTTGTGAATTTTCCCATTCCATAATTCAAAAGGTGTTTTTCCTAAGAATCTATGAATTACAACCCTATTTTGAATGTAGCAAGCGGTGTTAACCGCCTCCGCCCATAGATAGGTGGGAAGAGAGTATGCATTCAACATAGTTCTAGCCGCTTCTTGTAGAGCCCTATTTTTCCTCTCAACCACTCCATTTTGTTGGGGAGTCCTAGGGCATGAAAATTCATGCTTGTATCCCATTTCTAAGCAAAAACTAGAGAAGTTTGAATTCTCAAACTCTCCACCATGATCACTCCTAATCCTATTGATTTTCAAGGTTCTTTCATTTTCTACCCGTTTGGTAAAGCTTATGAGAATTGCTAAGGTATCATCCTTATGTTTCAAAAAATAAACCCATGTATATCTAGAGTAATCATCAATGATAACTAAGCAATATTTATTTCCCATCAATGAAGGAGTACTATGACAATCAAAAAGATCTAAATGCAATAATTCCAAAGGTAATTTAGCGCTTACTAAAGTTTTACCTTTGTGTGAAGACTTTGATTGCTTACCTTCTTGGCATGCATCACACATCTTATCTTTGACAAACTTCACTTTAGGTAAGCCTTTTACCAATTCCATTTTAGCAACCTTGGCTATATTCTTCATGTTGGTGTGTCCAAGTCTTCTATGCCATAGCCATCCTTCATCTTCTTTTGACATGAAACACTCAATAGATGGGTTAGAAGCATAAGAGAGATTTATGTAATAAAGATTTTGCCTCCTAAACCCTTCCAAGACAACATTTTTCAACCCTAATTGTCTAACCAAGCACTTATTGGTATGGAATTCTACTTGATACCCGGAATCACATAATTGACTCACACTAAGCAAGTTAAACTCCATATCCTTGACTAGAAGAACTTTATGAATTGTGATAGTAGAAGATACCTCAATTGTACCTCTACCTATAATTTTGAGCTTTCCACTATTTCCAAAGGACACCTTCCCTTTCTTTGTGTATTTGATTTTTGAAAACTTTCTCACATCCCCGGTCATGTGGCTTGAACATCCGCTATCCAAGATCCACATGCTTGTGTCCTTCTTTTCTTTTACCTAGACAACATAAAACACATCACTCTTAGATACCCAAAGGTTTGAGTCACTAACATCTTTGAGGTATTTCTTAGGCACCCATGCTTGTTTTACCTTGCCCTTAAGGTTTGAACCCTTTGCATTTTTTACATCCTTCTTTGGAACCCACACTTGTTTCACATTACCCTTGACACCCTTTTTCTTGGATGATCCTTTTCTATTTACAAGGGAAATATAGGAGACTTCTTTGTCTTTATATCCTAGCCCGGCCTTCCTATAGGCAACCCTTTGACTATTTAGGAGCAAGTCAAGTCCTTTTGATCCAATTGAGAATTTCTCTAAGCGCTTCTTTAGATCAACAACTTCCTCCTTTAATTTGATGTTCTCCTCATTCACTTTACTTACATCACATGATTCCTCTTTGTCCTCCTTAAGGGTCCTAATTTCTTCCTTTAGCCCCTTGACCTTAGTTTTTGACCTAACCAAAGCATTCTTAAGATATGCAATAGTATCATAAAGAAATTTTTCTTTGGGAGAATCCATTACCTCATCTTCGCTAGATGATGATTCATCGCTACTTGAGTTATCTTCTTCGCTTGATGTGTCTTGATCACTTTGATGTGCCATTAATGCCATGTGCCTTGTGATGTGGCACAACTCCTCTTCATCATCCGATGATTCACTACTTGAATTGTCCCATTCGGCTTGAGCCACCATCACTTCTTTCTTTTTCTTCTCTTTCCTTTTGTGTTCTTTTTCTTCCTTCTTTTTCAACTCCGGGCAATTCGTCTTGATGTGCCCTTTCTTGTTGCACTCATAACACGTGACATTAGAAATGGAATTAGAACTTTGACTACTCTTACCTTTTGGGGATGTGAACATTTTCCTCACATCCCTTCTTGTAAATCTTTTGGATCTTCCCATCATCTTCTTCACATAACGTGCTACTTCTTTTGCGGACATTTCTTCCTCACTATCCAAGGAGTCTTGCTCGGATTCGGATGAGGACACCTCCTTCTTTTCCTTCTTCTTGCTCTTCTTCTCCTTCTTTTCTACAAATAGAGCAATGCCTTTTTCCTTGGAAGAGAAGTTAGTTTGTTCATGTAGTTCGAATTCACAAAATAATTCATCAACTTTGACAATTGAAAGATCCCTAGACACCTTGTAAGCATCCACCATTGATACCCATAAGGTAGTTCTAGGGAAAGCTTGAAGAACATACCTCACCAAATCTCGGTTCTCAACTTTCTCACCTATCACATGAAGACCGTTCACGATCTCCTTAAATCTTCCGTGCATTTGACTTACGGTCTCATGAGGCTTCATGGAGAAAGTTTGAAGTTGGCCGACAAGAAGATCCCTCTTGGCTCTTCTTGATTCACTTGACCCTTCATTCAACTCAATGAGCTTTTCCCAAAGCTCCTTTGCCGAGTTGAAAGGTCCAACCTTGTTTAGTTGTTCCTTTGACAATCCACATTGCAAAGTCGTAATAGCCTTGGCGTTTGCTTGAGCCTCTTTTCTTATCTCTTTTGGCCACGCCTTGATCGGAAGAGTTTCTCCTTGTTCATTTGTTGGCTTCTCGAAACCTTCCACAATACTAAGCCAAGTTTCAAAGTCATTCATTAAGTAAAACTCCATCCTACCTTTCCAATAAGCAAAATCGTTCCCGTCGAAGTAAGGTGGTCGTGTGGTGCTATATCCCTCTTGATGAGCCATTCTTTATGCTTTGTAGATTGTTAGATCTTCCCAAAGCTAACCAAGGCTCTGATACCACTTGTTAGGATCTTTGCCCTAGCTAGAGGGGGGGTGAATAGCTATCTTTCGATTTTTCTTTCCTACAAACACGTTAGCGGAAGCAATACAAATAGAAATATGAAGGTAAGAAAGAAATCAATGCTAACTCACTGATTTTACTTGGTATCCATCTCTTCAAGGTGACTAATCCAAGGATCCACACACACCACTCAAACCCTTCACTATGAACTTCTCCTTCTCAAGATCACACTTGAAGGTGGAGAAACCCTAACACAATGATCTCCCTCCTCTTACAAATGAAATGAAAGCTTCGAGGAGGAGATTGAGAGAGTTGTGAAGCTTGGAGAGCTCTAGAATGATCACACACTTCGTACACAAGAAAAGCACTTCCTTTCTCCAAGATAAAACACTAGGTTTTATATCTTCGTCCGCGGCTCCAGTCGACTGCTCACTTACCAGTCGACCGGTAGGCTTCAACGGCTACAAAATATGCAATGAGTGCCTCAGCCGCCTTCGCAACGGTCGACCTCCAGTCGACTGGTACAGGACCAGTCGACTGGAGCCAGTCGACTTGAATTGGTTCCAGTCGACTGGCAGTCGACTGGTCGACCCTCCTTGGGTCGACCCGATTCTCTGTGTGTTGTGGTCCCAGTCGACTGATAACTTACCAGTCGACTGATGAAGCTGAGAAATCACATTTCAGCTTCCCTTTTTATCCCTTAGTCTTGACTCACGCCTTCAAACACCTTCCACAAGCCTTGTGCCTCTCTTGGATGCTTCCGAGTCCACGACTCCTCATCCTTGCACTTGCTTGAAGTGTTTCCATCGGCTTTGTCATACTAAGTCTCCCTTTTGCCAAGAGGTCACACCTCCGGGACTTCCTTTGCCAAGACTCTCTTCTTGTACTTCCCTTGCCAAGTCTTCCACCTGGACTTTCCTGCTTACTCAAAGCACACAAGTTAGAACACAAAACATTGCCTAACTTAAACTTGTTTAGCTAAACATGAAAACCATAATTACTTGGAGCAAGATTGCACCAACAAATAATATATGGTTGAATTAAGGGAATCTGTCTCTTAATTTAATAAGATTTGATTTAGAGAAATCAAAGTCTTAAACATATTATTTCCAAAATTGATTATGACAATTTAGGAAAATGTTTCCCAAAACAATTCCTTGAATAAAGTGTGAAATTAGAATAAGGAAATCCGGTTCCTAATTCAATTAATGAGACTTGATAAATTAAGTCACATACATACTTTATTAAGGAAATCGTTAGAACATGACATAATTATATGTCATGAATGTGCTTAAAAGAAAAGGATGAGACCAAAAACCCCTTACAAAATATTAAGGCCAACACCTTCCATTAATATGGTTAGAACCGGAGTTTTGTTTCTCGTTTGGGTTGATGGACACATCCATGCCCGGCTTGAACCTCAACATGTTCAAACCATGGAATTAGTTTATGATTAATATAGTTGGAGTCAGAGGTCAATCCTTAGTTTTGGTTGTTGGACACATCCAAGCCTGACTAAACGGTTGAATGAGCTCCAACCATATTAAAACTATTTCTTGATTAATGGGTCAGCCTTAAGCTTGGAGCATCGATTTGTTGTGCCACAGCCAAGGTCGATGTAAAGAGAGGTGCAGTTGGGTGCTATGTATATTGTTGCATACTTGTTAATGAGTTAACAACCCAATGATTTATGCAAACATTCAATTAGTTGATAGCATAATGTGATAGTTACATATATGTAATATGTAATCGGTATAATTACCTACCTTCATAGCTAAGAATAACTTGATGGCCACAGCCATGGTTGTTCTTATCTATGGTTGGATATCAACCTATTTGGAGATGTTCCTACGATCTCCCGAATTGATAAAAAGGGTTATTCAATTCGAAAAATAAATAGGATTTAATTAATGTATATTGATGCATTCTTTATCATTCTTCTCACATAAGCTCAATTTGTATTTCTAGGATAATCACTTGATCATGTCTTCTCTGAATTTGCGTTCCATTTTGGACACCAATAAGCTGACTGGGCCAAACTTCATGGACTGGCTTCGAAACCTGAGGATAGTCCTCAAGGCAGAAAAGCTTGCTTATGTCCTTGAAGAACAACTTCCCAACCATCCTCCGAAATGCAACTCCAGACCAGTTAGTGGCCTATCAGAAACATGTGCCGATTCTGAACTTGCGAGTTGCATCATGCTGCCGCTATGGTACCTGAGCTGCAAAAGCAGCATGAGCATATGGATGCTATACCATCATCTTCCATCTTCATGAGCTTTTGACGAGCAGGCGAGATCCGAAAGGTTCGAGGTCTCCAGACTCCTCTTCACCTCTAAGATGCAGGAAGGCACTTCTGTTCACAGTTTGTGTTGAAGATGTTGGGGTACATTGAGCGACTGGCACACTCGGATTTGCAATGGATCACGAACTAAGTATTGACTTAATTCTGCATTGTTTGCCCAAAGTTACTCACATTTGTGATGAACTATCGGATGAACAACTGGAGACTACCATTCCTGAGTTGCTAACCTGCTGAAGACTGTAGAGCCTTCTGTAAGCAGGATCAGAAGACGGTACTGTTAGTTGGTTCCTCAAGAAAGGCTCTAAGAGGAAGCCAAAGAACAAATAAGGGAAGAAGAAAAAGGCCAAAAAGATGAAAAGACACCAAAAGGCACTTGCCATCACTGCGGCAAGGAGGGCACTGGCGAAGAAACTGCAAGGTTTATCTTGAGTCCTTGAAGAAGAAGGCATCCGATGCCCCATCCTCTTCAGGTATCTTCGTTATTGAATGTCACTCTATTTCCTCAACCACCTGGGTACTTGATACTGGGTGTAGCTCACATATATGTAATGACATACAGGGGCTAAGGAATAGAAGAAGACTCGTCAAGGGAGAAGCGAATTTGCGAGTTGGAAATGGAGCAAAGATTGCTGCTGTTGCCATCGGAACATATTTGCTAAAGCTCCCTACTGGACTTGTCTTAGAATTGGATAATTGTTATTTTGTTCCTTCGTTAATAAAGAACATTGTATCTATTTCATGCTTGAATGAAAAGGGTTATCATTTAACTTTTAGTAACAATTGCTGTTACATAACTTTAAATGGTGTTCTTTATGGGACCGGAACTTTATGCAATGGTATCTACACGTTAGATTTATCCGGTGACGTTTTCAATATCGAAGTTAGCAACAAACGTGCTCGAATAGATAATCAAATAGACTCCTATACGTGGCATTGTCGTCTTGGCCATGTAAGTAAGAAACGCATGACCAAATTACACCGATGTGGAATTCTGGAATCATTTGAACCCGGTTCATTTGATACATGCGAATCATGCTTAAAAGGCAAGATGACCAAATTACCCTTTTCGAAAAGGTAAACCAGTGGGAGAATTGCTTGGTCTAATACATACTGATGTATGTGGACCAATGTCAACTCTTGCACAAGGAGGCTATAGCTACTTCATTACCTTTATCGATGATCACTCACGATTCGGGTATGTGTTCTTAATGAAACACAAATCTGAAGCTTTTGAGAAATTCAAAGAGTTCAGAAGTGAAGTAGAGAAACAGCTTGGCAAAAGTATTAAGATACTTCGATCCGATCGGGGTGGTGAATACTTAAGTCAAGAGTTTCAAGATTATCTTAGGGACAATGGGATATTGTCTCAATGGACTCCGCCATATACACCACAGCATAATGGTGTATCTGAGAGGCGTAACCGAACCTTGATGGACATGGTTAGATCTATGATGAATCATGCAACTCTTCCAAAATCCTTTTGGGGCTATGCGCTTAAGACAGCTGTTTACTTGCTAAACAGAGTCCCGACCAAGGTAGTCTCTACTACTCCATATGAGACGTGGAATAGTAAGAAACCTCATTTATCTCACCTAAAGATATGGGGTTGTCCTGCTTATGTAAAGCGGACTGTATCAGACAAATTGGATGCTAAGTCTGATAAATGTCTATTTATTGGATACCCTAAGGAAACGAAGGGTTACCAATTCTATCATCCCTTGGAACAAAAGGTGTTTGTTTCAAGGCATGCTGTATTTCTAGAAAAAGAATTTCTTTTACAAGAAAACAGTGGGAGTAATATTGAACTTGAAGAAGTTCAAGAAACTCCAATAGACATTACAGAGACACCTAGTCTAGACCCACAACCAATAACTCATAATGATGAGCTATCAGTTGAACCTAAAACAACACCACTTCTTCGTAGGTCTGATAGGACACGCAATATTCCAGAGAGATACGGATTTCTCATAAGTGAATCGAACGACGTGTTACTCATTAGCGATGACGAACCTATCAGTTATGAAGATGTTCTGAAAATTCAGAAAGGGATAAATGGCTTGAAGCCATGAAGTCGGAAATGGATTCCATGTACGAAAATCAAGTATGGGACTTGGTTAACCCACCTGAAGGGATTAAGCCCATAGGGTGCAAGTGGGTTTTCAAGAAGAAAACCGACATGGAAGGTAATGTTGTTACCTTTAAGGCTAGATTAGTGGCAAAAGGATATCGTCAGAAACAAGGAATTGATTATGACGAAACCTATTCGCCAGTAGCTATGCTTAAATCCATTCGGATGCTCCTGGCCATAGCAGCTCATTATGATTATGAGATATGGCAAATGGATGTGAAAACAGCTTTCCTTAATGGAAACCTGCTTGAGGATGTATACATGATACAACCTGAAGGTTTCACATCGGTTGATAAAACCAAAGTATGCAAGCTTCGACGATCCATATATGGACTAAAGCAAGCATCCAGGAGCTGGAACATCCGTTTTGATGAGACAATCAAAGAGTTTGATTTCTCACAAAATCCTGACGAACCTTGTGTGTACAAGAAGGTTAGTGGGAGTGCAGTCGTATTCCTAGTGTTATATGTCGATGACATATTACTTATAGGAAACGATATATCAGTCTTACAGTCAGTTAAAATTTGGTTGTCCAAAACTTTCTCCATGAAAGACCTGGGAGAAGCAACCTATATCCTTGGGATTAGAATCTATAGAGATAGATCAAAACGATTGCTTGGTCTTTCGCAGTCTACATATATAGACCGAGTGCTAAAAGGTTTAGCATGTCGGAATCCAAGAAAGGTTACCTTCCCATCAGGCATGGGATCAACCTTTCGAAGTCTATGTGTCCGCGCACAGAAGACGAGAGGATTTGCATGAATAAGATTCCTTATGCATCCGCGATAGGATCTATCATGTATGCTATGTTATGTACTAGGCCCGATGTATCGTATGCTCTGAGCGTCACAAGCAGATACCAGTCTGATCCAGGAATGGATCATTGGGCGGCTGTCAAGACAATCCTCAAGTACTTAAGAAGAACTAAGGATGTGTTCCTAATATATGGAGAAGGTGATATGGTAATACGTGGGTATACAGATGCCAGTTTCCAGACAGATAAGGATGACTCCAAATCTCAGTCTGGATACATATTTATTTTGAATGGAGGCGCAATAAGTTGGAAGAGTTCCAAGCAAGACACCGTAGCGGATTCTACCACGGAAGCGGAATATATTGCAGCTTCGGAAGCAGCAAAGGAAGCAGTCTGGATCAAGAAGTTCGTCTCAGAACTTGTTGTGGTTCCAACCATTGATGAAGCAATACCGATTTATTGCGATAACAATAGAGCTATTGCTCAAGCAAAGGAACCAAGGTCTCATCAGCGATCCAAACTTGTGCTTCGCCGCTATCATCTGATCAGAGAAATTATAAGTAGGAATGATATACAAATTGAGAAAATTCCCAATGAAAGGAATTTAGCGGATCCTTTAACTAAGGCCTGGCCTCAAAGAAAGTTTGAGGGACATGTTAGAGCCTGTGGTATTGGATACCGTAGCGATTGGCAATAGGCCAAGTGGGAGTTTGTTAGTGATATGAGAAAAGTGTCCTAAGGCAATCACCGTATGATTGTAATCATTTATTTTAATAAATGAATATTCACTATTTGAGTATACATGTTTATGTATTTGATTGAGATCTTAAACTCATTTACTGAATGTCCGCAATATAATTCACAGCATGAGAGAATTTGTGATGAATTCACAACTAGTGATTATCTCTACATGTGCAATTGTGAAGTATTGAAATTGTCCCTAGTCGATGAATTGATAAAAACGGACACTATCAATTCTGTTGAGACTAGCATGGGTTATTCTCTAATCAGTTGATTCTCACTGGCTGGTGACATTGGGATGTCCGGAGATAAACATGAATGCTAGTTAAGGGAACTAGTTCATTGGAGTGACTGACTGTAAAACTTCATATGGTAGTCTACATATAGACATGTCAGTGAAGTTCTTACTGCAGCTTAAGTGCGATGTTCCTTTGACTTGCGATGTTCAAGTCATATTGGTCATGGAGACTTATACTTTGACATCTTAAGCAAGCATCTCCAAGGAGGTGTGAACCCAGGATGATTGGGTATAAGCCGAAGTGCCCGAAGATGTTTGAGCAACCTACAAAGGATTCACCACTCCTTGCGAGGAGATGTATACCCAAGGCCTGTCGTCAGATTGTTACTCGAAGCCTCTGGCCAGAGCATGACATGTTCAGAGTATGGATCTCTTAGATACATGAGAGTAATTAGAATCCGTAGGATGAGAAAATGTTACTTGGGCAAGGTGTGACGTAGTCAGCCTAGTGGGGACTGACACACATAGACCATGTCCTGAACCAAGTGGGTATAAGATGGTGAAGGAAATGAGGCACGATTCATTATAGCTACTGAAGGGTTTCAAAATCATTTCTGAGGTCAACTGTTGATCTTTCGATTAATTGGGGATCATGATGTACTACTAGGTGCCACTCATGATCGTTCTATAATTGGTTAATTATAGACGGCCAACATAAATCGAAAGCCTATTTAGTCACACGCACTATGAGTAATCCGAGGGATTTAAAACGAGTTGAAAATTAGATTTTCCGATCAAGTGAGATAAGTCCAATCTGAATTTTTCAGAGACCCATCGGAAGCATAAAATTGCTAAGCCTTTTGAAGACTTATTCGACGAATTAAATGAGTTTAATTCATATGGTCATGGCTTGGGTTTGGCCGGCCAAAGAGGGTCCCCACCCTCTTTGTTTGGCCGGCCACATCAAAAGGGAGAACCAAATTATTTGGTTCAAGTTATAAAATAAACCAAGCGTGGTTTGTTTTATAAAATTATGGATAATATAAATTTTATAAACCGAGGTTTTGGTTTATTATTTTCATGGAAATTAAAATAAACTTGAATAGTTTATTTTATTTTATAAAATCAATTATGAATTGATTTTCCATGATAAGAAAAATTTATATAATAAATTTCTTATTAAATTTTATTCCATAAAGAAAAGGGAGGCATGGTTGTTTTTATTATAAATTAAATTATGATAAAAACTTGGCATGATGGAATAATTCATAGAAAAATTTATATGATAAATTTCTTATGAAAATGTATTCCATATAAAGGAGACTTGGCGGTTGAGAGGCTACTATATAAAGGAACCAAGGCAAGGCTTGGAAATTAATCTAAGAGATCTAGAAATAAGCCCTCTCTCTCTCTCCTTCTCTCCCTCTCCCTCCTCTAGTGCCGCCGGCCCTAAAAGGTGGACCCCTTTGTTGCCGTGAGCTTCATCCACCAAGCAGCTGCCGAAGAAGAAGAAGAAGCGGGCGCAACTCCTTCCTTCCTCCCGGAATCTTGATTCCGTTCTTCGTTTGGTGGTTAGTCTTCCCATCTCTCTCTTGGTATTCTTGTCGTGCATTTGGAGAATCTAGTAGTTCTTGTCGGCACGAAACTCGTGGATTAGCGAAGTCATCCCGAAGAAAACTCGGCGTGGACGCGAATAGAGGCGGAGCTTCCAAGGGACGCTTACGGTTGGATCTCGTCCCTTCCTTCGAGTTACACGAGGTATTAAGTAAATTAGTTTACTTTCTGCAAAATTTTAATATATGATCATGTCTACACAATATAAGGTTGCATGCTTAGATGTGTGGTTAAATAATTTGGGAAATTATTTATGCTAAATCTTCCGCTGCACGTAATAAATTTAAAAATTACGAACCCGCATCCATGTCAACATGCACCCGGTCCCAACATATACTTGATATGCTTGTTTAGCAATAGTGTAATAGATTGTGGCATGACTCTTATATTTGTTTTGCTGATATTGTTTGTGCCACAACTAACATGTGATACCTATACCTTTAGGACTTAGGTTATGGTGCATTACTTACGATCCTTGCATATCATGTTGATATAGGTGGATTAGATAGTAGATGCTGTTTTGAGCAGTATTATGCATCATCGTGCACTGTGCATCACTGTCGATCAGGGGCCCCTTTTGGGTGATCTAGGTCGACAGTCATACTGACCTACCCATACGACCACTCATGGGTTAGTGGTTGACGGAGTATTGGGTAGTGTGCTCTGCGCTGCTCCGCTCATGCACTCATGGGTTAGTGAATCGGAGCGTGGTAGCAGGCAGATGTCCCTCCTTGAGTTGTCCAGATACCAGGAGATGAGAGGGAGAGGTCTCTCCCCCATTTATATACATGGGGTAGGGGTAACACTTAGACAGAGATGTCCTCCAGAGATGGCCTGGGGCCGATAGAGATATCGCTAGGATAGGCCATGGAGTAGGGGTGTTACACCGGTAGCATTCCGTCTACTCGATCGCTCAGGAGTAGTGATGGCAGAGTATGGACGGCAGTCACAACCCTACATCGGAGGGTGGCCTCCGCTCAGTTTCCTCCCGTACATAGGTGACGATGTCTGACCGACGGCAGGGTGACCATGTCATTGCACCTTGTGTATGCGTTTAGTTTGCCCTTACTTGTGCTTGTTTTTACTTGATGCTGCATTATGATTAACATGCACTTACAGGAGACCCTTATGTCTGGTCTTGCCGACTCAGCTACTTTGGTATGGTAGTTCTTATTTTGCTCTTGCAGCTCTTCTTATTCCTGCCTATGCATGTGTTATTTCGCTAGTCTATTACCCTGTTGCTATCTTAGAATATCTTGTATATATATGATGAGATATTCGCTGAGTTCTATGACTCATCCCGTTAGCTCCTTATTTTTATTTCAGGATGATTGACTGGAGCATGCCCGACAGCCTGTCTCAGTTCGCGTACTCGTCGAGATATTTTCAAGTTTTTCTTCTATTTTATTGGTAGTACTTATGGGTATCACTTTCTATATTTGATGCACATTACATTTCCGTTGTCGCTTTTGTGTTGGGTTTTGTCATACTATACGACGGTATAGTTGTACTTTTGTGAGCCATGGTGGCCTTTACGCATTGTGTTTTGTCATAAGTCGGACCGGCCCGCAGTCAGGTATGGTTTATTCGGTTTTATCTTATGTTCTATTTTAATTTGAGGCCTGAGGCCCAATTAAACTGCGTGGTTGTGATGTATGTATATGTAAATTGTCCGCCGGGCAAGGGAGGTGGTTGTGATGTATGTATATGTAAATTGTCCGCCGGGCAAGGGAGGTGCTGTCCGATTTTCTATTGGATCAGCGGCTCTTGGGGTCTCAGGGCATGACAATTTATTTGGTATCAGAGCGAGGTTTTTCGATATACCTTGTGGTCCTATGGGTGTTTTTTCGAATTTTATGTCGGAGTCATTTTCTCGATAAATGCGATTGGGACATGGCGATGACGGGACAGCCCAGGCGACGATCTTACATTCTGTGCAGGTTATGTTGTTAATTCTAGAATTTTTAGGCAGGTATTAATGAATGGCGCATTTATACAGGTATGTCGCGACGCATAGAGGTGACGACCTGGTGGGCCGGGTCGACCCTCGCACAGGAGGACGCGAGTGTCTCAGCAGCGATGGTGACGGGGACAGAGGAGGGTCCTATGAGACGGACATGGACAGGGTTTCGTGGCCGAGGAGGATCCTCTTCTGAGACTCCTGATGATCAGAGATCTCAGCCCCCGCGGACACCGTCACCATTTCCGACGGCAATACCGGTGGTACGTCCAGTAGGTACGACTGCAGCATCAGCCCCAGTGGTGCCTGCTGCGGCACCTCAGGATGCTGCATCATCGATGATGTAGCAGATGATAGATTGTGCAGCAGCAGCAGATGATGCAGCAGATGGCTCAGCAGCAGCAGGTGTTTTAGACCCAGGCTGTCCCATCATCTGCTGCACTAGCATCCGCTCCGGTTCAGTCAGAGCCTCAGACTGCGCAGTTGATAGATATACATCCGTCGGGACCGACGGTACCATCCGGAGATTCTACAGTACCCCCGGCAGCACCTACTACTACTGTTTCGAGCCGATCTGTGGCCCAGATTCCGCCATTAGCACAGGCGGATAAGGGCCGTCTTACTCTATTCCATGGAGCCCCCAATACGAACGTGGCTCGCGCTTGGCTGGAGACACTAGAGAGGACGTTTCCATACCTAGAGTGTGCAGATCTGGAGCGTGTTGAGCTCGCAGCGTATCACATGCGTGACCGAGCCGAGACATAGTGGATCACTCAGCGATCGGTTATGGGCACTCAGCCGATCACTTGGGAGAGATTTCGACAAGCGTTCACCACTCAGTACTTCCCAGCTGCACAGCAGCTGACTCGATGGCAGGAGTTTCTGGAGATTCGTCAGGGAGAGCAGTTAGTGGCTGAGTATGATGTAGAGTTCCACCGCTTATCCGAGAGTTGTCCGCAGATGTTTCCTGGAGATCTCGAGAGGATGTCCCAGTTTCATAGAGGGTTGATCCCCTACATCCAATCTCAGATGGCTCCGTGGGATCTGACGTCCTACGGACAGGCACTGGACCGCGCCTTACATGTGGAGGTGATGCAGCAGTGGCTATCATCAGAGAGGAAGAAGGACAAGAAGACATTGCAGACTTCCCAGACCCCATCCTCGCGGAAGTGAGATAGACCGGAGCAGACAGCACAGGATGTTTCTGGGGTCGCTTCTCAACCTTAGAAAATGTTGGGACTGGGTGCATGTTGACATGGATGCGGATTCGTAATTTTAAAATTAATTACGTGCAGCGGAAGGTTTAGCATAAATAATTTCTCTAAATCATTTAACCACACATCTAAGCATGCAATTTTATCTTGTGTAGACATGATCATATATTTGAAATTTTGCAGAAACATGAACTAATTTACGTATTACCTCGCGTAACTCGAAGGGAGGGACGAGATCCAATCGTAAGCGTCCCTTGGAAGCTCCACCTCTATTCGCGTCCACGCCGAGTATCTTCGGGATGACTTCGCAAAGCCACGAGTTTCGTGTTCTCGAGAACTACTAGATTCTCCGAGAACGCGACGAGAAAAACCAAGAGAGAAGTCGGAAGACTAACCACAAAAGGATGGCCGGCTAGTGCTCCTTCTTGGGGTTGGTTGGCGCACGGCAAGAAGGGGAGAAGAGAAGGAGAGAAAGAGAGGGAGAGAAAGAGAGGGAGAGAGTCTATGCCTTCATCTCTATGATTCACCCCCAAGCCTTGTCTTGGGTCCTTTACATAGTGGCCTCTCAACCATCAAGCCTCTCAAATATGGAATAACTTATTCCATCATGCCAAGTTTGATTTTATATCATGGTTGTTCAACCATCAATCCTTTGTAGGATGCTCAAACATCTTCGGGCACTTCGGCTTATACCCAATCATCCTGGGTCCACATCTCCTTGGAGATGCTTACTTAAGATGTCAAAGTATAAGTCTCCAAGACCAAGATGATTTGAACACCGCAAGTCAAAGGAACATCGCACTTAAGCTGCAGTAAGAACTTCACTGACATATCTATATGTAGACTACCATATGAAGTTTTACAGCCAGTCACTCCAATGAACTAGTTCCCTTAACTAGTATTCATGTTTATCTCCGGACATCTCAATGTCACCAGCCAGTAAGAATCAGCTGATTAGAGAATAACCATGCTAGTCTCAACAGAATTGATAGTGTCCGTATTTATCAAATCATCGACTAGGGACAATTTCAATACTTCACAATTGCACATGTAGAGATAATCACTAGTTGTGAATTCATCACAAATTCTCTCATGCTGTGAATTGTATTGCGGGCATTCAGTAAATGAGTTTAAGATCTCAATCAAATACACAAACATATATACTCAAATAGTAAATATTCATTTATTAAAATAAATGATTATAATCATAAGGCGATTGCCTGAGGACACTTCTCTCATATCACTAACAAACTCCCACTTAGCCTAATGTCAATCGCTACGGTACCCAATACCACAGGCTCTAACATGACCCTCAAACTTTCTTTGAGGCAAGGCCTTAGTTAAAGGATCCTCTAAATTCCTATCAATGGGAATTTTCTCAATTTGTATATCATTCTAACTTATAATCTCTCAGATCAGATGATAGCGGCGAAGCACATGTTTGGATCGCTGATGAGACCTTGGTTCCTTCGCTTGTGCAATAGCTCCATTGTTATCGCAGTAAACCGTTATTGCTTCATCAATGGTTGGAACCACACCAAGTACTGAGACAAACTTCTTGATCCAGACTGCTTCCTTTGTTGCTTCCGAAGCTGCAATATATTCCGTTTCCGTGGTAGAATCCGCTATGGTGTCTTGCTTGGAACTCTTCTAACTTATTGCGCCTCCATTCAAAATAAATACGTATCCAAACTGAGATTTGGAGTCATCCTCATCTGTCTGGAAACTGGAATCTGTATACCCACGTATTACCATATCACCTTCTCCATATATTAGGAACACATCCTTAGTGTTTCTTAAGTACTTGAGGATTGTCTTGACAGCCGCCCAATGATCCATTCCTGGATCAGACTGGTATCTGCTTGTGACGCTCAGAGCATACGATACATCGGGCCTAGTACATAACATAGCATACATGATAGATCCTATCGCGGATGCATAAAGAATCTTACTCATGCCACTACAAGAAAAAAGTTAAACAACAACGCTTTTTTCGCGTTGTCGTTAATGCTTAAAAAGCGATGTTGATGATGCCGTTGTAGAAAGTATATCTACGACAACGCTTTTTCCGTGTTGTGGTTTGGAGCAAAGACAATACTTTTTTCGCGTTGTCTATTGGTTTTTAAAAAGCGTTGTTATTGACGCTGTTGTTAAAAGTCGGGTATCAAAGACAACGCGGAAAAAGCGTTGTGGTTTGGCACAAAGACAACGCAAAAATCGTGTTGTGTATTGTTACTTAAAAAACGTTGTCTTTTTAATAGGCAGTGTTTTTCACAATTTATAATATTCATAATTTATAAACATTTTTATTCACAATTGATAATATTCACAATTTACAATATTCACAATTTACAAGCATTTTTATTCACAATTGATAATATTCACAATTTACACTGATAATAGTTTACAAAATTCACTTATAATACAGTGCATTATTTACAAAAGTGTTTGTATTTCATATTAAATATAAAAAATATCTCAATTCACAAGTTCTATAAAACTTCATCATTCACAAGTTGTTCTTTGGGGCTGCTTGTTAACTCGATCTGCTTTAACACTGCATAAAAATAATAAATTGGGATAAGAGATTATATACACACAAATAAGACTGCTTCCATATATGACAACTAAAAAGATTATATACACACAAATCCTCTCGTCTTCTGTGCGCGGACACATAGACTTCGAAAGGTTGATCCCATGCCTGATGGGAAGGTAACCTTTCTTGGATTCCGACATGCTAAACCTTTCTAGCACTCGGTCTATATATGTAGACTGCGAAAGACCAAGCAACCGTTTTGATCTATCTCTATAGATTCTAATCCCAAGGATATAGGTTGCTTCTCCCAGGTCTTTCATGGAGAATGTTTTGGACAACCAAATTTTAACTGACTGTAAGACAGATATATCGTTTCCTATATGTAATATGTCATCGACATATAACACTAGGAATACGACTGCACTCCCACTAACCTTCTTGTACACACAAGGTTCGTCAGGATTTTATGAAAAATCAAACTCCTTGATTGTCTCATCAAAACGGATGTTCCAGCTCCTGGATGCTTGCTTTAGTCCATATATGGATCGTCGAAGCTTGCATACTTTGGTTTTATTAACCGATGTGAAACCTTCAGGTTGTATCATGTATACATCCTCAAGCAAGTTTCCATTAAGGAAAGTTGTTTTTACATCCATTTGCCATATCTCATAATCATAATCAGCTGCTATGGCCAGGAGCAGCCGAATGGATTTAAGCATAGCTACTGGCGAATAGGTTTCGTCATAATCAATTCCTTGTTTCTAACGATATCCTTTTGCCACTAATCTAGCCTTAAAGGTTACAACATTACCTTCCATGTCGATTTTCTTCTTGAAAACCCCACTTGCACCCTATGGGCTTAATCCCTTCAGGTGGGTTAACCAAGTCCCATACTTGATTTTTGTACATGGAATCCATTTCCGACTTCATGGCTTCAAGCCATTTATCCCTTTCTGAATTTTTCAGAACATCTTCATAACTGATAGGTTCGTCATCGTTAATGAGTAACACGTCGTTCGATTCACTTATGAGAAATCTGTATCTCTCTGGAATATTGCGTGTCCTATCAGACCTACGAAGAAGTAGTGTTGTTTTAGGTTCAACTGATAGCTCATCATTATGAGTTATTGGTTGTGGGTCTAGACTAGGTGTCTCTGTAATGTCTATTGGAGTTTCTTGAACTTCTTCATGTTCAATGCAACTCCCACTATTTTCTTGTAAAAGAAATTCTTTTTCTAGAAATACAACATGCCTTCAAACAAACACCTTTTGTTCCAAGGGATGATAGAATTGGTAACCTTTCGTTTCCTTAGGGTATCCAATAAATAGACATTTATCAGACTTAGCATCCAATTTGTCTGATACAGTCCGTTTTACATAAGCAGGACAACCCCATATCTTTAAGTGAGATAAATGAGGGTTCTTACTATTCCATGTCTCATATGGGGCAGTAGAGACTACCTTGGTCGGGACTTTGTTTAGTATGTAAGCAGTTGTCTTAAGCGCATAGCCCTAAAAGAATTTTGGAAGAGTTGCATGATTCATCATAGACCTAACCATGTCCATCATGGTTCGGTTATGGCTCTCAGATACACCATTATGCTGTGGTGTATATGGCGGAGTCCATTGAGACAATATCCCATTGTCCCTAAGATAATCTTGAAACTATTGACTTAAGTATTCATCACCCTGATCGGATCGAACTATCTTAGTACTTTTGCCAAGCTGTTTGTCTACTTCACTTCTGAACTCTTTGAATTTCTCAAAAGCATTAGATTTGTGTTTCATTAAGAACACATACCCGAATCGTGAGTGATCATCGATAAAAGTAATGAAGTAGCTATAGCCTCAATGTGCAAGAGTTGACATTGGTCCACATACATCAATATGTATTAGACCAAGCAATTCTCCCACTGGTTTATCTTTTTCGGAAAAGGGTAATTTGGTCATCTTGCCTTTTAAGCATGATTCGCATGTATCAAATGAACCAGGTTCAAATGATTCCAGAATTCCACATCGGTGTAATTTGGTCATGTGTTTCTTGCTTACATGGCCAAGACGACAATGTCACATATAAGAGTATTTGATTATCTATTCGAGCACGTTTATTGCTAACTTCGATATTGAAAACGTCACCGGATAAATCTAACGTGTAGATACCATTGCATAAAGTTCCGGTCCCATAAAGAACATCATTTAAAGTTATGTAACAGCAATTGTTACTAAAAGTTAAATGATAACCCTTTTCATTCAAGCATGAAATAGATACAATGTTCTTTATTAACGAAGAAACAAAATTACAATTATCCAATTCTAAGACAAGTCCAGTAGGGAGCTTTAGCAAATATGTTCCGATGGCAACAGCAGCAATCTTTGCTCCATTTCCAACTAGCAAATTCGCTTCTCCCTTGACGAGTCTTCTTCTATTCCTTAGCCCCTGTATGTCATTACATATATGTGAGCTACACCCAGTATCAAGTATCCAGGTGTCCGAGGAAATAAAGTGACATTCAATAACGAAGATACCTGAAGAGGATGGGGCATCGGATGCCTTCTTCTTCAGGGACTCAAGATAAACCTTGCAGTTTCTTCGCCAGTGGCCCTCCTTGCCGCAGTGATGGCAAGTGTCTTTTGGTGTCTTTTCAATCTTTTTGACCTTTTTCTTCCTTGCCTTATTTTGTTCTTTGGGCTTCCTCTTAGAGCCTTTCTTTGAGGAACCAACTAACAGTATCATCTTCTGATCCTGCTTTACAGAAGGCTCTACAGTCTTTAGCAGGTTAAGCAACTCAGGAATGGTAGTCTCCAGTTTGTTCATCCGATAGTTCATCACAGACTGTGAGTAACTCTTAGGTAAACAATGCAGAATTAAGTCAATACTTAGTTCGTGATCCATTGCAAATCCGAGTGTGCCTAGTCGCTCAATGTACCCCAACATCTTCAACACAAACTGTGAAACAGAAGTGCCTTCCTTCATCTTAGAGGTGAAGAGGAGTCTGGAGACCTCAAACCTTTCGGATCTCGCATGCTCGTCAAACAGCTCATGAAGATGGAAGACGATGGTATGAGCATCCATATGCTCATGTTGCTTTTGTACCTCAGGTACCATAGCGGCCAGTATGATGCAACTCGCAAGTTCAGAATCGGCCACATGTTTCTGATAGGCCACTAACTGGTCTGGAGTTGCATCTTCAGGAGGATGGTTGGGAAGTTGTTCTTCAAGGACATAAGCAAACTTTTCTGCCTTGAGGACTATCCTCAGGTTTCGATGTCAGTCCATGAAGTTTGGCCCAGTCAGCTTATTGGTGTCCAAAATAGAACGCAAATTCAGAGAAGACATGATCAGGTGATTATCCTAGAAATACAAATTGAGGTTATGTGATGAGAATGATAAAGAATGCATCAATATATATTAATTAAATCCTATTTATTTTTCGAATTGAATAACCCTTTTTATCAATTCGGGAGATCGTAGGAACATCTCCAAATAGGTTGATATCCAACCATAGATAAGAACAACCATGGCTAGAGTCCATCAAGTTATTCTTAGCTATGAAGGTAGATAATTATACCGATTACATATGTAACTATCACATTATGCTATCAACTAATTGAATGTTTGCATAAATCATTGGGTTGTTAACTCATTAACAAGTATGCAATAATATACATAGCACCCAACTGCACCTCTCTTTACATCGACCTTGGCTGTGGCACAACAAATCGATGCTCCAAGCTTAAGGCTGACCTATTAATCAAGAAATAGTTTTAATATGGTTGGAGCTCATTCAACCGTTTAATCAGGCTTGGATGTGTCCAACAACCAAAACTAAGGATTGACCTCTAACTCCAACTATATTAATCATAAACTAATTCCATGGTTTGAACATGTTGAGGTTCAAGCCGGGCATGGATGTGTCCATCAACCCAAACAAGAAACAAAACTCCGGTTCTAACCATATTAATGGAAGGTGTTGGCCTTAATATTTTGTAAGGGGTTTTGGGTCTTATCCTTTTTCTATTATGCACATTCATGACATATAATTATGTCATGTTCTAACGATTTCCTTAATAAAGTATGTATGTGACTTAATTTATCAAGTCTCATTAATTGAATTAGGAACAGGATTTCCTAATTCTAATTTCATACTTTATTCAAGGAATTGTTTTGGGAAACAATTTCCTGAATTATCATAATCAATTTCGGAAATAATATGTTTAAGACTTTGATTTCTCTAAATCAAATCTTATTAAATTAAGAGACAGATTCCCTTAATTCAACCACATATTATTTTCATGAAAATCTTATTTAAGGAAATATACTCTATAGGAACAATTTTTCTAATTAATTTTGGAGACAATAATATGTAAGAGCATCACCTCATAAATCAAATAAGGAAATTATCGTTTGAGAATCACCTCTAAAATTTCCAAGATTTGATCACATATTTTATTTATGGAAAATTAATATCAATAACTTAATTTGGATGGCTTCCTGAGGCTCAATCCAAATTAAACATTTGACAATTTAAATTCAATTTAGGAAATTTAATTATAACAACTAACTTTAAATTGGACGGCTCCCCGAGGCTCAATCCAAAATAAAAAATTTTGTAAATAATTTAATTTTCAATTATAAATTTAAATGCCAATTAATATTCCCATAATTTGTCTAGACTTTCTTGAAAGAAAGTGCCCAAAATTGCAAGCTTTCCATAAATGGAAAGTTTTCAAAAATAAAAGGTTTTCAAAATAATTGTAAGTTTCTGGTACAAAGAAAACATACGTTTTTCCAAAATTGGAAATTTTCCAAAATTAGAAATTTCCAAAATTGGAAAGTTTTCAAAAATGGAAAGTTTTCGCAATTATCATAAAATTTCAGAAATAGAGATATTTCAAAAGTTTGCGAAATTTCATGAGGATTTCCAAACTTTGAAATTCCTAAATCAAAAATTTACCATAATTGGAAAGTTTCCATAATTGAAATTTTTTCCAAAATTGAGATCATGATAAAGCTTTCCGCAAAACAATTATATGATTATGTCAAACACAAACCTCAGCTCTGATACCACTGTTGGAACCGGGTGCATGTTGACATGGATGCGGGTTTGTAATTTTAAAATTAATTACGTGCAGCGGAAGGTTTAGCATAAATAATTTTTCTAAATCATTTAACCACACATCTAAGCATGCAATTTTATCTTGTGTAGACATGATCATATATTTGAAATTTTGCAGAAACATGAACTAATTTACGTATTACTTCGCGTAACTCGAAGGGAGGGACGAGATCCAACCGTAAGCGTCCCTTGGAAGCTCCGCCACTATTCGCGTCCACGCCGAGTATCTTCGGGATGACTTCGCAAAGCCACGAGTTTCGTGTTCTCGAGAACTACTAGATTCTCTGAGATTGCGACGAGAAAAACCAAGAGAGAAGTCGGAAGACTAACCACAAAAGGATGGCCGGCTGGTGCTCCTTCTTGGGGCTGGTTGGCGCATGGCAAGAAGGGGAGAAGAGAAGGAGAGAAAGAGAGGGAGAGAGCCTATGTCTTCATCTCTATGATTCACCCCCAAGTCTAGCCTTAGGTCCTTTATATAGTGGCCTCTCAACCATCAAGCCTCTCAAATATGAAATAACTTATTCCATCATGCCAAGTTTGATTTTATATCATGGTTAAAATTATATTTTAATTCATGATAAAAATCTTCTCTCCTATGGAATAAATTTCCTTATCATTGTAAATTAATCCATGATTGATTTTATAAAATAAACTAATCCATGGTTCATTTTAATTTCCATGAAAAATAAACCAAACCTTAGTTTATTATATAAAAATTTATATCATCCATAATTTTATAAAACAAACCACACTTGGTTTATTTTATAAATTGAACCAAAAACTTGGTTCTCTCCCTTTGTTGTGGCCAGCCAAGCAAAGAGGATGGAGGCCCTCGTTGCCCGGCCCATCCAAGCCAAGCCCCAATGAATTAAACTTATTTAATTCATCTATTAAGTCTTCAAAAGACTTAGTCATTTTACGCTTCTGATGCGTCTCTGAAAAATTCAGAATCGACTTATCATTTGGCTCGACCAAACTTAATCTCTCTTGATTGGAAAATCCAATTTTCAACTCATTTTAAATCCCTCGGATTACTCGTAGTGCGTGTGACTAAATAGGCTTTCGATTTATGTTGGCCGTCTATAATTAATCAATTATAGAACGATCATGAGTGGCACCTAGTAGTACATCATGATCCCCAATTAATCGAAAGATCAATGGTTGACCTCAGAGACAATTCTGAAACCCTTCAGCAGCTATAATGAAACGTGCCCCATTCCCTTCACCATCTTATACCCACTTCGTTCAGGTCTATGTGTGTCAGTCCCCACTAGGCTGACTACGTCACACCTAGCCCAAGTAACGTTTTCTCATCCTACGGATTCTAATTACTCTCATATATTTAAGAGATTCATACTCTGAACATGTCATGCTCTGGCCAAAGGCTACGAGTAACAATCCAATGATAGGCCTCGGGTATACATCTCCTCGCAAGGAGTGGTGAATCCTTTGTGGGTTGTTCAAACATCTTTGGGTACTTCGGCTTATACCCAATCATCCTGGGTCCACACCTCCTTGGAGATGCTTGCTTAAGATGTCAAAGTATAAGTCTCCATGACCAAGATGACTTGAACACCGCAAGTCAAAGGAACATCGCACTTAAGCTGCAGTAAGAACTTCACTGACATATCTATATGTAGACTACCATATGAAGTTTTACAGCCAGTCACTCCAATGAACTAGTTCCCTTAACTAGCATTCATGTTTATCTCCGGACATCTCAATGTCACCAGCCAGTGAGAATCAGCTGATTAGAGAATAACCCATGCTAGTCTCAACAGAATTGATAGTGTCCATATTTATCAATTCATCGACTAGGGATAATTTCAATACTTCACAATTGCACATGTAGAGATAATCACTAGTTGTGAATTCATCACAAATTCTCTTATGCTGTGAATTGTATTGCGGACATTCAGTAAATGAGTTTAAGATCTCAATCAAATACACAAACATGTATACTCAAATAGTGAATTTTCATTTATTAAAATAAATTATTACAATCATAAGGCGATTGCCTTAGGACACTTCTCTCATATCACTAACAGAAAATGGGAGGTTCAGCGTCAGGATCTACCCAGGCCTATCGACAAGACCGACAGAGGTCCAAAGGGTCTCATCAGTGCACTTGTTGTGGCTCCAGGGAGCATAGCATGTAGAGCTGTACCATTGGACGGGCTGTTTGTTTCCATTACAAACAGCCTGGTCATCGGAGATACCACTACCCTCAGAGGGCACAGGAGGCTCAGCTGGAGGAGGATCTTCTAGCCAGTCGGGGGCCCAGCAGGGAGGCTACATGGCCCAGACTCCTTCACGACAGCAGCAGACTGCCCCTCCACCGATCCAGCTCTACTGTTTATTTGGTCAGGGTCAGGAGGCTACAGCGTCATATGTGGTACCTGATAAGTACCATTTTACTAATTATTTTAGTTGCTAAAATCCATGTTTGGCCTATGTTTGACTTGCTTAATTGCGAAATTACCCTAGGTTTTAGAACTTACCTTTATTTTGGACTTAATTACAAATCTTGATATATTTTAACTATTTTGCCACTAAATTTTTGATCTATTTTTTGTAGGCATGAAAGGTTCATGGACCTAGGGCATACTGGGAACTTGAGTCGGAAGTGGACCCGGATCGAGTTATCAAGCTTTGGAGTAATCTGGGCCGTCCGATTCAAAAGCTGTTAGATCTGAGCCATCCGGGATCATCTGAAGCAATCCGAGCTAGGGTTAGGGTTGATCAAGCACCTGGATCAAGATCTAAAGGTTTTAGCAAAATCAGAGATCATTTGACCGTTGGATCGAGCTTGGATGGCTCTAGAGCGTCCATTCAAAGATCAGGTTGATCTGAGCCATCCGTTGCACATCTGGAGGATCCGAGCTACCACAAGGTAGATCCTGACCCCTGATCATCATCATCAAAGTTTGGATTAAATCAGAGCATGATCTGCCGTTGGATTTTCTCAATTCAATCCGAGCCGTCCATTTCTAGCTATTTAATCAAAATGCACCCCAGTTTCTTCCTCATCACGTCTTCGCTGCAACAGTGTTTTCCTTCGTGTGTTCTTCATGTTCTTCAAGCTTTTCATTCATCCGAAGGCGTGATCACTCAATTCCTGATTCAGAGCAAGTGCTAGGTCATGGGGAAGAGGACTTAGTGAAGATTTCAGCTCGCTATTGCCCAAGAACAGAGCTATTGTGAGGTTTCCGTGGCTCTGCTGTTTGAAGTCGTCGATCTCAGTTGCGACCCATTTCCATCCACCGGAGCCATCTGGAGGGGTTCCCTAGATTGCTCCAATCATCCACAAATCACAATCGGACTTGGACGCAGCTGAATTGAAGTATTCGAATGGGGAATTCAGATTGGGTAGAGTTGAGCTCAGATTAAGTAGCAGAGACAATTTCTCACTGATTTGCTGAGCTTACGGGTCCGAGGCTCACCCTTGCGTGACGAACAAGGAGTACCTGAGCTGAAGAAGGGATTGAGTAGTAGTTTCTTTAGTTAAATTTCAGTTTTTGCAGTAGCTGTAATTTCTGCCACGAATTCTGTTTCTGAATTTTCTATACCAGCTATTTTATTTGTTTTTTGAATTGCTTAGCTTCATTAGGTTTTAAATCTTCAAGTCAAGTAGTTTAGGAAGCTTGTTTAGTGGATAATTACTTTTAATTTCTGTTATTTCTGCTTAAATCCTTGCGTATCAGTCCATGCTGCCAGTTTGGGTAGCTGCGTATCACCCCTAGGTTTCTGTAATTTTCAGTTCTTGAGTTCCTTTATATCAGCTAATCTAGTTTATTACTGAGTTGTTTCCGATACTAGTTTGATAAAATCGATCTAGGTTTGCTTTGTAGTTATGTTTCTGCTCTGAATTTTACTTAGTTTACAACAAATCAGCTTTTCCCTGTTCCTTGCGTATCAGTCTTTTTAACCTGTGTATCACTTCGTTTTGTCTGAATTGAAGTTGAACCTTAGTCTTCCTCTGAATTTACATAGAGATTTGTTTCAGTTACATTGCAAGTAGTTTCATTTGTTGCGTATCAGTTGTATCTTCCTCCCTGTGCATCAATTCAATTTCTGCACACCAATTCGATTTTCTTGCATTTCATAGCTGTTCTCTTGCCATTCTAGGTTCATCACTTCCTAAGCTAGTTTCGAGTAGTTTTTCTTTCTCAGTTGTTCAATTTGATTGGCATCTAATTAGTTGTTCGATTTCAATTCTGCTCATAGTTACTGAATTTCTGCAATCATTCCCTGCATTACTGCATCCAAATCAGTTTCTGAATTTTTGCAAGCCATCCCTGCATTTCTGCAATTCTGCATTTAGCCCTTGAAAGTTCAATTCAGGTTTTAGCATGATTGAATTGATTGGAACGTGGTCTGAAATTCTGCTTTTACTTCTGCAAACATCTTCATTGGAAACTTTGTTTTCCAAATTGCATTGATCAACCTCACCTTTGGCTCGGAAGCATTGGCTTTGGCACAAGGATTCCCTTGCGTGCCAAGCTGATTTGGGCACTGCTTGCAGTAGGAATTAACCTGTCTTTTGGTGTGGGATTGAGTTTGAATTCAATTGGTATTGCATTCAGCATTTTTGAGTTTCTTTGCATTGGTTGGCTTCCCGAAATCATAGCTAGTTTAAGTTGAATTGCTTATAGATAATTTCTGAATTTCGTAGTGAGTAATTGTGCTAAGTTGTTGTTTCCGAAAACTTCCATCACAGCCTCTATTTCTTTGCATCAACATTTATTGTGCATTTGAATTTAGATTTGCTTTTCCAAACTTTAGTTAAATCCTCTAGCTTGATTCGGTTTCCATTGGTTGAATTATCACTTGTCATCATTTGTTTAGTTATTAGTTAAGTTTCTTTCTTTCCATCGCATTTTCACTTTTATTTGCAATCCAAACCCAAATCACATTCGAAATCCAAAATCCATAAACGACACATAAATACAAGCTCGAATCAAACACGCTCAACTAGTCCCTAGGAAAAATACGACCTGTGGCCCCTTTACTACGTTTTCACATTTTGATTGCAAAAAGGGTTTCCAGCATTCATATACACATCTAAATTTGAGGCCCACATCCGTGATAGCTCATTTTGGGTCCGTCAAATTTTTGGCACCGTTGCCGGGGAGCTACTAGTTGATTTGTTTGATTTTTACTTATGCACTTATTTCATATCTTTCTTGATTTATTTTTGTGCTTATTGCTATATCTGGTGATCTGATTTTATTTGTTTTATCTCTTTCTCTACTTTTACTGCGATTTGTTTTGGTTTTATGACCAGGTCTACAGGTGGTGATCTGGAAGAATTCGACCCTGAGATTGAGAGGACTTTCAGAGCCAGGAGGAGCCAGGGCATTCTTTCTGAGACTACAGATATTCCTCCTATTCAGACTATTCCCACTCACTCAGGCAGTATCATGGCAGACCACCAGAGAACTATGAAGGAACTCGCAGCACCAGATGCTTCATTTCAGTACTCCAGCATTGCTTATCCAGAGCTGGCGGGAGATTTCGAGCTCAGATCTGGACTCATCAATTTGCTGCCCAAGTTTCAGGGATTATCTGGAGAGGATCCAAATAGACACCTGCACGAATTCCATGTTGTATGCTCTACTATGAAGCCTCAGGGCATTTCTGAAGAAGATATCAAGCTGAGAGCTTTTCCCTTCACACTGACAGGAGCAGCAAAAGATTGATTTTATTATCTACCTACTGGGCACGTGTCTAGTTGGATCTCTATGAAGAAGGCATTTTTGGAAAAATATTTCTCAGCCTCCAGAACAGCAATAATCAGAAAAAGCATTTGTGGCATTCAGCAAGTGGTGGGTGAGACGCTCTACGATTACTAGGAGAGATTCAATAAATTATGTTCAAGTTGCCCACAGCACTAGATCAGCGAGCAGCTTCTGATTCAGTACTTTTATGAGGGATTGCTGCAGATGGACAGGATTATGATAGATGCTGCAGCTGGAGGAGCCCTAGTGAATAAAACACCACATCAAGCTAGGGAGCTCATTTCAAACATGGCTGAGAATTCACAACAGTTTGGGAGCAGAGCCTTGACCACCAGAGGAGTGGGTGAAGTTCAGGTGGTTTCTAATGATCAGAAAGAGATAAGGAATTCATTGGCAGAGATCACATCACTTATTAAGCAATTGAATGTTAATAATGCAAATCAAGGCTCAAATCTTTCAGCAACTCCACAATCTAATCAAGTGATAGGGGTATGCAGTATTTGCTCTAGTCAAGAGCACAACTCAGATTCATGTCCTACCCTCTAACAAGACGAGACAGTAGCAGCATTGGTTAGAGGACAATATCAAGCAAGAAACAACCCTTACTCCACTACTTATAACCTCGGTCAGAGGGATCATCCAAATCTGAGGTACGAGAATTCTTTCTACCAACAGAACCCCTCTTAACAGCAAGGTCAGCAGCCTCAACCATCTTTTCAGCAACCACAGCAATTTCAAGCTCAAAATCTGCAAAATCAGCCTCCAAATCAGCATTTCCAGCCAATAATTCAGAACTTTCAGCAGCCAATTCAAGGAAACAACAAGGTTTCCAAGGGAATTTGAATTATTCACAGCTATATCAACCCTCACAGCAGCAATTCCAACTTCCCCAGCAAAATTTCCAGCCTTGGAATCAAAGTTTTCAGCCATACAATCAAGGATTTCAGCCCAATCAATTTCAATTTCCACCACAACCATTTCAACTTCAAAATCAAAATTTTCAAGGTTGTAATTCTCAGCAAATTCAACCCACATTCCAGCCTACTTATCAGCCAATTCAACAGCAATTTCAGAACTCCAATCAGCCCCAACAACCTCAATTCCAACAATCACAGCAGGATAATATCATTGGAGCTTTACAAAACCTAGAAAGGCAAATGGGACAATTGGCTAGTGATGTGAATCAAATTAAAGCTCAAAGATCAAGCCAACTACCTTCCCAAGTTGTTCCCAATCCTAAAGGAAATGTGAGTGCTATTACTTTGAGGAGTGGGAAGGTTACATCATCTCAAATTAGTCCAAGAGCTGAAATTTCAGAAAACCAGACAGCACCTTCAATTCTAGGTCAAAACAGCCATGAAATGATTTGAAATTCAGTTGGTTCCACCCCTAGCCCGTTCCCAACTCCTTCCTCAAGTAATCCTCCAATTTTGGTGGAAAACGGAGAAGAAATCAGTGTCGAGATGCAAGGTACAGCAGCTACTTCGCATGGGGCAGCAGTCCAAAAATCAGCCTCTTCACTTCCGGCTAAAGAAGATGAAATTAGGGTTCCCTTACCCTTCCCACAGCGGAAAACACAAGCCAAAAGACAAGTGGAGGAGGAGAAGGCTAAGAAATTTAATGAGCTAGTGGAACTTTTCAGTAAGGTAGAGATCAATGTACCTTTGTTGACCATGATCAAACAAATTCCAAAGTATGCTAAGTTTTTGAAAGATCTTTGTGTTCACAAAAAGAAACTTAAGGAAAATGAGTTGGTCAGCTTTGGGAAGAATATTTCAGCACTTATCCACTCCATACCTCAGAAGTGTGAAGACCTAGGGGTATTTACTGTTTCTTGTGAGATAGGGAGCACTACATTCCATGATGATATGCTTGATTTAGGAGCTTCCATAAATGTGATGCTCAGGTCAGTCTTTCAGATACTTGGTATAGGCCATTTACAGCCCACTGGTGTAGTGATACAGCTAACAGACAGGAGCCAGACCCACCCAGCAGGTATGATTGAGGATGTTTTGGTGAAGGTAAAGGAGCTAATATTCCCTGCAGATTTTTATATCTTGGATATGGAGGGAGATTATCTTGCACACCGTTCTCCGCTTATTTTAGGAAGACCATTTCTGAAGACTGCTAGAACCAAAATTGATGTATATGCCGGTACACTTTCCATGAAGATCGGAGACACGGTTGTTCAGTTTAGCCTTTTCGATGCTATGAAGCATCCGAGAGAGGATCACTCCATCATGAGCATGGATATTCTTGAGGAGCTGGAGCAGACAGAGTTAGAGGCTGAGGGATTTTTACCTGATTTTTCTGGAGGAGCTATGTATTCAGAGGAGGCTGAGAGATTATTTACTGCTGAGACTGAGGATTTTTCAGAAGATATTTCAGATGCACTTCCAGCTGGAGAGGTTTTTCTAGGTGTAGGGGATTGCACAGAGCCCCAAGGATCACCTATTTTTCTTGAGATTCAAAGTGTAGGAGATTGCACAGAGCCCCAAGGATCACTTATTTCTACTGAGGAAGACCAGAAGGAATTGAAACCATTACTAGGCCATTTGAAGTATGCATATCTAGGAGAGGAGCAGACTTTCCCTGTAATTATTGCACAGCATTTGGGATCAGAACAAGAAGAAAAATTATTGCAAGTCCTGAGGCACTACAAAAAGGCAATTGGGTGGACTTTATCAGATATACCAGGTATCAGCCCAGCTATCTGCATGCACAGGATATTTTTGGAAGACAATGTCAAACCTGTGAGGCAACCACAAAGGAGACTCAATCCACTTATTTTGGATGTTGCAAAGAAAGAGGTGACTAGACTTCTACAGGCAGGTACATTTATCCTATTTCTGACAGTCAGTGGGTTAGTCCTATTCATGTGGTGCCCAAGAAATCTGGAGTGACCGTGGTGGCGGATGAAAGCAATGAACTAGTGCCCACTAGAGTTAAGAATTCCTGGAGAGTCTGCATTGATTACAGGAAGCTCAACAAGGTCACAAGGAAAGATCACTTCCCTTTACCCTTCATTGATCAGATGCTTGAGAGACTGGCAGGGAAGTCGCATTATTGTTTCTTGGATGGATTTTCAGGCTATTTTCATATTTGCATAGATCTAGAGGACCAGGAGAAGACTACTTTCACTTGCCCCTTTGGCACATTTGCCTATAGACGTATGCCTTTCGGACTCTGCAACGCACCCGATACATTTCAGAGATGCATGGTAAGTATATTTGGTGAGTTGCTAGAGGACTGTATAGAGATATTCATGGATGATTTTTCAGTTTATGGCATGTCTTTTGATTCATGCTTAGATAATTTATCTAGGATTTTACATCGTTGCATTGAAACTAACCTTGTTCTTAATTTTGAGAAATGCCACTTTATGGTAGATCATGGGATTGTACTTGGACACATAGTCTCTTGGAAAGGTATTGAGGTAGATCCTACGAAAATCAGTGTTATTTCTTCTTTATCTTACCCCGTATGCGTACGGGATATTCGTGCTTTTCTTGGACATGCAGGTTTCTACCGCAGATTTATTAGAGATTTCAGCTTAATTGCTCGACCCTTGACACGACTTTTGCAGAAAGATGTTGAGTTTCATTTTGATGATAAATGCAAGGAAGCTTTTCATAGACTCAGGGAGGCTCTTACCTCAACTCCTATTATTACATCACCTGATTGGACTCTACCATTTGAATTAATGTGTGATGCTTTTAATTTTGCAGTGGGAGCTGTTCTAGCACAGAGGGTAGATGGAGCACCACATGTCATTTGCTACGCCTCCAAAACCCTAAATGCCGCCCAAGACAACTACACCACGACTGAAAAGGAGCTTCTTGCCATTGTTTTTGCTTTAGATAGATTCAGATCTTATTTATTGTGCTCACATGTGATTATTTTTTCTGATCATGCAGCTCTCAAATACTTGATGAAAAAGCCTGATGCAAAACCTAGATTGATCAGATGGATGCTCCTACTCCAAGAATTTGACCTAGAAATCAAGGACAGAAGTGGAAAAGAGAACTTAGTTGCAGATCATTTGAGCAGACTTGAAGGAGATGGATCTCCTACCACCATTGATGATGATTTCAAAGATGAGCACTTGATCACAGTGCATGGTGAGACCCCGTGGTATGCCGACCTAGTTAACTTTCTTGTTGCACATGTATTTCCCACTCAATTTTCTAAGGCTCAAAAAGATAAATTAAAAAGGGATGCAAAGTTTTATGTGTGGGATGATCCTTATTTGTGAAAATTTTGTAATGACCAAATAATTAGGAGATGCGTACCAGATCATGAGTTTTCCTCTGTCCTTACTTTTTGTCATTCATCAGCTTATGGGGGGCATTTTGGACCCCAGAGAACTGCTAGGAAAGTACTAGAATGTGGTTTATACTGGTCTACCCTTTTTCATGATTCATATGTTTTTTATAAGAATTGTGATAGATGTCAGCTAACTGGGAACATAGGAGCGAGACATGAGATGCCCCAACATGCTATACTTTATTGTGAGATTTTTGATGTTTGGGGGATAGATTTTATGGGACCTTTTCCTGCATCTTATGGTTATCTGTATATTTTACTTGCTGTGGATTATGTTTTAAAATGGGTGGAGGCCATTCCCTCCAAGATTGATGATTCTTCTGTTGTTTGTAGTTTTGTTAGGTCACACATTTTCTGCAGGTTTGGAATTCCGAGAGCAATAATTAGTGACCAAGGATCTCATTTCTGCAACAAACACATGAAGGCACTACTGAGTAAATATGGGGTGGCACATAAAATTTCTACATCCTATCATCCCCAAACAAATGGACAGGCTGATATTTCCAACAGAGAGATAAAATCCATTCTAGAGAAAACAGTTGGGCCCACTAGAAAAGACTGGAGCAAGAGGTTAGATGATGCACTCTGGGCTTACAGAACAGCATTTAAGACACCTATTGGCATGTCACCCTACCGCTTGGTTTATGGTAAGGCTTGTCACCTCCCCGTGGAAATAGAGCACAAAGCATATTGGGCGGTGAAAGCTTGTAATTTCGATGCTACCAAGGCGGGAGAAGAAAGAAAATTGCAACTTCAAGAACTTGAAGAAATTTGGCTAGAGGCATTTGAAAATTCAAGAATTTACAAAGAAAAGACCAAGAATTTCCATGACAAACACATTGGGAAAAAAGACTTCCAAATTGGCGATAAGGCCTTATTGTATAAATCAAGGCTCAAATTGATAAGAGGTAAGTTGACGTCAAGGTGGGAAGGTCCATTTATTATAACTGACATTTTTCCCTATGGAGTTGTTGAAATTAGGGACGAAGCTAATGGATTTGTGTGGAAAGTCAATGGCCACCGGCTCAAAAAGTATTTTGAAGATCTAAAGGAGCTAGAGGTGGATGATGTGTACATCAAGGACGCTATCTACCCAACTTAAGGGGAGTTCACTTTCTCTACTCTTTCATTTTATTGTACATATCATTTTGATTTTTCTAGGAATAAATTTTCTCTCTTTTTGAAGTGAATAGTTGATAATAAATTCTTGGGCAACATAACATGAATAAAAGTCATTGTAAATACCATGTCTTTCTTTTAGCACTTTACCTTTCTATGGAATAAATGTATCTCTTAGGTTATCTCCATAGCATTTTAGAGTCGTTTGAAAATAAATTAAATTTGGTTGTTAAAACTTAGGGTTTGAGCTAATAGATGAATTCTTGGATGCTTGAGTACTACTTTGCTTTAGATTCTTAATTGAGGACTTGAGATGAATTATTTTTGCCTAGTGAGAATTAGCCTTATATTTGTGACACACATATGTGATTGTACTCTAGAACTTGCTTAGGTTCTTTCAAAATCATATTTCAATGATTGGATCACATCTATAGAGGCTAATTACTTTGTTTACCTTTCCATATCAATTTTGGCAAAAATCATGTCTATTCTATTTGTCTTTCTTTATTCCTACTCTTAACCCCATTTTTTCTATGGATTTGTTTGCTTGGAATGTTTTCTTGATGCTACTTTGCCCGAGACAGACAAAGATTTAAGTGTGGGGGAGTGACTAGAGTTTGGAATTATTTTGGAGCAAGGACGCAGTTCATTTCAAAGAGGAAAAAAAAAGAAGAAGATGGCACGCAAAAGCAAAAAGGAAATTGTTGTGCCAAGGTGAAAAGAAAAAAAAAATTTGTGGAGCTAACTTGGATTGGAAATGATGTAGATCAAAAGCTGAGTTGAGATGCAAGGGTTGTTTACACGGATTAAGCACAAAACCACTCGACAGCAAGGTTGAAATCTGAAAAATTGCAGCTGATAAGAAAAAAAATCAGAAGGTTATGTTATCATCAAGACAATTTTGCATCAAGATGAAGCTGAATTGAAGTTTTCTTGGCTGTAAAATTAGAAACGTTGTGAGAAAATCTAGAATGTAGATGTGCAGAACTGAAACTAGTCATTGCTGGATTTAAACAGAATTTGGAGAAAGGCTGAGCCAAAAATAGAGCTGAAGCTGAACTGCATTGCAAGCTGTAAAAAATCTGAGAAAAAAAAATTGAAATCTACCGACAGTTGACTTGGAATTGCTGAATGAAACAAACTTAATTCAGAGTAAGTGGCAAGATGCTGTAATTTGTTGAAGAAGTGTTGTTGAACATGTATTGGAAAAGTCAGAATTGAAAAAAAAACAAGAGGAATTTAAATTGTGACACCACAAAATTAGTTGTGTACCAACTTGAGACTGAAGTTGGTTTGTTTAGGCTATGTATTCAGAAATTGAGTCCATGAAAATGCCAGAAATTGTTGAGCACATCATAGCTTATCAGAACAAGAGATGATATGGCTGCTTGGATTTTCAGATTAGAAAAAAAAATGAATAAAACAGTGAGGAAGCAAGCTATCAAGCACATTAAGTGGAAGAAGATGTTTAGATGTCTGAATAATCTGGAAATCTTGGAATGTTACATCTGGCACAGCTTGTAGTGTTTGTTGCTAAGTGAAGTACCTATCCATTGGAAGTTCTCCATATCGGGATAGCACAAAAGAAAAAAAACTGGAAACTAAGAGGACAGCAGTTACAATTCAATTGAAAGATTACAGCAGAGTGGAATGGAAGCCAGTTTCTGAACAAGGATTTGGGGAGCACGAGCACAACAAAATTGAGCAAAATGAAGACCAAGAATAGAAGTTGGCAGCTGACCATATAAGCAGAAAAAAAAGAAAAGAAGGAAACAAAGTTGGCACACAAAATGGAAGTTTCGACACCATGAACTAGTGAAGATATTCTCATCCAATTCAAAGCCTTGTTCCAATGCATTATGATCTTTACTAGAGAGAAAGAAAGCAGCTGATATGAAGAGAAGTCATTTCTGCAGTTCTAAAAAAAAGAACAAGGAAAAAGAACGAAACAAGGTTGGCACAAAAGGGCAAACTTGGCACAATGACACCAACAAAGTTTTATTCATCCCAATCAAAGGCATTGTTCCAGATTTACTCCACCACACTTTTGAATTCACTAGAGGACTGTCAAGAGGGCAGAGTTCATTGGAAACATACTTGAGCACTCAAGTTTTCCACTTTATCAATTTTTCCATTTTCTTGGCTTTTACTCCATTTCTTACCATTTTCCATGTTTTCACTTGTTTTTGTAGATATTGATCCTAATCAGGAATAATGGTGGAGATTAGATAACAAGCAAGCCTATGGTAGTGCAAGAAGCATGTGTGTTTGAGTGAGCTCCACTTCCATCATCAACTTAGAACATAAGGACAGAGCTACAAAATTTTCCTTGAAAGGCTAGTGAGTTAAATTCATCTCAATGAATCATGATGGATGAAAAGGCTAAGTTGTTGATTTAAGGACAAGATACTAATCCATAGAGCTTAGATTTATGAGAATTGACAACCTTAGGTAATTTCTTTTCATTTCCTTCTAATTATGCTTAAGAAAATCTAGGGGATCCATACTTAGTGGTTTCGTGAGACGCTCAAGCTTAAGTGTGGGGAAGTTGATAAGTACCATTTTATTGATTATTTTAGTTGCTAAAATCCATGTTTGACCCATGTTTTACTTACTTAATTGCGAAATTACCCTAAGTTTTAGAAATTACCTTTATTTTGGACTTAATTGCAAATCTTGATATATTTTAACTATTTTGCCACTAAATTTTTGATCTATTTTTTATAGGCATGAAAGGTTCATGGACCTAGGGCATACTGGGTCAAACATGAGTCAGAAGTGGACCCGGATCGAGTTATCAAGCTTTGGAGTAATCTGGGCCGTCCGATTCAAAAGCGGCTAGATCTGAGCCATCCGGGATCATTTGAAGTAATCCGAGCTAGGGTTAGGGTTGATCAAGCACCTGGATCAAGATTTGAAGGTTTTAGCAAAATCAGAGATCATTTGACCGTTGGATCGAGCTTGGAGGGCTCTAGAGCGTCCATTCAAAGATTAGGTTGATCTGAGCCATCCGTTGTACATCTGGAGGATCCGAGCTACCACTAGGTAGATCCTGACCCCTGATCATCATCATCAAAGTTTGGATTAAATCAGAGCAAGATCAGCCATTGGATTTTCTCAATTCAATCTGAGCCGTCCATTTCTAGCTATTTAATCAAAACGCGCCCTAGTTTCTTCCTCATCGCATCTTCGCCGCAACAGTGTTTTCCTTCGTGTGCTCTTCGTGTTCTTCAAGCTTTTCATTCATCCGAAGGCGTGATCACTCAATTCCTGATTCAGAGCAAGTGCTAGGTCATGGGGAAGAGGACTTAGTGAAGATTTCAGCTCGCTATTGCCCAAGAACAGAGCTATTGTGAGGTTTCCGTGCCTCTGCTATTTGAAGTCGTCGATCTCAGTTGCGACCCATTTCCATCCACCGGAGACATCTGGAGGGGTTCCCTAGATTGCTCCGATCATCCACAAATCACAATCGGACTTGGACGCAGCTGAATTGAAGGATTCGAATGGGGAATTCAGATTGGGTAGAGTTGAGCTCAGATTGAGTAGCAGAGACAATTTCCCACTGATTTGCTGAGATTACGGGTCCGAGGCTCACCCTTGCGTGGCGAACAAGGAGTACCTGAGCTGAAGAAGGGATTGAGGAGTAGTTTCTTTAGTTAAATTTCAATTTTTGCAGTAGCTGTAATTTCTGCCACAAATTCTGTTTCTGAATTTTCTATACCAACTATTTTAGTTTTTTTCTGAATTGTTTAGCTTCATTAGGTTTTAAATCATCAAGTCAAGTAGTTTAGGAAGCTTGTTTAGTGGATAATTGCTTTTAATTTCAGTTATATCTGCTTAAATCCTTACGTATCAGTCCATGCTGCCAGTTTGTGTAGCTGCGTATCACCCCTAGGTTTCTGTAATTTTCAGTTCTTGAGTTCCTTTATATCAGCTAATCTAGTTTATTACTGAGTTGTTTCCGATACTAGTTTGATAAAATCGATCTAGGTTTGCTTTGTAGTTATGTTTCTGCTCTGAATTTTACTTAGTTTACAGCAAATCAGCTTTTCCCTCTTCCTTGCGTATCAGTCTTTTTAACCTGTGTATCACTTCGTTTTGTCTGAATTGAAGTTGAACCTTAGTCTTCCTCTTAATTTACATAGAGATTTGTTTCAGTTACATTGCAAGTAGTTTCGTTTGTTGTGTATCAGTTGTATCTTCCTCCCTGTGCATCAATTCAATTTCTGCACACCAATTCGGTTTTCTTGCATTTCATAGCTGTTCTCTTGCCATTCTAGGTTCATCACTTCCTAAGCTAGTTTCGAGTAGTTTTTCTTTCTCAGTTGTTCAATTTGATTGGCATCTAATTAGTTGTTCAATTTCAATTCTGCTCATAGTTACTGAATTTCTGTAATCATTCCCTGCATTACTGCATCCAAATCAGTTTCTGAATTTTTGCAAGCCATCCCTGCATTTCTACAATTCTGCATTTAGCCCTTGAAAGTTCAATTCAGGTTTTAGCTTGATTGAATTGATTGGAACATGGTCTGAAATTCTGCATTTACTTCTGCAAACATCTTCATTGGAAACTTTGTTTTCCAAATTGCATTGATCAGCCTCACCTTTGGCACGGAAGCATTGCCTTTGGGACAAGGATTCCCTTGCGTGCCAAGCTGATTTGGGCACTGCTTGCATCAGGAATCAACCTGTCTTTTGGTGTGGGATTGAGTTTGAATTCAATTGGTATTGCATTCAGCATTTTTGAGTTTCTTAGCATTGGTTGGCTCCCCAAAATCATAGCTAGTTTAAGTTGAATTGCTTATAGATAATTTCTGAATTTTGTAGTGAGTAATTGTGCTAAGTTGTTGTTTCCGAAAACTTCCATCACAGCCTCTATTTCTTTGCATTAGCATTTATTGTGCATTTGAATTTAGATTTGCTTTTCCAAACTTTAGTTAAATCATCTAGCTTGATTCGGTTTCCATTGGTTGAATTATCACTTGCCATCATTTGTTTAGTTATTAGTTAAGTTTCTTTCTTTCCATCGCATTTTCACTTTTATTTGCAATCCAAACCCAAATCACATTCGAAACCCAAAATCCATAAATGACACATAAATACAAGCTCGAATCAAACACGCTCAACTAGTCCCTAGGAAAAATACGACCTGTGGCCCCTTTACTACGTTTTCACATTTTGATTGCAAAAAGGGTTTCCAGCATTCATATACACATCTAAATTTGAGGCCCACATCCGTGACAGCTCATTTTGGGTCCGTCAGTACCCCAGTCTTCAGTTCTGCCTTCGATTTCAGAGCCTCGTCAGCAGATCTATACTAGGTATCAGCTACCTGTCTATCAGCAGTCTCAGATTTCTGGAGCATCGGTACCTCAGCTACCTTCTGTGCCTCCGGCATTGGCATTACCCCCACCTCCACTACTGCTAGAGTCGGGGCCGAGTTTATGTTGTTACTCAAGAGGAGGCTCATCATGCGGATGGATCCCTCTTTCAAGGTACTGATAACCACCGTTTTTGCTGATTATTTTAGGGTCTTAAATCCATGTTTGATCCACATTTTATATGCTTAAGTTTGCAATTGTATTAGGTTTCATGTATTTCCCTTATTTTGGCTTTTAATTCAAATCTTTGTATATTTGGGATATTTTTGGCACTAAATTTGAATATCATTTTGTAGGCTTCAAATGATCATGGACCTAGATCAAATCGGGTCAAACATGGGTTAGCATTGGATCTAGATCAAAGGGATCAAGCATCGGATTAATAGGAGTCGTCCATTCTAGAGAACGGCTAGATCTGAGCCATCGGTCAACTTTTGGTCAATCCGAGTTCAAGATAGAGTCAATCATGACCATAGACCAAGATCTGAAAATTTCATCCAAATCAGATGTGATCTGACCGTTGGATCAAGCTCAAGATGTTCTAGATCATCCATTCAAGCAAAGGGAAGATCTGGACCATTCGCCACTGATCTGGTTAATCTGAGCTGGGGATAGGTAGATCAGAACCATTGATTGGGATCTGTGAAGTTTGGTTCAGATCTGAAAAGATCTGACCGTTGGATGAAGCCAAATTGATCTCAGTTGTTTGTTGCTTCCATCATCATATGGCTGAACCAATGGTTTGGCTGAACCATTGACTGGACTAAACCCAATTTCTGGCTGGGCTGAATGAACCAAGGACTGCTGGACTGAGCTGTGGTCGAACCCAAGATTAAAGCTGAACCCCATGTCTGGATTGAATTCAAGCTGGACCGAACCCAGGCTGGACCGAACCAACTGCTGAGCTGATTTGGCTGAATCAAGACTGAACCCAACATTTGACTGAACCAGGGGCGAATCTGGCTGAACCCATTTGCTGAAGCTGATTCAACCCAAGGCTGACCGAACCACTGAACCCGGACTGAACCAAAAGAGCTGACTGAACTCAAGCTGCTGGACCGAACTTAGGCTTGACCGAACCAAGCCGCTGAGCAAAACAAAAGGGACAAGCACAGCTAGGGCACGTCATCCTCTCGAAATCATCTTCTCCGCACAGCGAGGGCGATCGAGGAGAGGGGTTGCAGACGAGGGGTTCCTGTCTCAATCCATCTTCTCTTCCTTCACCGCCGGCGGTATTCCACCCACTTCATCGCCGTCGGTCGGAGCTTCGATCGATTGCAGTTTGAGGGGTTCCCAACTCGATCCGATCAACTCCATCCAATCTCACTCCATCACAAGCTAGGGCTCTGGGGGTTCCGAGCCCTAGTCGACTCCACCGTCGCAGTTCTTCCTCTCCAACAGCATTCAGCAGCATTTTCTTACTTTTAGATAGCAAATTTCAACTTTGTTCTTCTTCCTTCAAAGCTTTCCTTTACAGCAGTTTAATTCCAGCAGATTTCTTCTAGGCCGAGCAGTAGATTCATCTTCACAGCTTTTCTTCAGCACTTTTCTTCCAGCAGTTGTTTCCAGCTCAATTCAATTCCAACTTCTTCACAGCAGCTGTCCAGCTTCATCAGCTTCAGCAATTCAGTTTCAGCAATTCAATTTTAGCAACTTTACTTCATCAATTCCGGCAGCCATCTTTTCTTCAGCAGGCCGAATAGCACTTCCTCTTCAAAGAGCTGAGTGGCAGTTCAAGCTCTTCATCCAATTCCGACAGTTTTCTTCACAGCACAAACTCTTTGGTCACTTACATGTTTTAAGTGGATTCAATTGTTGATTGATCTTAATTGATAAATATTTGTGATAGATTGTTAAGTGTTTGTATTGATGAATTCTCCCCAATTCAATTTGCATGTTCTTGAAGAAATTTTAATCATGCCTATATGGTGTTTGGTTAAATGCCTCTTAGAATAGTTATTTGAAATTGTGAAGTTTCTTACTTGCTTAGCTGATATTTTGTATTGTTTTTTTCCCATGCTTTAAGTTTCATGTCTTCATTTACATGCAATTAAGTTAGGAAATTAGATTTCTTTAATGTTGTAGGTTTTGTTCAATGTTAGTTTTGTTGATGCTTAATTTCTAATTGTTCTTTTCTTTACCGCAATTGTAGTCAGGCTAAATTAGATTTCATTACCTGCACTATCTTTCTTTGATTAGACTAGATTTCATACCTGCCTTGCTATGTCTTTTCGTAGTCTTAAAGTTCAAATCCAAACCCCAATTTGATATCAAAAATCCAAAAGCAATAAAATACGATCCTGAGATTTATCATGTACCAACTACATTCATTGGGAGATGACTCGAGTTACTCTATGCTACATTAGTTTAGAGGAGTTCAATATCTTAATTGTATTTGAAACCGTGACACGACTGAAACGGTTATCAGGTACTATTTTTCTTTATGCACACACTGCAGATTTACTCATTAATACTGGTAGTTCATATTCTTTTATATCACGGGCATTCTTGAGCAAGATCTGCAGGTTACCAACCCTTAGGGTACCATGGTTATCAGTGTCCTTACCTTCAGGAGAAGTTCTGGAGGTAACTCAGGAGGTCAGAGGGTGTCCTTTGGACTTTGGGAGGGTCACCCTTACCATGGATCTATCTATGCTGGACATGATAGAGTTCGACATTATTCTGGGCATGGACTGGCTCATGACTTCTCATGCCACCATTGATTGCCATTCGAGGGTGGTCAATTTCTGACCTCCAGACCAACCCTCGTGAGAATTCCTTGGCATCCGGGATGACGGCATAATAGTTATCTCCGCACTTCAGGTGCAGAGACTTATTACGCAGGGTTGACAGGGATTTCTGGTATCATTACTCAGCATTTCAGATGTTAGTACTCCTCAGATCTCCGACATTCTAGTGGTCAGGAATTTTACGGATGTATTTCCAGAAAAGTTGCCAGGCTTACCTCCCCGGAGGGAGGTCGAGTTTGCCATTGAGTTGATACCGGGGACTGCGTCGGCATCGAAGGCACCATATCGGATGGCACCGCGAGAGTTGGACGAGCTGAAGGTCCAACTCCAGGAGTTACTCGATCGTGGCTTTATCCGACCGAGTGCTTCCCCGTGGGGTTCTCCGATCCTTTTTGTGAAGAAAAAGGACGGTTCTATGCGACTCTGCATTGATTATAGGCAGCTTAACTCGGCCACAGTTAGAAACAAGTATCCGCTGCCGCGTATTGATGATCTATTTGATCAGCTGAGGGGTACATCTGTGTATTCCAAGATAGACTTGCGATCTGGTTATCATCAGCTGAGAGTCAAAGATTCAGACATTCAGAAGACGGCATTTCGCACCCATTATGGACATTATGAGTTCTTGGTGATGCCATTTGGGCTCACCAATGCCCCGATCGTGTTCATGGATCTCATGAACAGGGTATTCCTCCCGTACTTGGACCAGTTTGTTATAGTATTCATCGATGATATTCTGATATATTCTCGGTCCGAGGAGGAGCACGCTCACAATCTTCATATCATTTTGGAGGTTCTTCGAAAGGAGAAGCTCTATGTGAAGTACGACAAGTGTGCATTCTGGCTATCTTCTGTGGATTTTCTTGGACACATAGTATCCAGTGGAGGCATTTCAGTGGACCCCCAGAAGATCAAGGCTATCACCAGTTGGGAGCAGCCCAAGTCAGTCCATGACGTGCGGAGTTTCTTGGGGCTAGCAGGCTATTACCGACGCTTTGTCGAGGGATTCCCCAGCATCGCATCACCACATACACGCCTGACCTGGAAGGGTGTGAAGTTTGTATGGACTGAGGCTTGTGAGACCAGCTTTTAGGAGCTAAAGAGGAGGCTTGTATCTGCACCAGTTCTAGTACTGCCTTCTGGAGAGGATGGTTTCACTCTGTATACTGATGCATCTCTCTTGGGGCTGGGCGCGGTACTCATGCAGCATGGACGGGTGGTTGCTTATGCTTCTCGACAGCTGAAGGAACATGAGAGGAACTACCCCATTCATGATTTAGAGTTGGCTGCTATTATTTTTGCGCTGAAGATCTAGAGGCATCATCTTTATGGGGTCACCTTCGAGATCTTCACAGATCATTGGAGCCTTCAGTATCTATTCACTCAGCGAGAGCTGAATCTCCACAGAGGAAGTAGATGGAGTTTCTGAAGGATTATGACTGCACCATTAGCTATCATCCTGGGAAAGCTAATGTAGTCGCCGACGCCCTCAGTCGGAAGTCCAGAGCTGTTTTGGCATGCCACAGAGTGATGCTCACCGAGTTGATTCAGAGATTCTCTGAGCTGGGGTTAGAGGAGCAGTCTCGGACAGAGAGAGGTTTGCTAGTGACTTTGATGGCTCAGTCAGAAATTCAGTCGAGGATCAGAGAGGCTCAGGCTAGTGACCAGCACATCCAGTTCCTGGGTATTCAGGCGATTTCAGGAGAGCAGTCGGATTTCACACGTGATGAGGAGGGTGTTCTGTACTTCCGAGGGAGGTTGTGTGTACTGATAGATTCAATTTTATTGATCATTTGAGTGGCTTAAATCCCTGTTTGATCTATATTTTTATTGCTAAAATTGTGAAATTGCCTAGGTTTTAGAACTTATTCATATTTTGGACTTAAATGCAAAATCACACATATTTGAGTTAATTGGCCACTAAATTCTTGATTTATTTTTGTAGGCATCAAAGGTTCCTGGACCTAGAGCATATTGGGTCAAACCTGTGTCGGATGTGAACCGGATCGAATTATCAAGCCTACGATTAATCCGGACCGTTCGATTCAAGAGCGGCTAGATCTGAGCCATCCGGGACGATCTGAAGCAATCCGAGCTAGGGTTAGGGTTGATCAAGCTCTATGATCAAGATCTGAAGATTTCATCCCAATCAGAGCTAGATCAACCGTTGGATCAAGCAAGGAGGGCTCTAGAGCGTCCAATCGCAGATAGAGTTGATCTGGACCATCCGTTGCATATCTGGAGGATCCGAGCTACCACAAGGCAGATCCTGACCCCAGATCATCATCATAAAAGTTTGGCTCAAATCAGAGCAAGATCTGTCGTTGGATTGAAGTGGATCAATCTGGACCGTCCATTGTTATATACTTAAGGAAAAATTCCCGAAGCCTTCTCCTCGTCGCGTCTTCAGAGTTCTTCGCCGCAAACCGTGTTCTTCCTTCATCCTTAGCTTGTTTCTTTCAATCCAAGGCGCGGCCACTCGTTTTTCTTGCTGAACTCACATACTAGGTCATCGGGAAGTTCATCAGTTTTGTTTCCGGATTCAGATTGCTCAAGAACAGAGTTTGTGAGAGGTTTCTACAGCTCTGTCAAATTAATACTCTTCGGATCGGCTGTGCTCTACCAACTTCCATCTAAGCAATCCAGAGGGGTTCCCTGAGTAGCTTGGATCATCATCCATCCACCCACGCACGCAGACACAGCTGAAACGAAGAAATCGCATGGAAATTTCAGAAATGGGCAGTTTGAGCTGTATTCAATCGCTGATGAGTTTTTCCCCATGATTTGCTGAGCTTGCGGGTCCGAGGCTCTCCTTTGCTTGACAACCAAAGAGTATCTGAGCTCTGGAAGGAATCGAGGAGTAGAATTCCTTAGTTAATTTCAGTTAGCTGTAAATTTTGGTTACTGCACTGTTCTGTTCTGAAAATTCTTGTTCAGCTACTTTAATTTCGATATTTTCAAGTTCTTAGCTGTAGTTTAGCTCTAATTCCGCAAGTAGAGATATGTATGAACTTGTTTAGTGATTAACTAGATCAAATTTCAGCTCAATTCTTAGTTAAATTGTTGCGTGCCAAGTTTGTTTGCGTATCTGAATTTTCCACTCATTTTCACTAGTTTGTCAAGTAATCGCTAGTTTAAGCTTCTTAGTTCCTAGATTAGTTACTAGTACTCAAGTTGTGTTAGCTAGCTCAGCTCTTAAGTTATTGCAAAAACAGAAAAATAAGTAGCTAGTCTTTTCATTTTGCATCTCCAATTTCAGCTCTTTTTCATTTCTGAATTCTTCTTAGTTCTTTGGTTTCGATCTTAGTCTAAATTCCTTTACAGAAGCTTGCTTAGTTCTGTCTTAATATCTTTATTTTCCAATCGAATCCATCAGTTTTAAAAAGAAAAGAGAAGTTGAGTTGGAAGATCATTTATTTCCGAATTTAGTGGTAGTTCTTGGCACAAAAAGTTCTCCTTTGTGTGCCAAATGTTTTGGAACCATTGCATCTTAATTTCAACTTTATTTTGTTGCATGTAATTGTGTCCGAATCAAATAGATTGCACTTACTCAAATCTGATCTTTTTGGCAGTGGTTGGTTCCCCAAAACTATTTAGCTAGCTTAGTTAATTTATTTGGTTGAGTTATACATCTCACAAGTTTTTCATTGAATCAATTTGTTCATTTTCGAAAATTCCAATCACTGTTTTTACTTTTTTTCTCAGCATTCCTTTTGTTTGTAGCAATCAGAAGTTAGTTTCAAAGGAAGAAAATTTTGCAAGTGCTTGAGTAGCTTCCGTTAGGTCAAGTACTAAGTGGCATTTATTTGTCTAGCTCCCTTGTTCACTTTTCTTTATTTTCATTTCATTCTCATTCTCAATTGCAATTTCAATTTCGATTGTATCCCAAAACTAAAATCCAATTACTTAATTGAAACCCCAAAAACGACACACAACTACAAGTTTGAATCAAGCACGTCAACTAGCCCCGAGAAAAATACGACATGTGGCCCCTATATTACATTTTCATACTTTTGAGTTGTAAAAGGGTTTCCAGTTATTTATAAATTCTAAATTTGAGGCCCACATTCGTGACACATAGTTTGGGCTCGTCAAATTTTTGGCGCCGTTGCCGGGGAACTTTTAGTTGACTTGTTTGATTTTTACTTGTACACTTATCTCATATCAATCTTGATTTGTTTTTGTGCTTATTGTTATATCTTTGGATTTGATTTTATTTGATTTATCTTTTTATCCACTTTTACTGCGATTTGTTTTGTTTATATGACCAGGTCTCTAGGTGCTGAATTAGAAGATTTCGATCCTGAGATTGAGAGGACTTTCAGAGTCAGGAGGAGCCAGGCCATTCTTTCTGAGACTACAGATATCCCTCCTATTCAGATTATCAGCACTCACTCAGGCATTGACATGGCAGACCACCAGAGAACCATGAAGGAGCTTGCAGCACCTGATGCTGCATTTCAGTACTCCAGCATAGCATATCCAGAGCTGGGAGAAAGTTTTGAGTTAAGATCTGGGCTTATTAATTTGTTGCCAAAATTTCAGGGTCTATCTGGGGAGGATCCAAACAGACACTTGCACGAATTCCATGTGGTGTGCTCTACTATGAAGCCCCAGGGCATTTCTGAAGAAGACATCAAGCTGAGAGCTTTCCCCTTCACATTAACAGGAGCAGCCAAAGACTGGTTCTATTATCTGCCCACCGGACATGTGTCTAGTTGGATAGCCATGAAGAAGGCATTTTTGGAGAAGTATTTCCCAGCTTCCCGCACAGCTATAATCAGAAAAAGTATCTGTGGGATTCAGCAAGTGGTGGGCGAGACACTATATGATTATTGGGAAAGATTTAACAAGTTGTGCTCAAGTTGCCCCCAACATCAAATCAGTGAGCAATTATTGATTCAATATTTTTATGAAGGACTGCTGCAGACGGATAGAGTCCTGATTGATGCTGCAGCTGGAGGAGCCTTAGTGAACAAGTCACCAATGCAAGCTAGGGAGTTAATTTCTAATATGGCTGAGAATTCCCAACAATTTGGAGGCAGAGCCTTGAGCACCAGAGGAGTGGGTGAAGTTCAGGCAGTTCCCACTGATAACAAGGAGGTTAAGAATGCATTGATGGAGCTCACCTCAGCTTTGAAGAAAATAGATTTGAAAGTGGAAAGACTAAGCTCAACTCCTTCAGTACCTCCACCCTCTACTCAAATTACAAGTGTGTGTGGCATTTGTTCTAGTCAAGAGCACACTTCAGACTCATGCCCCAATCTCCAACAGGACGAGACAGTAGCTGCATTAGTGAGAGGACAATTTCCAGCCAGAAACAATCCATATTCCTCTACCTATAACCCCGGTTGGAGAAATCATCCTAATTTGAGGTATGGGAATGCTTTCTGCCAACAAGAGCCTCAAAATCAGTCATCACAGCAGCCTCAATCGAATTTCCAGCAGCCCCAACAAGTTCAAAACAATCGGCAACAATTTCAGCCATCAAATCCAAGTTTTCAGCCTTCATTTCAGCCTACTTCTCAACATTTTCAGCAACAATTCCAGGCATTTGAACCTCAATTCCAGCAACCTTATCAAGGGCAGCAAGGCTTCCAATCATTCCCAGCTTTCCAAGCTCCAAATCAACAAAATTTTCAGCAATCACAGCCCATGAACCAGAATTTTCAGCCCTACGGTCAAGAGTTTCAAAACCTGAATTTTCAGCCCTCACCACCCAATTTTCCACCTCAAAATCAGAATTTTCAACCCTTCAACTCACAGCAAGGGTTCCAAGCATCTCAACAATTTAATCAGCCCTATCAACAGCCCAACCAATCCTCTTATCAGCCCCAAAATTCAAGTTTTCAACAAAATCACCAATCAAAGTTTCAGCCTTCTTCCTCATCCTATCAAGGTCAGACAAGAAGCTATATTAACCAAGGAGGGTATGGGAGCTCAAGTGGAGGAGATTTGCAGCATCAACAAGTGATGGAGATGCTACAACAAGTTGTCCAAACACAACAACAACAACAAGCTTGGCAACAACAACAACAACAACAACACAATCAAAGCGTTGAGAGGCAAATAGGGCAATTGGCTAGTGGAATTAACCAAAATCAAGCTCAAGGATCAAGCCAACTTCCTTCCCAAACTGTTCCTAATCCCAAAGGGAATGTGAGTGCTATAACTTTGAGAAGTGGGAAGGTCACAACATCTCCTAAGAGTCCAAGAGCAGAATTTTCAGGGAACCGGACAGATTCTCCAATTCCAGCCCAAAACCACACTGAAATGAGTTCAAATTCAGCTGATTCCGACCCTAGTCCGTTCCCAACTCAATCATCAAGCAACCCTCCAAATTTGGTGGCAAACGGAGAAGAAAACAGTGCCGAGGCCGAATTTACAGCCACTACATCGCATGGGACAGAACAGCAGATTTCAGCTTCTACATCTCCACCTCCGGCCAAAGTTGATGAATTTAGGGTTCCTTTACCCTTTCCACAGCAGAGAACACACACCAAAAAGCAAGTGGAGGAAGAGAAAGCCAAGGAATTCAATGAGTTAGTGGAGCTATTTAGCAAGGTGGAGATCAATGTACCTTTGTTGACCATGATCAAGCAGATTCCCAAGTATGCTAAGTTTTTGAAGGATCTTTGTATTCATAAAAAGAAACTCAAGGAAAATGAATTGGTCAGCTTTGGGAAGAACATCTCAGCACTTATCCACACTATTCCTCAGAAGTGCGAAGACCCAGGGGTATTCACCGTTTCTTGTGAGATAGGGAGCACCATTTTTCACGACGCCATGTTAGATCTAGGAGCTTCTATAAATGTGATGCCCAAGTCAGTTTTTCAGATGCTTGGCATAGGCCCTTTGCAGCCCACTGGAGTGGTGATACAGCTAGCAGATAGGAGTCAGACCCACCCAGCAGGTATGATTGAAGATGTCTTGGTGAAGGTAAAGGAGCTGATATTTCCTGCTGATTTCTATATTTTGGATATGGAGGGAGATTACTTGGCACACCGTTCTCCACTGATCTTAGGCAGGCCTTTTCTGAAGACGGCCAGAACGAAGATTGATGTACATGCCGGGACACTTTCTATGGAAATTGGAGACACGGTGGTACAGTTCAGCCTTTTCGATACTATGAAGCATCCGAGAGAGGATCACTCAATCATGAGCATGGATATTTTAGAGGAGCTGGCACAGACAGAGTTAGAGGCTGAGGGATTTCTAGATGATTTTTCTGGAGGAGCTACTGATTCAGAGGAGGCTGAGAGAGTACTGACTGCGGATACTGAGGATTTTACAGAAGACATTTCAGACACACTTCCAGCTGGGGAGATTTTTCTAGGTGTAGGGGATTGCACAGAGCCCCAAGGATCACCTATTTTTACTGATATTCAAAGTGTAGGGGATTGCACTAAGCCCCAGGGACCACTTATTTCTACTGAAGAGGACCAGAGTGAATTGAAGCCATTACCAGGCCACTTGAAATATGCATACCTAGGAGAGGAGCAGACTTTTCCTGTTATTATTGCACAGCATTTGGAGTCAGAACAAGAAGAGAAATTATTGCAAGTCCTGAGGCACTACAAGAAGGCAATTGGGTGGACACTATCAGATATACCAGGTATCAGCCCAGCTATCTGCATGCACAGGATCTTTTTAGAGGAAAATGTCAAACCTGTGAGGCAACCACAAAGGAGGCTCAACCCACTTATATTGGATGTTGTAAAGAAAGAGGTGACTAGACTTCTACAGGCAGGTATTATTTACCCTATTTCTGACAGTCAGTGGGTTAGCCCTATTCATGTGGTGCCTAAGAAATCTGGAGTGACCGTGGTGGCAGATGAAAGTAATGAACTAGTGCCCACCAGAGTTAAGAATTCCTGGAGAGTCTGCATTGATTACAGGAAACTCAACAAGGTCACAAGGAAAGATCACTTCCCTCTACCATTCATTGATCAGATGCTTGAGAGACTGGCAGGGAAGTCACACTACTGTTTCTTGGACGGATTTTCAGGCTATTTTCAGATTTGCATAGATCCAGAGGACCAGGAGAAGACCACCTTCACTTGTCCCTTTGGTACATTTGCCTATAGACGTATGCCCTTTGGACTCTGCAACGCACCCGGTACCTTTCAGAGATGTATGGTGAGTATATTCGGTGAGTTGCTAGAGGACTGCATGGAGGTATTTATGGATGATTTTTCAGTTTATGGCACGTCTTTTGATTCATGTTTGAATAACTTGTCTAGGGTTTTACATCGCTGTATTGAAACTAACCTTGTTCTTAATTTTGAGAAATGCCACTTCATGGTAGAGCATGGGATAGTTCTTGGACACATAGTCTCTCAGAAAGGTATTGAGGTAGATCCGGCTAAAATCAGTGTTATTTCTTCTTTATCTTACCCCGTATGCGTACGGGATATTCGAGCTTTTCTTGGACATGCAGGATTTTACCGCAGATTTATTAGAGACTTCAGCTTGATTGCTCGGCCTTTGACACGACTTCTGCAGAAGGATGTTGAGTTTCACTTCGATGAAAAATGCAAAGAAGCTTTTCATAGACTCAGGGAGGCTCTTACCTCAGCTCCTATTATTACATCACCTGACTGGTCTTTACCTTTTGAATTAATGTGTGATGCTTCTAATTTTGCAGTGGGAGCTGTATTAGCACAGAGGGTAGATGGAGCACCACATGTCATTTCCTATGCCTCCAAAACCCTAGATGCCGCCCAAGCCAACTACACCACGACTGAAAAGGAGCTTCTTTCCATTGTTTTTGCTTTAGATAGGTTCAGATCATATTTATTGTGTTCTCATGTTGTTGTGTTTTCTGATCATGCAGCATTGAAGTACCTCCTGAAGAAGCCAGATGCGAAGCCTAGACTTATTAGATGGATGCTACTACTACAGGAGTTTGACTTGGAGATACGGGACAGGAGTGGCAAGGAGAATCTAGTAGCGGACCACTTGAGCAGACTGGAGGGAGATGGAGATCCCACGGCCATAGATGATGATTTCAGAGATGAGCAGCTTTTACAGCTGCATGGTGAGTCACCTTGGTATGCAGACTTAGTGAATTTTCTTGTAGCTCATGTTTTTCCTACACACTTTTCGAAAGCTCAAAAGGATAAGTTTAAAAGTGATGCAAGGTATTATGTGTGGGATGATCCTTACTTGTGGAAATTTTGTAGTGATCAAATCATTAGGAGATGTGTATCAGATCATGAGTTTCATTCAGTACTCACTTTTTGTCATTCTTCAGCATGTGGTGGGCATTTTGGACCACAGAGAACTGCTAGAAAAATTTTAGAATGTGGATTGTACTGGCCCACCCTGTTTAGAGATTCATATAGGTTTTGTACATGCTGTGATAGATGTCAAAGAACAGAAAACATAAGTGCTAGAAATGAAATGCCTCAACAAGCTATTTTATTTTGTGAGATATTTGATGTGTGGGGTATAGATTTTATGGGACCATTTCCTGCTTCTTTTGGATTCTTGTACATTCTTTTAGCTGTTGATTATGTTTCAAAATGGGTGGAGGTCATTCCCACCAGGACTGATGATTCATCTGTGGTTGTTAGTTTTGTCAGGTCAAACATTTTTTGCAGGTTTGGAATTCCAAGAGCTATCATAAGTGACCAAGGATCCCATTTTTGCAATAAGCACATGAAGGCTCTTCTTAATAAGTACGGGGTATTACATAAGGTTTCTACTGCTTATCACCCCCAAACAAATGGACAAGCCGAGGTGTCGAATAGAGAAGTCAAATCCATTTTGGAAAAGACCGTGGGACCTCATAGGAAGGATTGGAGTAAAAGGCTTGAAGATGCATTATGGGCATATCGCACTGCTTACAAAACACCCATTGGAATGTCACCTTATAGATTGGTTTATGGGAAATCATGTCACTTACCTGTGGAGATAGAGCACAAGGCATATTGGGCGGTGAAGGCTTGCAATTATGATGCTACCAAAGCGGGAGAAGAAAGGAAGTTGCAACTTCAAGAGCTTGAAGAAATCCGGTTGGAAGCATTTGAGAATTCAAGGATCTACAAGGAGAAGACTAAGAAATTTCATGACAAGCACATTGTGGACAAAGAATTTCAAATTGGTGACAAAGTGCTATTATACAAGTCAAGATTGAAATTGATAAGAGGTAAGTTGAGATCAAGGTGGGACGGTCCATTCATTATAACTAATATTTTTCCCTATGGAGTTTTTGAAATTAGGGACGAAGCTAATGGATTGGTGTGGAAAGTTAATGGCCACCGGCTCAAGAGGTATCTTGAAGAACTAAAGGAGCTAGAGGTGGAGGATGTGTACTTTGAGGACGCTATCTACCCAACTTGAAAGGGGAGTTCACTAAATTTTGCATTCATTTTTTCTTTGTATATACCATTTCCTTACTTTTTGCAAGAATAACTTCAAGTTTGCGTGAGCAAGAAGTTTTCTCAAGTAGATACTTTTAAGTTCCAATAAAATTCTTCATTGTAAATATCATGTTTTATGTTTTTAGCACTTTTCTCTTGCATGAGTAGAAATAAAAGTATCCCTCTAGGTTATCTCCATAGCATTTTAGAGTCTTTTGAAAATAAATTAAATTTGGTTGTTAAGACTTAAGGTTTGAGTTCATGGATGAATTCTTGGTTGCTTGAGTACTCCTTTGCTTTAGATTCTTAATTGAGGACTTGGGATGAATTATTTTTACCTAGTGAGAATTAGCCTTATTTTTGTGACACACCTATGTTATTGTGCTCTAGAACTTACTTAGGTTCTTTCAAAACCATATTTCAATGATTGGATCACATCTATAGAGGCTAATCCATTTGTTTTCCTTTTCACATCAATTTTTAGCAATAATCATGTTTATCCTATTTGTCCTTACTTATTTCCTTCTCTTACCTTCACTTTTCTTTGGACTTGTGTTTGATATGTTTCTAATGCTATTTTGCCCGAGACGGACAAAGTTTTAAGTGTGGGGGAGTGATTAGTGATTTGAAAGCAAATTGTATCAAAAGAAGCAATTCAAGTCGAAAAACAAAATTTCATGTGCCAAGTAAGTGATGTTTGGTACCAAGAATGAGTTAGAGAGATGGAAGCAATTGGAAATTGAGTTTCCCTATCATACTTTGAAGATTTAAGTGGCAAGCAAGTTTGAAACAATTGCACCATCTGAAATCTCTTTGCAGCTGGGCAGTTCGGAAATAAAAAAAAAAGAAAGGGAAATTTTTTTTTTTTGTGCCAAAGTCTGAAAGTGGCACACAATTGCAGCTGAAACAAGCTGAATTCCAGCTGGAAACAATTGGGATTGAAGCTGAAATCAAGCTGAGCAGCTGCTGAACTCAAGCTGCTGAATTCGGCTGGACAAATCTGAAACAAATCTGGACAAATGAGAAAAGTTGTGCCAAGGTTTTAAATAGCACATAATCAGAAATTAGAAGCTGCCGAGTGGTAAATCAGGGAGTCTGACTGAAAGGTTGCTGATCAGAACAAAGGAATGCTGCTGCGTGGATGAATTGCAGTGAAAAATTCAATTGCATTACTGAATCAAGCCAAGAATACAAGCTGGACATGCAGTAAGGTTGAGAAAACAAGCTGAAAATGCAGTTTGTGTCAAGTTGAAGCTGAAATTTGAGTTTTTGAAGCTATGAATCAAGATGTTAAGTGTTGAATGTATCTGAAGTTGAAGGTGCACATTCAATTTCAGATATAAGAAGAACTAATGGATGCTAGAGCTGCTGATTGGAATGTAAGGCAGTGGTTTGGCTAAGTCAATGTACTGATTGGAATTTCGAATGGAAACCTTGCATTCTCCACAACTATTTGAAGCAAATACTCTTGATGTTAATTGTTAGAGAAATACAAGAAATGAAGCTGTATAATCTGATGAAGCTTAAAGTCTGAATTAAGTTGAGAAAAGAATTTGCTGAAACAACCCAAAAATCTAAATTGCATTCCAATTGTTGCTGCCGAGTGCTCCAATGGGGAGCTACTGAGTGATACAAGCAAGGTTTGTATGCGAGCTGAATTGAAGAATGGAGATGAAGCTGAGTGGAGACTGATCGGAAGCTGAAAAAGAAATGGCAGCTAGAAGTTTCGAAGTAGAAAAGAAAAGGGAGAAGTTGTGCAGAAAATCTGTGCCACTGCAGGAAATTTGTGAATTGCTGAGATTGGAATCCAATCTACTGATCAGAAATAGAATTTGAATAGATTGAAGAAATCTGAGTTGCCATTGTTGCTGCCAAATGTTGGAGGATGAAGCTGCAAGTGTAATTTCAGAAATTTTTGAGAAAAGCTGTGAGTTCTGAATTCATTAAAGGACTGTTTATGAATTTGAATGGGAAAAAGCAGCAATACATCATTGATCTTAGACAGAACTTGCAGCTGGACAAATCTTAGTCTAGGAGAATCTGAGCAGGAATTTTCAAGTCAGAAACAGGATTCAAAGGGATGAACAAAAGCTGGAAACAAAGAAGAAAATCAATATAAGCAGTTTGTGCAGAAATGTGCCAAGTTGAGGCTGAAAATTGATTTTTCTAAGCTGTGAATCAGGGAATAAGTTCGGAATTTGCATTAAAGAGTGTTGAGAACACCAAATGCTGACCAAATCTGGAAGACTTCGGATGATAGAAGCTGCTGAAAAGAATGGAAAGACTTATGAGCAGAAATCGATTTCAAATGGAACCCTTGATTTCTCCAACAATTAACATCAAAAGCACTTGCTTCAAATAGTAGTGGAGAAGTCAAGGAGGAAACAGGAGGAAATTCTGAGCTGCCGAAAGAAAAAAAAAAGAGAAGAAATAGAAAACAGTTTGAGAAAATAAGGAAAGAAAAAAAGAAGCAAGTTGGCACACCATTGAAGTCTTGGTACTTTAAATCAGTGAAGTGCCCTCATTCGAATCAAAAGCTTTATTTCAGTTCATTTCTGACCTTGCTAGAAGATAAGAGAAGAAAAGAAAAATCAGAAAAGACAAGGAAGAAACAAAGTTGGCACGAAATTGGAAAAAAATGGCACAAGGAAATCAAAGAAGAGGTTTTTCATCCAAAACAAAGGCCATTACTTAAATCTGACTTTACCACACTTTGGAATTCAATAGGGGACTGATAAGAGAAGCAAAGAGCATTGGAAACATCCTCAAGCACTCAAGTCTTCCACTTCACCAATGTTTCCATTTCCTTAGCTTTTATTTCACTCCTTACCATTGTCTATATTTTTCTTTGTTTTTATAGATGTTGATCCTAATCATGAATAATGGTGGAGAGTAGATAATAAGCAAGCCTATGGTAGTGCAAGAATCATGAGTGTAAGAGTGAGCTCCACTTCCATCATCAACTTAGAACTTAAGGAAAGAGCCACCAAAATTTTCCTTGAAAGGCTATGAGTTAAATTCATCTCAATGACTCATGATGGATGAAAAGGCTAAGTTGTTGATTTAAGGACAAGATACTAATCCATAGAGCTTAGATTTATGAGAATTGACAACCCTAGGTAATTTCTTTTCAATTGCTTCTAATTATGCTTAAGAAATCTAGGGGATACAAATTTACTATTTTCGCGAGACGCTCAAGGCTAAGTGTGGGGGAGCTGATAGATTCCATTTTATTGATCATTTGAGTGGCTTAAATCCCTGTTTGATCTATATTTTTATTGCTAAAATTGTGAAATTGCCTAGGTTTTAGAACTTATTCATATTTTGGACTTAAATGCAAAATCACACATATTTGAGTTAATTGGCCACTAAATTCCTTATTTATTTTTGTAGGCATCAAAGGTTCCTGGACCTAGAGCATATTGGGTCAAACCTGAGTCGGATGTGAACCGGATCGAATTATCAAGCCTACGATTAATCCGGACCGTTCGATTCGAGAGCGGCTAGATCTGAGCCATCCGGGACGATCTGAAGCAATCCGAGCTAGGGTTAGGGTTGATCAAGCTCTATGATCAAGATCTGAAGATTTCATCCCAATCAGAGCTAGATCAACCGTTGGATCAAGCAAGGAGGGCTCTAGAGCGTCCAATCGCAGATAGAGTTGATCTGGACCATCCGTTGCATATCTGGAGGATCCGAGCTACCACAAGGCAGATCCTGACCCCAGATCATCATCATAAAAGTTTGGCTCAAATCAGAGCAAGATATGCCGTTGGATTGAAGTGGATCAATCTGGACCGTCCATTGTTATATACTTAAGGAAAAATTCCCGAAGCCTTCTCCTCGTCGCGTCTTCAGAGTTCTTCACCGCAAACCGTGTTCTTCGTGTTCTTCCTTCATCCTTAGCTTGTTTCTTTCAATCCAAGGCGCGGCCACTCGTTTTTCTTGCTGAACTCACATACTAGGTCATCGGGAAGTTCATCAGTTTTGTTTCCGGATTCAGATTGCTCAAGAACAGAGTTTGTGAGAGGTTTCTACAGCTCTGTCAAATTAATACTCTTCGGATCGGCTGTTCTCTACCAACTTCCATCTAAGCAATCCAGAGGGGTTCCCTGAGTAGCTTGGATCATCATCCATCCACCCACGCACGCAGACACAGCTGAAACGAAGAAATCGCATGGAAATTTCAGAAATGGGCAGTTTGAGCTGTATTCAATCGCTGATGAGTTTTTCCCCATGATTTACTGAGCTTGCGGGTCCGAGGCTCTCCTTTGCTTGACAACCAAAGAGTATCTGAGCTCTGGAAGGAATCGAGGAGTAGAATTCCTTAGTTAATTTCAGTTAGCTGTAAATTTTGGTTACTGCACTGTTCTGTTCTGAAAATTCTTGTTCAGCTACTTTAATTTCGATATTTTCAAGTTCTTAGCTGTAGTTTAGCTCTAATTCCGCAAGTAGAGATATGTATGAACTTGTTTAGTGATTAACTAGATCAAATTTCAGCTCAATTCTTAGTTAAATTGTTGCGTGCCAAGTTTGTTTGCGTATCTGAATTTTCCACTCATTTTCACTAGTTTGTCAAGTAATCGCTAGTTTAAGCTTCTTAGTTCCTAGATTAGTTACTAGTACTCAAGTTGTGTTAGCTAGCTCAGCTCTTAAGTTATTGCAAAAATAGAAAAATAAGTAGCTAGTCTTTTCATTTTGCATCTCCAATTTCAGCTCTTTTTCATTTCTGAATTCTTCTTAGTTCTTTGGTTTCGATCTTAGTCTAAATTCCTTTACAGAAGCTTGCTTAGTTCTGTCTTAATATCTTTGTTTTCCAATCGAATCCATCAGTTTTAAAAAGAAAAGAGAAGTTGGGTTGGAAGATCATTTATTTCCGAATTTAGTGGTAGTTCTTGGCACAAAAAGTTCTCCTTTGTGTGCCAATTGTTTTGGAACCATTGCATCTTAATTTCAACTTTATTTTGTTGCATGTAATTGTGTCCGAATCAAATAGATTGCACTTACTCAAATCTGATCTTTTTGGCAGTGGTTGGTTCCCCAAAACTATTTAGCTAGCTTAGTTAATTTATTTGGTTGAGTTATACATCTCACAAGTTTTTCATTGAATCAATTTGTTCATTTTCAAAAATTCCAATCACTGTTTTTACTTTTTTTCTCAGCATTCCTTTTGTTTTGTAGCAATCAGAAGTTAGTTTCAAAGGAAGAAAATTTTGCAAGTGCTTGAGTAGCTTCCGTTAGGTCAAGTACTAAGTGGCATTTATTTGTCTAGCTCCCTTGTTCACTTTTCTTTATTTTCATTTCATTCTCATTCTCAATTGCAATTTCAATTTCGATTGTATCCCAAAACTAAAATCCAATTACTTAATTGAAACCCCAAAAACGACACACAACTACAAGTTTGAATCAAGCACGTCAACTAGCCCCGAGAAAAATACGACATGTGGCCCCTATATTACATTTTCATACTTTTGAGTTGTAAAAGGGTTTCCAGTTATTTATAAATTCTAAATTTGAGGCCCACGTTCGTGACACATAGTTTGGGCTCGTCATGTACCAGAGGCGCACCCTGTCTTAGAGGAGTTGTTGCAGGAGGCTCACCGATCACATTTTGCTATTCATCCGGGTAGCACTCGGATGTATCATGATTTGAGACGTTCCTATTGGTGGAACGGCATGAAGAGGGATGTCGCGGACTTTGTTGCTAGATGTCTTACCTGTCAGTAGGTTAAGGTAGAGCACCAGAGACCTGTTGGACTCATCCAGAGGATCCCCATTCCCGAGTGGAAGTGGGAACACATCACCGTGGACTTCGTTGTGGGTTTGCCAAGGACTAAGAGAGGACATGATGTGATTTGGGTAGTCATGGACCGACTAACCAAATCTGCTCACTTCTTAGCTATCCGGAGGATGGATTCTCTCGATAGATTGGCAGAGATATATTTCCGGGAGATAGTCAGATTGCACAGAGTTTCGTTGAGTATTATCTAGGATAGGGATCCACATTTTAGTCAAATTCTATAACTCAATGTAATTTGGGATTTATCTTGATATGACATGATAATTGGTTTAGCTAATTACTTATGTATAAGTAGCTAAATAATTATGTCCTTGATACATGACACTGATTGCCTTGGATATTCTTGCTGCGGATATTGTTTTGGACTGGAGGTTCGAGACATTGCAGGCACCGACATTGGAGGCGGGTATCTCTGACTCTTCTTTTAGATTTGTCACAGATATATATATATATATATATATATATATATACTTGATATGCTTGATTAGCAATAGAGTAAGAGATTGTGGCATGACTCTTATATTTGTTTTGTTGATATTGTTTGTGCCAGAACTGACATGTGATACATATACCTTTAGGACTTAGGTTATGGTGCATTACTTACGATCCTTGCATATCATGTTGATATAGGTGGATTAGATAGTGGATGTTCTTTTGACCAGTGTTATGCATCATCGTGCACTGTGTATCACTATCGATCAGGGGCCCCTTTTGGGTGAGCTAGGTCGACAGTCATACTGACCTACCCATACGGCCACTCATGGGTTAGTGGTTGACGGAGTATTGGGTAGTGTGCTCTGTGCTGCTCCGCTCATGCACTCATGGGTTAGTAAATCGAAGCGTGGTAGCAGGCATATGTCCCTCCTTGAGTTGTCCAGATACCAGGAGATGAGAGGGAGAGGTCTCTCCCCCATTTATATACATGGGGTAGGGGTAACACTCAGACAGAGATGTCCTCCAGAGATGGCCTGGGGCTGATAGAGATATCGCTAGGATAGGCCATGGAGTAGGGGTGTTACACCGGCAGCATTCCGTCTACTCGATCGCTCAGGAGTAGTGATGGCAGAGTATGGATGGCAGTCACAGCCCTACGTCGGAGGGTGGCCTCCGCTCAGCTTCCTCCCGTACATAGGTGACAATGTCTGACCGACGACAGGGGTGACCATGTCATTGCACCTTGTGTATGCGTTTATTTTGCCCTTACTTGTGCTTGTTTTTACTTGATGCTGCATTATGATTGACATGCACTTACAGGAGACCCTTATGTCTGGTCTTGGCGACTCAGCTACTTTGGTATGGTAGTTCTTATTTTGCTCTTGCAGTTGTTCTTATTCCTGCCTATGCACGTGTTATTTCGGTAGTCTATTATCCTATTACTATCTTAGAATATCTTGTATATGTATATGATGAGATATTCGCTGAGTTCTATGACTCATCCTGTTAGCTCCTTGTTTTTATTTCAGGATGATTGACTGGAGCGTGCCCGACAGCCTGTCCCAGTTCGCGTACTCGTCGAGATATTTTCGAGTTTTTCTTCTATTTTGTTGGTAGTACTTATGGGTATCACTTTCTATATTTGATGCACTTTACATTTCCGCTGTCGCTTTTGTGTTGGGTTTTGTCATACTATACGACGGTATAGTTGTACTTTTGTGAGCCATGGTGGCCTTTACGCATTGTGTTTTGTTGTAAGTCAAACCGATTCGCAGTCAAGTATGGTTTATTCGGTTTTATCTTATGTTCTGTCTTAATTTGAGGCCTGAGGCCCAATGAAACTGCGTGGTTGTGATGTATATATATGTGAATTGTCCGTCGGACAGGGGAGGTGCTGTCCGATTTTCTATTGGATCAGCGGCTCCTGGGGTCTCAGGTCGTGACAAGTTATAGCACAAAAAAATAGAAAAAAATGAAGTTCTGTTTTGAACCAACTCTAGTAAGTTTAAGCATAAACTGGACAAAACCAAATTAAATCATTCTTGTTCGGGTCCTGTCTAACCCAGTTAGCTACTTACTAACTGTTATAAATAGTAGCTTTTGCTAGGGTTAGTCAAGTTAAGTGATCTAATCAAGTTAGATTTTCTAAGCTTGACACTTAACTTGATTGCTATTCAATTTGTATTTATTGCCCCAATTACTTCAGATGCACTGACTTAAAGCATCTTGAATCAAGACATAGACCTAAGCATCTCAACTCAGTCTAGGTTATCAATCAAAAGTACCCTAAAGTGCTTGTGAGATGCTGGCTTCTAGATCTATAGGTGCATGTTGTTCTAGGGTTGGGGCCTAAGCTAAGTCCATTTGTGAAAAAGCCCTAGTTTTGAAGGGGGTAAGTTTTTGAAAAAACTAAGTCGGAAAATCATTTTAAATTTCAAGACTTTGATAAAGAAATGATTTTGAAAAAAAATACTAATCCACATATTAGAAATAAAATAATTTTCGAAACACATATAGAGCAGTCTTATTCTACTAAGCATAACCCTAACTGCCTTCTTAGTGAGCTAAACCCAGACTCAGGTAAGGGTTTGGTGAAGATATCAGCTAAGTTTGACTTTAATTCTACATGCTTAAGGACTATTTCACCCCTGGCTATATGATCCCTTACAAAATGATATTTAACTTCTATATGTTTTGTTCTTGAGTGTTGAATTGGGTTTTTAGTCAGGTTGATTGAGCTTATGTTATCAATGTAGACTTGGGTTAGGGTGTAGTCAAGCTGGAAGTTCTTAAGAGTGTGCATCATCCATAAGAGTTGTGACACACACTCTCCTAATGCAATCCTAAAGAATTAATAAAGAAATTTAAAATGGATAACTCGAAAAGCATAAGTACCCCTATGTCACACACTCTCCTAATGCATCATCCATAAGAGTTGCATCACACATTCTTTATTAATTCTTAAGAGTGTGCATCATCCATAAGAGTTGTGTCACACACTTGGATTGGTGGACATAATTACCATCTCTAGTTTGCTTAATTTGCAATCCTAATAAGAAATTGAGCTCACCAACTAAGCTCATTTCGAATTCATTTTCCATTATTTTTACAAATTCCTTTAAAAAGTTTGAGTTGGTGGATCCAAAAATTATGTCATTAACATAAATTTGGGCAATGAAAATATCTTTTTTTAAGGTTTTAACAAAAAGGGTGGAGTCAATTTGTCCTTGGTTAAATTCCTTAGAAATAAGGTAAGTTGATAGGCATTCATACCATGCCCTAGGTGCTTGCTTTAACCCATAGAGTGCCTTTTTAAGTTTGGAAACATAGTCAGATTTTTCTAGGTTCTCAAATCCTGGAGGTTGTCCTACATAGACTTCTTCTTTGATGAACCCATTTTAAAAGGCAGACTTAACATCCATTTGGTATAGCTTGAACCCTCTATGGGTTGCAAATGCTAACAACATTCTAATCGACTCAAGTCTGGCTATTGGGGCATAGGTTTCATCATAGTCCAACCCTTCGACTTGACTGAACCCTTTTGCTACTAAGCGGGCTTTATTTCTAACTATTTCCCATTGGTCATTTAGTTTATTCCTAAACAGCCACTTAGTATCTATAATAGACTTGCCCTCAGGTTTAGGCACTAGTTCCCAGACTTGATTCCTTTCAAATTGGGCTAACTCCTCCTGCATTGCTATGATCCAATCATGATCAGGTAGGGCTTCCTCTATAGTCTTAGGTTTAGTTTTTGAAATTAGTGCTATCTGGCTAAGATTTCTATTGGAAGACCTAGTTCTGACTCCTAAGGTTGGATCACCCATAATTTGATCAGAAGGGTGACTGAGTCTGGGTTTCTTGGTTCTTTTAGAACTTGGTTCGGCCTTAGGTCCGGCTGGACGATTTGGTTCAGTGTATTGTTCAACTACTTGGGTTGGTTCAGTTATTGGTACAGTTGACGCAGTACTTGGTTCCAGAGTTAGTTCATTTAGAGGTTCAATTAGTGGTTCAATTGTTTGTTCATTATCTTCCTGATCAATATTTGATTGATTTAAGTTTTGGTTATCAGATTTTGGATTAGTTTCCTCATCAAAAATTAAGTTAGTTGTTTCTTCAATTTTATTAGTTTGTTTATTGTAAACCCTATAGACCCTACTAGTTGTTGAATATCCTAAGAAAACTCCTGGGGTTGACTTAGATTGAAATTTGCCTAGGTAGTCCTTGGTGTTCAAGATATGGAACTTGCACCCAAAGACTCTTAGGTAATGTAGATTGGACAATCTATGGTAATATAGTTCATAAGGAGTTTTATTATGTCTTTTGTTAATTATGACCCTATTTTGGATATAGCAAGCCGTACTTATTGCTTCTGCCCAAAATTGGTTAGCTAGGTTAAATTCATTGAGCATGGTCCTAGCGGCTTCCTGAAGGGTTCTATTCTTTCTTTCTACTATCCCATTTTGTTGGGGGTTTCTAGAACAGGAAAATTCGTGAATATATCCATTTACTCTACAAAATTCCTCAAACTTTTGGTTCTCAAACTCTCCCCCGTGATCACTCCTAAGTCTTTTGATTTTGGTATCATTTTTATTTTTGATTATCATGCTTAAGTCAATAAATAGGTTTAGGGTTTCATCTTTAGTTTTTAGAAACCTAACCCAGGTAAATCTAGAGTAATCATCGATAATAACTAAGCAGTATCGGTTCTCGCTTAGTGACTTGGCTCCATGTGAATCAAATAGGTCAAGGTGCAGGAGCTCATGTGTGGTTTGAGTTAAGTCTTATTGAATTGGCTTGTGATTAGACTTGGTTTGTTTACCTTGGTTACACGAGTTACATATCGTGTTTTCATAGTTCTTAATTTTTGGTACCCCTTTAATTAGACCAAGCTGGGTAATTTTAGAAATTAGTCTAACATTTGTGTGACCTAATCTCCTATGCCAGAGGTTGAATTCCTCTAATTGAGTCAAGAGGCATCTTTGTACTAAAGGTAGATTGATAGTATAAACATTATTTTTCCTAGTACCCTTAAGCATAACTTCTGAGTCTTGAAGATTTCTAATTAGACAGTCAGAGTTGGTAAATGTAACTACATAGCCAGTAATCACATAATTGACTTATACATAGCAAATTGAATTTGAAATTCTCATCCAAGAGTACCTTCTTAATTACAAAATTGGATTTGAGTTCAATGTTACCTGACCCAATGACTTTGAGTGTAGCATTGTTGCCAAATGCTACGGAGACTAGGTTCTTGAACTTGTGTTTGGTGAATTTCAATTTTTCTCCAGCCATGTGTCTGGAGCATCCACTATCCAACATCCATTGGTCCAAATCTTTATGTTCCTACCCATAGTTATTGATTTAGATCCAATTAGGGTCAAGGATAGCTTAAAAATTGATTTTCACAGCCTAGTCTGTCTCACCCAATCTAGAGTTATCAATCACGTTAACCTTATGGGTTTTGTGAGACAAGTTTTAATAAAGATTTTAATTTGAAAAGCATGGTTAATTTTGAAAGACTTGAATTAATTTTAAAAAAATTATTAAGTTTTAAGTTTCTTTTGAAAAATAGTGTTGAATCTAAAATTAATTAAAATTTGTGTTAGATTCAAATCTAACAATAGTAAAGTGAATTTGATTTTCAATAATTGGCTTCCACGTCTTGGCGAGGCACTAGGCCTTCTTTGGCCGTAGCCTTATTGGATCATCAACTCTTTCCTTGACAAAGCCTTTTATTGAAAATTCATCTTCAAGTTACTTCTTGAAAGATTTTGGTCTAACTAGTTTGGGTCTTGGATCGGTAACTTCGGCTAGTTCCACCAAACTAAAAGATCAAGTAGAGTATACTTGATCTTATTAGAAGGGATTCCCAAACGTACTATCATCTCACCTCCTCCCAATACTAGGTTTTCAAATTTCAATTAAATCATTTTGTCCTTAGTCTAACCAGTCCTAGGTCTAAGCATGCTGAATTGCAGAAGGAAATAAACAAGCAAGCATGCAATAAAGGAAAATTAAAAAAAATTATCTAATTATGAATATTATTTTTATATTAGCTCCCCCTGGACTATAGCCTCGATAATGGTTAGGCAAGATGTGAATCTTATCCTTGGGGATCCAATACTGGTTTGGTCCAACCTGTTTGTTCAAACAGAGCTTGGGGACCCATGCTTGAACTTGGGTTCAAGGTTGGTTCAATACAGCATAATAAGAACGTTGCCTAGACTTGGTTCAATACCCTAATCCAGATTGGTTAAGATCGGACTTCTGCTTTCCAAAGATCATGTCAAGACCCATGGAACCTGAAGTGAATCATTCTAAAGCCACTCTGAGCTCCTTGACTTGAGTTTTCAAGGAGGAATTTTCTTCCTCAAGCTTTTGAACTTGAGTTGAGTTTCCTTCTTGAATTTTCTCAGTCAAGGATCTCGAGTTGGCTTCCTCTTTCAGCCGTTTTACTTCCTGTCGGAGGGACTCGACCCAGATTTTGGCTTTTGCCAAGTTACGAGATAAATAAGCAATTAATTTTGATAGTTCAATTTCAAAATAACCTCTTACCGTTATTTGTGTTGAAACTTGGATGGCTAGAGAGGGGGGGTGAATGTAGCCAGACACAAAACTTCTTTCGCTTTTACACTTCTGCACTTGAATGTTAGTAGCACAGCGGAAGCAAGACAGCAAAAACAAAGTGCAGAAATGAAAGACAAACCAAAATGCTAACAAAGAGGATTTATAAGGTTCGGGGATAACTTGCCCGTACTCCTTGGCGTGCCCTTAAGGTGGGCGATCCCTTGATCGTCGGCAGATCAAGCCCCAAAAAATTCGGATAGAATGCAACCTCCTTCTTGGTGGAGTAACCTCTCCACAGCATTTCAAAATGAATGAAGTATTAAGTACAGAAAACACAAGAAGAAGCCTTATTGAACACTTAGAACCCCAAGAACACAAGCAAACTTCTCACCGAGCTCCACTCAGCACAGATCTCACGCAAGAACTCCCTTCTTCATGTCTTCTTACTGATGGACTCACCAAGCTTCTTGTTTCTTCTTCCCATGTGCTCAAGTAACAAAGGTTGTTCAAGATTCACAGTAGTGCTCAACTGATCAGAGTTGTTGCAAGAGCAGAACAAGAGATGTCACCAGAACAGAATGAGAGTTTTCGCAAGAAGTCTACAGCTTATTCTCCACTCCTTGGCTTATCCTGCTTCCATCACCAAGTCACACGCTCCTCTGCAGCTCCCAGATGCTCACCTGCAGCAGCTAGCTATCCCTGACCTCCTCTAGACTCACTGAAACCCTCCAGTCGAGCCCCGGGTCATCAGCTCCTCAGCTGCTGCAACTCGTGCTAGAGAACGTTACAACCTGAGGAAGCAAACGGACAAACCTGCTGTAGTGAAAACCTTCGTTTGACTTCCCTTGGATGATCTCTAAGTCACCTGCACACTTAGCAGCACATTAGAGCAGCAAATCAACAGAAGATCAAACATCAAAGAGCTCAGAACATGTATCAGTAGTGTATCAATAGGAATCAGAGTGCGATCAGACGCGATCAGAGCGTCTGACACCGCATTTAAATTAAAGTTATCGATCGCCGAACCGATTAGAGAGACTCCTGATCAGTCGCTAGACCGATCAGGGTGGGTTCAGACCGATCAGGCTCCATCCTGATCGGTCCCCAACGCGTAATCAGAATGGGTTGAGATGCTTAGGTCTTTGTCTTAATTCAAGATACTTTAAGTCAGTGCATCTGCAGTAATTGGGGTACTAAATACCAAATAAGCAGTAATCAGGTTAAGTGTCAAGCTTAGAAAATCTAACTTGAACAGATCACTTAACTTGACTAACCCTAGCAAAAGCTACTGTTTATAACAGTTAGTAAGTAGCTCATTGGGGTTAGACAGGACCCGAAAGAGGAAATTTAAATTGATGTAGTTCAGTTCAAAATTTAGAATTGGTTCAGTACAGTATGTAACTCTGTTCATATCAATGGAATTTTTTTTCTGTATTTTTTTTTATATATGGCAAAGGGGGAGAGATATAAAAAGAGTAAAGAAAAGATTCTAAAACTTTTTCAGACTCTAAAGTTTTTTTCTCAAAAATTAAGTCTTTTATCTCCTATCCTTCAAAAAGAGTAAAGTATTGATTCTAAAACTTTTTCAGACTCTAAAGTTTTTTCTCAAAAATTAAGTCTTTTATCTCCTATCTTTCAAAAAGAGTAAAGTATTAAGTTTACTTTTCAAAAAGGTAAAGTATTAAGTTTACTTTTCAAAGTTCATTTTTTTTTAAAAATTAACTTTACTTAATTTCCAATCTTCATTTTTTTTTAAATTTTACTCTTCTAAGTTCAGTTTGAAAACTTTACCTGATTTCTAAAAGTTTTTTAACTAATTAACTTCTTTCAAAAATTTACTCCAAAATCTTAATTCAAAATCATTGGCGGGGTTGAAAATTTTCTAGGTATAAAATTTAAATTTCTTCTGAAAATTGTCCAACTCAAAACATTTTGAAAAATGGTTTCTAAACTTAAAAACATTTTCTTAAAATTTTTTTTAAGTGTTAACAAAACAGAAAAGTTTTTGGACTTAAAATTTTTCAAACCCCACGAACTTTTGAAAAACTCAGGGGGAGATTTCTTTCAGGGGGAGGGAATCAAGCTTAGATATTTAATCTAATTATCTGGTGATTAACTTAACTTATTGAACCAGGTTGTCATAAATCAAAAAGGGGGAGATTGTTGGTGCCGACACCACCTAAGTCAAACCTGGGTTTTGATAATGGCAAAGGATTCAAGAGTTAAGAGGTTATTGTTATCTAATGTGCTCATTAAGTGTGCAGGAAACAAAGTCCTAGCGAAGGGGTGCTAGGCATCTGGCGAAGGACTGCTAGGAAACAAAGTCCTAGCGAAGGGCTGCTAGGTGTTGGATCGAGATAACCGATAGAGGGGGTGAATATCGGAAATCGTTCGGATTTTCGTAAAGAGCACGTACGCAGCGGAAAAATAAAAACAGCACAAAGACACAGTCGATTTACTTGGTTCGGAGCCTGTGTCGACTCCTACTCCAAGGCCCACGGTCGTTGACCGTTTACTTTGGGCAATTCTATATACGCGCAAAATCGTTTACAATAATTTTAATTACAAAGAAAGTGCACTAAAATAATAATAAAAGATTACGCTCTTCGTTACCGACGCCCGGAGTGTATCGACTCTTTTGGTGTAGCGGGACGTCGTCGGCTCGAGGTGGAGTGTTTCCGGAGCAAGGCACGAGCGTTGAAGAGCTTTGAGGCATTGAGAGCATTGATCTTGGAAGCTTGGGGTCGAGGGGTGCTATTTATAGCACCTAGAGCGCCCTGGACGTCGAGGGCGCCCTGCCACGTGTCAGCCGATCCGCACTTCGCTCGGTCAAGCTTTATCCCACCTGAATAGGGATGAGGTTTGACCTCTGGGGCGCCCTGATCGCTGAGGGAGCCTTGGCTGACTTCTTCCGTGCAGAAATCTCGGCTGTGGATAAAGATGAGGCTTCGCAGTCTTGGGCGTGGGGCGCCCTGGCTGCTGAGGGCGCCCTGGCTGACGAGGGCGCCTTGGCTGCTGAGGGCACCCTGCCCAGTAAGCAGCCGAAGCCCACTTTGCTTTACTTGGTTCTGGTTCACCTTGGGGGCGCCCTGGACACTCAGGGCGCCCTGCTCAGCTGCTGCCTCACTCCTTTGAGGCTCTCTGAGTTGCAGACACACATTCCTTTGGTCCTGCATCCAGGGTTAGTCCAAAATACAATAAAACAATTAGTTTATACAGCCTAAGCTGTCTTGGTTCTGACTTTGGTCTCCAAAATGGAGCCCTAGGTCGAACCGACGCCTACTGTTCCCTCGACGGGGAACGCGTCCTCACCTACTCCTCTCGGGAGAATTTACCTGATGCCAACCGCTCCTTTGGTTGGACTTTTGCCTGACGGTCCTTTGTCAGGTCTTGGATGTCGAGCTGTCCTTCGCCCGGTGCCTAGCAGTCCTTCGCTAGGGCTTTTGACTCTGGCATTCCTTCGCCAGTGCCTATCGGTCCTTTGCTAGGGCTTACTTCCCTAGCATTCCTTCGCCAGTACCTAGCAGTCCAGGTTTGACTTGGGTGCATTCTGCTCCAACAATCTCCCCCTTTTTGATTTATGGCAATCCTAGTTCAAAAAGTTAAGTTTAATCAAAACATGAAAAAGTTTTAACTTTTGTTCCTTCCCCTGGAAGGAATCTCCCTTAGATTTTTCAAAAATTCGTGGGGTTATCAAAACTTTACTTAGTATGTATTCTGAAAAAAAATCTTTTGATAACTTAAGCTAAAAGAATATAATGGTAATTTCTGAAAATACGAGTCTTGAGTACTTGAGAAATTTTGAAGCTTTGAGTTTAAAGTACTCATTGGTTTTAGGGTTTAAGCTACTTAGGAATTTTTTGAAGAACTTGAGCTTATAAGATTTTGAAAAGTTTAGGCTTTGAAGTACTTATAAGATTTTTGAAAAATTTAAGCTCTAAGTACTTATAAGATTTTTGAAAAATTTAAGCTCTAAGTACTTATAAGATTTTTTGAAAAATTTAAGCTCTATGTACTTATAAGATTTTTTGAAAAACTTAAGCTTTAAGTACTTATAAGATTTTTGAAAAACTTAAGCTTTAAGTACTTATAAGATTTTTGAAAAACTTAAGCTTTAAGTACTTATAAGATTTTTGAAAAATTTAAGCTCTAAGTACTTATAAGATTTTTGAAGCTCTAAGTACTTATAAGATTTTTGAAAAATTTAAGCTCTAAGTACTTATAAGATTTTTGAAAAACTTAAGCTTTAAGTACTTATAAGATTTTTGAAAAACTTAAGCTTTAAGTACTTATAAGATTTTTGAAAAGCTTTTAGAAAAATATTTTTTAGAAGGAATTTTGAGAAAGAAAGAAGAAAAAATATGAAAAGCTTTGGACAGTAGCTAACTTTTAGAAAAATATTTTTGAGAAGGAATTTAGCTTTTTGAAAAATATTTTGAGAAGGAAAAAAATTTACTTCTCTCCTTTCCTATCTCTCCCCCTTTGTCATATATCAAAAAAACAGATAGATATTAAATTGCAACAAAAAAAAGACTTGATTTTGCTGTACTGAACCAGGACATATACCAAATCAGTTAACTTTTCTTTGTAGGGACCTGTCTAACCCATTTAGCTACTTACTAGCTGTTATAAACAGTAGCTTTTGCTAGGGTTAGTCAAGTTAAGTGTTTCTGTTCAAGTTAGATTTTCTAAGCTTGACACTTAACTTGATTGCTATGTAAATTGTATTTAGTGCCCCAATTACTGCAGATGCACTGACTTAAAGCATCTTGAATTAAGGCAAAGACCTAAGCATCTCAACCCTTTCTAGGTTATCAATCAAAAGTACCCTAAGGTGCTTGTGAGATGCTGGCTTCTAAGTCTATAGGTGCATGCAGTTCTAGGGTTAGGGCCTAGGCTAAGTCCATTTCGAGAAAACCCTAATTTTTTTTTAAAAGGGGTAGCTTTGACAAAATAAAACTAAGTCGAAAGTGAAAACTGATTTTGAAATTAAGTAAAGCAGTTTTTCAAAATTCTATTTTTAGAAGACTGATTTTTGAAATTAAGTAGAGCAGTAAAAAAATTGAGTTAATCTATTCTACAGAGCACAATCCTAACTCTTAATGGAATGAAACTAAGTAGTCAAGGGCTAGGAAAGTCAATACAGTCAAATAGTCAAAACATAAGTCAACCCTACTGAGTAGGGGCAGTCAGATAGTTACGAGTACAATGCGGAGTAAATCTAAGACGAAGGACCTGGACGATCAGATGGACCCGGCTGCCATGAATCAAATCGTGACATCATCTCTAAGAATCGTGCATCAGCTACTTCTCTATCAGCTCGGCGAGCGTCCATCTGCTCTATGTGAGAGGCCTCGACCTCCTCTCGGAGACTCTGTATCTGTGTCTCCATACGGGTCACTCTCTCATAGAGTGTCGGTGGAGCGGGCTCGTCTATATGGGCTCGGGCTTCTGCTGCTATATCTGCGACGTCGTACTCGACCTCCTCGTCCGAATCGATCTGATGAGCTGCTCTCCGACGTCTCCAGGACAGGACCCCGGTACCAGACACCTCTATACCTGCTAGGGCGAAGTTTCTATAGCCTATTTCATCGTAGTCGGTCAGATCGGCCATTTCTCCCTCGGTAATGTTCCTACCATGGTAATGTAATAGGGACGTGATAATGTGGCAGTAGGGTGTGCGTACCCGCCCTTGTGTGGTCACACTGGATGCGTGTAGGATAATGTGAAACATATGAAGTCCTATATCAATATCTAGCTGGTGAATCAGGGCGTACAGGAGAAAGGTATGGAAGGGTCGCATAGTGGTGACGTCCCTGGTGGATAATGGCAGAATACATCGGACTAAGACCCTGTATAGGGCATAGTCCTGAACCTCTAAGTCGACTGACTGGAATCGTCTGGCCACTGGTTGCCTAAAGAAATATGAGTGTAATGTATCTAAGGTGATGTGAGAATAGGGAACATCAAAGGGAGGCTCCCTAGGAGGATAACAACAGAAGATGGACTGCGAGGGTCGTAGTCCTAGAAATCGGTTCAGTATTGTTGGTGTGATGGTTAAGGGAATACCTTGAACCATGGTGGAGAACATGAGATTATCCTGTCTAATGATATTATTGTAAAATTCTGCACATAAGGAAGTATTGATTGGGTGGGTGCAGAATACAAGATTGTCCAGTTGGTAGTGGTTTATGACGGTCATAGCTAGGGGACAGGATTGGGTGAAGAATAGTCTATTCAAGTAGCTCGTCTTTATAGGTTTATAGGTGGTACGAGCGAACTTGTTACACAATTCTAAATTGGGAAACCTAGGATCAGGACTAGGTTGAGTACCGGGTTCTGCCTGGTTAGGTCGGCGTCTACTAAGAGAAGGAATGTATACTTAAAGAAAGTATGCATTTAATGAAAAATTGAAAAGAAATTAAAAAAAATTATTCCGATTTGCTCGGGGAGGCATTGTTGAAGATGAGAGCTTGAGAGCTTGAGAGGGTTGCAAGATCTCTTGGAAGGTAGAAAGTTTAGGAGGAGAAGTGTATTGGGTGTGAAGAGAAGAAGGGGAAGGGAGCCCCTTTTTATAGGCAGTCTCGGGCGCCCTTACTCGGGAGGGCGCCCTGTCTGACCAGGGCGCCTTGACCAGGCTGCAGCTGCCTTTTTGGCAGCTTTTGACCACTGAAGGACACTGGCAAGGGCGCCTTTCCGGACGAGGGCGCCTTTACCAGGTCTGTAGTTCCGTTTGTGCAGCTTTCTGCCGTTGAATGACTGTGGGAGGGCGCCCTAAACAGGGCTGCAGCTGCCTTTTGGCAGCTTTTGACCACCCTCGGGGTATATGAAGGCGCCCTTAGGTTCCAGGGCGCCCTGGTCAGCGTGCAGTGGCAGAGGAGCTTTTTGACCAGGCTTGGGGCGCCCACACGGGTTTGGGCGCCCTAAGGACTAGCTTTTGACTCTAAGGAAGTGCATTTGACCAGATTTGACCTGCTTTAACTATATTGACCATGGTTTGACTATATTGACCGTGGTTTGACTACTTTGACCGAAGTTTGACTATATTGACCATGGTTTGAGATATAGAATTTAACTACAACATAGGTATTAAAGGGCTCATAATTGAGTTTTAATTTTACTGTCTCACCGAAATCTAGGGTTTTCAATCACGTTAACCTTATAGGTTTTGTGAGACAGGTTTTGATAGCTTTGAAAGTTGAATGATTAAATTTTGAAAACTTAATTAATTTTGAAAACGATTATATTTTTGAAAAGATATTTAAATCTACAAATAACTGAAATTTTGTGTTAGATTCGAATTTAACAAAAATTAATTTGAATTTGAATTTCAAAAATTGGCTTCCAGGTCTTGGCGAGGCACTAGGCCTTCTTTGGCCGTAGCCTTATGGGATCATCCACCCTTTCCTTGACAAAGCCTTTTAATGAAATTTCATTTTCAAAATTATTCTTTGAAAAATTTCTGGTCTAACTAGTTTGAGTTTTGGATCGGTAGCTTCGGCTAGTTTCGCCAAATTGGCTTCCCTAACGTACTATCATCTCACCTCCACCCAATACTATGTTGTCAAATTTCAGCTAAGTTTGTTTAGTCCTTAAGCTAGCCTAAGTCTAAGCATGGTAAATTGCAAAAATTAAATAAACAGGCAAACAATCATATTGTAAAAAAAATTAAATTTTAATGAACTATAAATATTGTTTTCAGTTTGGCTCCCCCTGGACTAAAGCCACGGTGATGGTTGGGCAAGATGTGAATCTTGTCCTTGGGGATCCAATACTGATTTGATCCAGTTGGTTGGTTCAGGCACAGTTTAGGTACCCATGCCTGAATTTTTCCTCTGGACTGATTCAGTACAGCCAAATATGATCTTTGTCGGGATTTGGTTCGGTAGCCAAGTCCAGATCGATTTAGAACGGACTTTTGTTTCCCAAGAATCATGTCAAGATTTTTGGAACCAGAAGTAAATCGTTCTAAGGCTGATCTAAGATCCTTAACTTGAGTTTTCAGGGAGGAGTTTTCCTTTTCAAGTTTTTCAACTTGAGTAGGAGTTCCTTCCAGAACCTTCTCGGTTAAGGGTTTAGAGTCAGCTCCCTCTTTCAGGAGTTTTACTTCCTGTCGGAGGGACTCGACTCGGAGTTTGGCTTTGGCCAAATCTCGAGAAAGAAACGAAATTAACTCAGTTAATTGTAATCTATTAAAACCAGTTACCTTAATTTCTCCATCTTCTGTGAAGGTCAGCTCGCCGTCCTCTTGTTCTGTTTCTGACTCAGTCTCGACTTTATCTGAGACGGTCAGAGCTAGGAGGTTGGACTGGGGTGCCTCTTCTTCTTCTTCTGAGGACGATTCGTCCCAGGTTGCTTGCAGTGCCTTCTTTCTTCTCGTCCTTTTTGTCTCCTTTAGGTTAGGGCACTCTGATTTGTAGTGGCCCTTTTTCTTGCATTCGTAGCAGGTCACATTAGGCTTGTTTGCGGGTTTAGCTGGTTCGTCTTTTCTTCGGCCGGTTTTCCGTTTGTTGGTTCGGTTCTTCAGCTCCTTGTAGTAGCTTCGAGCGAGCCGGACCAGCTTAGTTTGTTCTCCTTCTTCGTCTTCTGAGTCTGGGTCAGAGTTAGACTCAGGTTCGGGTTCAGTCTTCTTCTTTGTTGTCCTTCCAGTTTTACCTGCAACGAAAGCGATACCTTTCTCGACCACATTGGTGTTAGTTTGTTCGTGCAGTTCTAGTTCAGAAAATAATTCATCTAATTTTATTTTAGAAAGATCCCTAGAGACCTTGTATGCATCTACCATAGATGCCCACAAGGTGTTTCTAGGGAAGGCGTTTGGAGCATACCTTATTAGGTCACGGTTTTCAACCTTGTGACCTATTGTGTGAAGACCGTTCATTACCTCTTGGATTCGTGCGTGGAGCTGGGCTGCTGTTTCGTTGTCGGCCATCTTGATGGTGTAGAGTTTGTTTAGTAGCAGATCCCTCTTACTGATCCGAGTATCTGAAGTCCCTTCGTGCAGCTCGATCAGTTTTGTCCATAGCTCCTTTGCACTGTTGAAAGGGCCCACGCGGTTCAGCTCTTCCTTTGTCAGCCCGCATTGTAGGGTTTGTGTTGCTTTTGCGTTGGCTTCTATCTTGCGTTTAAGGGAGTTGTCCCATTCGGAGTAGCTTTGTGGTTGTCCTTCGGCGTTTTTGGGGATCTCCAGACCGGACTGGATGATGATCCACATATCCACCTGAGTTTTCAGGTGGACCTCCATACGACTTTTCCAGTAAGAAAAGTCTTCTCCACTGAAAAGTGGAGGTCTGGCAGTGCTGAATCCCTCTTGCATGGCCATTTTAATCTGAAAAAAAACTTAACAGAAAAGCAAATTTTCTAAGACTAGGTCTTGGATTAGTAGTGCTGGATAAGGGAAATAAAATATCGAGGGGTGTTGCACCAACCTCGATTAACGAACAAAAAAAAATTCGAACGAAAAAAAATATTCGAGAACAATAAAGAAAATCCGAAAAGAAATTTTCAAACTGGTGGTTGCACAAAGTTTGAACTTCCCCGCTCTGATACCACTTGTTGGATCGAGATAACCGATAGAGGGGGGTGAATATCGGAAATCATTCGAATTTTCGTAAAGAGCACGTACGCAGCGGAAAAATAAAAACAGCACAAAGACACAGTCGATTTACTTGGTTCGGAGCCTGTGTCGACTCCTACTCCAAGGCCCACGGTCGTTGACCGTTTACTTTGGGCAATTCTATATACGCGCAAAATCGTTTACAATAATTTTAATTACAAAGAAAGTGCACTAAAATAATAATAAAAGATTACGCTCTTCGTTACCGACGTCCGGAGTGTATCGACTCTTTTGGTGCAGCGGGACGTCGTCGGCTCGAGGTGGAGTGTTTCCGGAGCAAGGCACGAGCGTTGAAGAGCTTTGAGGCATTGAGAGCATTGATCTTGGAAGCTTGGGGTCGAGGGGTGCTATTTATAGCACCTAGGGCGCCTTGGACGTCGGGGGCGCCCTGCCACGTGTCAGCCGATCCGCACTTCGCTCGGTCAAGCTTTATCCCACCTGAATAGGGATGAGGTTTGACCTCTGGGGCGCCCTGGTCGCTGAGGGCGCCTCGACTGACTTCTTCCGCGCAGAAATCTCGGCTGTGGATAAAGATGAGGCTTCGCAGTCTTGGGCGCGGGGCGCCCTAGCTGACGAGGGCGCCTTGGCTGCTGAGGGCGCCCTGCCCAGTAAGCAGCCGAAGCCCACTTTGCTTTACTTGGTTCTGGTTCACCTTGGGGGCGCCCTGGACACTCAGGGCGCCCTGCTCAGCTGCTGCCTCACTCCTTTGAGGCTCTCTGAGTTGTAGACACACATTCCTTTGGTCCTGCATCCAGGGTTAGTCCAAAATACAATAAAACAATTAGTTTATACAGCCTTAGCTGTCTTGGTTCTGACTTTGGTCTCCAAAATGGAGCCCTAGGTCGAACCGACGCCTACTGTTCCCTCGACGGGGAACGCGTCCTCACCTACTCCTCTTGGGAGAATTTACCTGATGCCAACCGCTCCTTTGGTTGGACTTTTGCCTGACGGTCCTTTGTCAGGTCTTGGATGCCAAGCTGTCCTTCGCCCGGTGCCTAGCAGTCCTTCGCTAGAACTTTTGACTCTGGCATTCCTTCGCCAGTACCTAGCAGTCCTTCGCTAGGGCTTTTCCTGCACACTAGATTAACTTGTTAGAAAACATGTATGACTTAACTTTTGACCTATGTTGCCATTATCAAAACACAGGTTTGACTTGGGTGCATTTTGCACCAACACTAGGCACCTAGCGAAGGACTGCCAGGAAACAAAGTCCTAGAGAAGGGATGCTAGGCACCTGGCGAAGAACTGATAGGAAACAAAGTCCTAGCGAAGGGCTGCTAGGCACCTGACAAAGGACTGCTAGGAATTGAAGACCCGGCGAAGGGTTGCTGGGCAAAAGTCCAATCGGAGGAGCCGGTTGGCAAAAGGTAAACTCTCCTGAGAGGAGTAGGTGAGGACGCGTTCCCCGTCGAGGGAACAGTAGGCGTCGGTGTTGGATTGAGAGAAACGATAGAGGGGGCTGAATATCGTAAAACGTTCGGATTCATAAAAGAGAATTAGCAACAGAAATAATTAAGGTAAAACACACGCGAACACCAAGATTTTACTTGGTTCGGAGTCACGGTCGGCTCCTACTCCAAGGCCAACAGTCGTTGACCGTTTACTGCGGGCAATTCTATATGCGCAAAATGTTTACAGAAATAGATTACAAGATTAGTACAGTAAACTAAAAGAAAGCCGCTCTTAGTTACCGACGTCCGGAGTATATCGTATTTTCGAAGCAAAGGGACGTCGTCGGTGCTTGTATCATGAGTCGGGAGGTTTCCGGGACAAAGCGCTGGAGCAGAAGAGCGTGAATGCGTTGGAAGAATTGTTGTCTTGAAGCCTTGGGGTCAAGGGCCTTTTTACAGCCCCTAGGGGCGCCCGGAACGTGGGCCCCCCCATGTGTCATCTGATCCGAGCTCCTCTCGGTCAGCTCTGATCCCTTCAAACTCGAGATCAGACTTTGACGGGGGCGCCCGGGTCGCTGGGGACGCCCGGGTTGACTCTTATCCATTGGCTTCTCGCTGGCTTGCCTCTTATCCGTTTCGTTAGCTTGAGCTCGGGGCGCCCGGACCATCCGGGGCGCCCGGGAGCATGGGGCGCCCGGGATCACGGGGGCGCCCCGCCTTTGAGCTGTTGAAGCGTACATTTGCTCCACTTCTTTTTGTATTCACCTTGGGGACGCCCGGGACACTCCGGCCGCCCTACTCAGCTTCTGCCTCACTCTTTTGAGGCTCTCTGAGCTGCAGACACTCGTTCCTTCGGTCTTGCATCCAGGGTTAGTCCAAAATAACATAGAGCAATAATATGTTAGTTTTATACAGCCTTAGCTGTCTTGGTTCTGACTTTGGGTCTCCAAAATGGAGCCCTAGGTCGAACCGACGCCTACTGTTCCCTCGACGGGGAACGCGTCCTCACCTACTCCTCTCGGGAGAATTTACCTGATGCCAACCGGCTCCTCCGGTTGGACTTTTGCCCAGCAGTCCTTCGCCAGGTGCCTAGCTGTCCTTCGCCAGGTCTTCAGTACCAAGCTATCCTTAGCCTGGTGCCTAGCAGTCCTTCGATAGGTCTTTGTATCCTGGCATTCCATCGCCAGGTGTCTAGCTGTCCTTCGCTAGGGCTTTGTATCCTGGCATTCCTTCGCCAGCTGCCTAGCAGTCCTTCTCTAGGGCTTTGTATCCTGGTATTCCTTCACTAAGTGCCTAGCAGTCCTTCGCTAGGACTTTTCCTACACACTTGAGTAACATGTTAGATAAACATTATATCTTAACTTTTGAACCCTTTTGCCATTATCAAAATACAGGTTCGACTTGGGTGCTTTTTGCACCAACAATCTCCCTCTTTTTGATTTATGGCAACTCTGGTTCAAAAAGTTAAGTTAATCAGAACATATAAAACGAAATTTTGTTTCCTCCCCCTCGAAGGAATCTCCCCCTAAATTTTTCAAAAGTTCGTGGGGTTTTGAAACTAACTTCTAAGTCTAAAGATGGATTTAATTTTACTTAGAATAATTTTCAATAGAAACTTTAAAGACATATTTTCCAAAATAATTTTGGTTGTGCACTTTGGATACTTTATAGAAAAAATTTTTGAGAACTTAAGTTTAAATACTTAGAAAAATTTTGAAAACATAAGTTTAGCGTACTAAGAAAATTTTGAAAACTTAAGTTTAAGTACTTAGGAAAATTTTGAAAACTTAAGTTTGAATTACTTAGAGAATTTGAAACCTTAAGTTTAACATACTTTTGAAAATGAATTAAGTACTTCGGAAAATTTTGAAAACTTAAGTTTAAATACTTCGAAAAATTTTGAAAACTTAAGTTTTAGTCTTAGGAAAACTTAGTACTTTTTGAATAAAGGATAGAGTTTGAAATTTTGGATTATTTTAGAAATTTTAAAATCTCTCCTTTCCTATCTCTCCCCCTTTGTCATATATCAAAAATAAAGAAATATAGCAAAAAAAAAATTGCACAATAGCAGAAAAAAATAAACTGCATAATTTGCTGTACTGAACCAATTCAGAATTTGAGCTAAACCAAATCAGTTTCAATTATCTCTTTTAGGATCCTGTCTAACCCAATTAGCTACTTACTAACTGTTATAAATAGTAATTTTCGCTAGGATTAGTCAAGTTAAGTGTTCTGTTCAAGTTAGATTTCCTAAACTTGACACTTGACTTGATTACTGTTTAAGTTATATTTAGTGCCCCAATACTGCAGAAGCACTGACTTAAAGCATTTTGAATTAAGGAAAAGGCCTAAGCATCTCAACCCATTCTAGGTTATCAGTCAAAAGGTACCCTTAGGTGCTTGTGAGATGCTGACTTCTAAATCTATAGGTGCATGCAGTTCTAGAGTTAGGGCCTAGGCTAAGTCCATTTGCGAGAAAGCCCTAGTTTTGAAAGGGGTAGTTTTTGAAAATAAAACTAAGTCGGAAACTAAAAAAAAAATTCAAACTAAGTAAAAGTTGATTTTGAAAGTAAAAAAACTATTTCAGAAACTGATTTTAAAATGAGTTAAGCAGTAGGAAAACCAGAAAATAGAGTAAACCTATTCTACCAAGCATAATCCTAACTGCCTTCTTAGTGAGCTGAACTCAGACTCAGGTAGGGATTTAGTGAATATGTCAGCCAAGTTAGATTTAGAGTCTATATGCTTAAGTACTATTTCACCCCTGGCTACTGGTCTCTTACAAAGTGATGTTTAACTTCTATGTGTTTAGTTCTGGAATGTTGGATTGGATTCTTAGTTAGATTAATTGAGCTTATGTTGTCTATGAAAACCTGAGTTTGGGTGTAGTTGAGCTGGAAGTCCTTAAGAGTGTGCATCATCCATAAAAGTTGTGTTACACATTCTCCTAAGGCAACATACTCAACTTCAATTGTGGATAGAGCTACACAGTGTTGTTTTCTGCACCACCAACTTACTAGACTATTTCCTAACAGTTGGCAGCTTCCACTTGTGCTCTTTCTATCTAATTTACAACCAGCATAGTCGGAGTCCGAGTATCCTGACAAGTCAAAAGTTGAGGTCCTAGGATACCAAATCCCTACTGTTAGGATCGATTGTCCGTACGCTAGAGGGGGCTGAATAGCGATTCTTCGGTTGTTCTTGTACCTATGTTGTTAGTTGCATAGCGGAAACAATAATAATAAAAATAAACAACGCTAACAAATCAATTTTACTTGGTATCCACCCCGGCCGGGTGACTAATCCAAGAATCCGTCGGTGGATCACTCCCCGGATAACATCCGGCTAGCTCTCGTCGCTCCTTGTGGGTGGAGAAACCTTGCCACAAACTCTTCGACAATCCCGAGCACAAAGACTACTATCTTGCCTTTATCCAAGACAAGATTCGTCAAGAAACTCAGCCACCACGAAATCCTCTTTAAATAGGACTCGGGGCTGATTTCTCGCTACCAGTCGACTGCCCCCAGGGTAGTCGACTGGTGCAAGCCAAATTCGACCGTTGACACCCCCAACGTTCGAATTTTCCAGCTCATCAGCCACCTACCAGTCGACTGCCCCCAGGGCAATCGACTGGTCCCAGGGCTGAGACCTTTCTGTGAGTTCCATCAGTCGACTGCCCCCAGGCCAGTCGACTGGTCTACTCACCCACCTAAGGTTACCCATCCTGAGTGCATTCCACTCCGCACTCAAACCCTAGGATTTCCGGAGTACCATCACACTGCACTCGTACCCTCACGACTTGACTGACTCCTCCGCAGCCTCGACTGTTGCCTTCGCGCCCTCTTCATCTTCGGCTCCCGTCCCTCGGATGCACGCAAGCCTCCAGCTTGCCTCCATACCATCCTTCACGTATGCCTCGAAGTCCGCACCTATCAGCTCATCGTCCCAGCTCACCAAAGTCCCTCGGATGCGCACGCAAGCCTCCAGCTTGCCTCTATGTCATCCTTCACCGTACCGAGGTCGTCTAGTCAAGTCCATATGTGTAACATGTACAACCTGCACACTCAACATACACATATAAGTAAACAAGGGTAAACCTAACTTAAACCCTTTGCCCAAACATCAAAACCTATGGTCACTACGAACCATCTTAGGGCCGATTACTCCAACAATCTTCCCCTTTTTGATGTTTGGCAATCCGTTTAAGTTAGGAAAATAAATAGTTATAAAGAATAGCAAAAATAATGCTAAATAAATGCATATGCAATGCATACATGGATCCTATCCCAAGGAATCCCACGCTTAACCCTCCAAGTTAGGAATTTTCACCAAACCAGGATTTTTAAAGCTTCTCCCAAGCTCCCCCTGCATTGGACTTACAAAGGCTTTTTAAGAACCTCTCCAAGGTTACCCTTACGCCAAGAATGGAGCAACCATGCTCCCCCTTAATCTTAGCTCCTTAGCAAAGGTGTGTTTGGTTTTCCAACTTAAACCCCAACACTTCTCCCCCTTTGTCATACATCAAAAAGACCCCAACAATATCCCAATTATCAGTTCTTTTAATCCCCAATGACCATAAACAATATATACTAGCCCCCCATACACTTGTTTTGCATCATTTGGACACCAAACCAGCTGCTGATACAAAACTCAGCATTGACCAGTCGACTGCCCCCCTGGCAGTCGACTGATACTCTGAAAGTCTGAAATTTCAGCATTTCTGACGAAATTCAAAAATATGCCAAAAATTCCATAAATTTCTAAAAATTCTCAAATTTTGTGGAGAGGTTTGTCGTACCCATATCTACTTAGGAAAAATACATTTCAAAATGTATCTATCACCATTCCCAAGTTTGACACAAAACCCAAAACTAGCCAAAAACTTCAATCAAACATTGACCTAAAGTCCTAGTTTTGTTTTCCTCTTGATGTCTTTGCCCATGTCACCCCACAATGCATCCTTAGCATTGATTTACATGGCAATTACACACCAAAAACTAATTTTCATGCAATATGACCCCAATGTCATATTTTCATGCATGAAACTCAAAAACACCGTGCCAAAACCCAAGAGTTGAGACTCAAGTCTGTCTCCAATTCTTTTGGTACACTCCATGGTCCATCTAAACCTCTAGGAGCACCCCCTCCCAAGATCCATTCACCATATATCCCCAAGGCTCCTAGAGATCCCCCTTGAGCTCTTAGCCCTAGCCACCTCCCTAGGTGACTCAACCATCACTAGGCCACATCGGTGTTCCACCGGTGACTCTTGGCCTATAAGCTTGACCCTCTTAACCTTAGACATCTCGTCTTTGGTTAAGTCTTTCTTTTTCCCTTTAAATGGCATCCCATTGCTATTTTTGGACTCCCCCTTCTTACCATAATCATATGCTACCTTAGCATATTTCTTTCCCTTGGCATGGGAGTTCTTAGATCGGTATCCCAACCCCGATCTATCATTGGTGCGGTTTAAACCACCCAACACCATGTCTAGACCATTTGATCCAATCGTGAATCTTTCTAGGGTCTTTTCTAAAGTATCAAGCCTTGCCCTTAAGGCTTGATTTTCCCTTTCTATGTTTTGAACCTTTGGGTCCATATGTCCACTTTGGACATTCCTAGACCTACCCATGTTCCTAGGCTCATTCCTCCCCTTCTTGGAACTGGTGCCTCGATCCTTAGGTCTAGAGGTCTTGAATTCATGATGCATGCTCTTTATAGGGTTATGATCTATCTTGTTAGCCCTAGTCCTAACATTATATTTGAAACCATGATTATGCACAAGTAAGCAATTTTCATGTATTCTAGCATGCATGGATGGGTAATTATCATGATTTTTAAAATGCAAAGATGAACTTGAAATTGAATTTCTTTTTAGCCTAGGGTTAGGAATTACCTCCCTTACCCTTGTAGTCCCTCCTTGTTGTAATCTTTGCTTCCTCCTTTCTTCTTTCTCCCATCTCCTCAAGTGTCTCATTTTCTTGAGCTCTTTCTTCCTTGGACACTTGGTGTGATAGTGCCCTAGCTCACCACATGTAAAGCATCGAATCCTCCTTCTTTTGTTTTGGGCTTCCTCATTCCTACAAATCATGTTAGATTTAAATTGAATGGAATTAGGTTTAGATTTTACCTCCATTTTACCTTTCGGGCACTTATCCTTGTAGTGTCCCTTTTCGTTGCAACCAAAGCATGTGATGTGCTCCTTTCTCTTGGCTTTGGTGGAGGTAGAGGCTTCTTCTTGTTCTTGTATGATTGAGGATCTCTCCTCCCCCTCAATACTTGGCGTTGATACTTCTTCTTTTTCTTCTCTAGATGAGGTGGAGGATCTCTCACTCTCTTCTTCCATTTCACTTGAGGAGGTAGATGATTCTTCTTCCTTTTTATCCTCTTCTTGGGCTATTGAGTTTACTTCCTCGGCCTCTTCCACTAATTGATCTTGTGTAGGGTTCTTATGAATTTCTTACAATTTGCTCCACAATTCATATGCATTTTGATATTCTCCTACACAACTCAAAACATTAGTAGGCAAAATATTAACTAAAATATTGATTACCTTTTCATTTGCCCTAGATTGCTCTTATTGTTCATTTGTCCAGTATCTTGGGCGAAGCCTCTTCCCGTGTTTGTCTCTCGGAATTTCAAAGGGCTCTTCAATGGTCATCCTACAATCCCAATCCATTCCTAGACAATTTTCCATCCTTGACTTCCAATGGCCGAATTCTTCATGATTGTAGGATGGTGGTGCGTTGATGTCTTCCCCCAACTTATCTTCCATGTTCTTCCCTCTAGCTTTTGCTCCTCTTGGCGGTTAGTCCAATCACGAGCGGTCCTTCGCTCTGATACCAATTGTTAGGATCGATTGTCCGTACGCTAGAGGGGGGTGAATAGCGATTCTTCGATTGTTCTTGTACCTACATTGTTAGTTGCACAGCGGAAACAATAATAATAAAAATAAACAACGCTAACAAATCAATTTTACTTGGTATCCACCCCGGCCGAGTGACTAATCCAAGAATCCGTCGGTGGATCACTCCCCGGATAACCTCCGACTAGCTCTCGTCGCTCCTTGTGGGTGGAGAAACCTCGCCACAAACTCTTCGACAATCCTGAGCACAAAGACTACTATCTTGCCTTTAACCAAGACAAGATTCATCAAGAAACTCAGCCACCATGAAGTCCTCTTTAAATAGGACTCGGGGCTGATTTCTCGCTACCAGTCGACTGCCCCCAGGGCAGTCGACTGGTGCCAGCCAAATTCGACCGTTGACAATCCCAACGTTCGAATTTGTCAGCTCACCAGCCACCTACCAGTCGACTGCCCCCAGGGCAGTCGACTGGTCCCAGGGCTGAGACCTTTCTGTGAGTTCCATCAGTCAACTGGTCCCAGGGCTGAGACTCACTCTCTTCTTCCATTTCACTTGAGGAGGTAGATGATTCTTCTTCCTTTTTCTCCTCTTCTTGGGCTATTGAGTTTACTTCCTCGGCCTCTTCCACTAATTGATCTTGTTTAGGGTTCTTATGAATTTCTTGTAATTTGCTCCACAATTCATATGCATTTTGATATTCTCCTACACAACTCAAAATATTAGCAGGCAAAATATTAACTAAAATATTGATTACCTTTTCATTTGCCCTAGATTGCCCCTGTTGTTCATTTGTCCAGTATCTTGGGCGAAGCCTCTTCCCGTGTTTGTCTCTCGGAATTTCAAAGGGCTCTTCAATGGTCATCCTACAATCCCAATCCATTCCTAGCCAATTTTCCATCCTTGACTTCCAATGGCCGAATTCTTCATGATTGTAGGATGGTGGTGCGTTGATGTCTTCCCCCAACTTATCTTCCATGTTCTTCCCTCTAGCTTTTGCTCCTCTTGGCGGTTAGTCCAATCACGAGCGGTCCTTCGCTCTGATACCAATTGTTAGGATCGATTGTCCGTACGCTAGAGGGGGGTGAATAGCGATTCTTCGGTTGTTCTTGTACCTACGTTGTTAGTTGCACAGCGGAAACAATAATAATAAAAATAAACAACGCTAACAAATCGATTTTACTTGGTATCCACCCCGGCCGGGTGACTAATCCAAGAATCCGTCGGTGGATCACTCCCCGGATAACCTCCGGCTAGCTCTCGTCGCTCCTTATGGGTGGAGAAACATCGACACAAACTCTTCGACAATCCCGAGCACAAAGACTAGTATCTTGCCTTTAACCAAGACAAGATTCGTCAAGAAACTCAGCCACCATGAAGTCCTCTTTAAATAGGACTCGGGGTTGATTTCTCGCTACCAGTCGACTGCCCCCAGGGCAGTCGACTGGTGCCAACCAAATTCAACCGTTGACACCCCCAACGATCGAATTTGCCAGCTCACCAGCCACCTACCAGTCGACTACCCCCAGGGCAGTCAACTGGTCCCAGGGCTGAGACCTTTCTGTGAGTTCCATCAGTCGACTGCCCCCAGGCCAGTCGACTGGTCTACTCACCCACCTAAGGTTACCCATCCTGTGTACATTCCACTCCGCACTCAAACCCTAGGATTTCCCGAGTACAATCACACTGCACTCGTACCCTCACGACTTGACTGACTCCTCCTCCGCAGCCTCAACTGTTGCCTTCGTGCCCTCTTCATCTTCGGCTCCCGTCCCTCGGATGCACGCAAGCCTCCAGCTTGCCTCCATGCCATCCTTCACGTATGTCTCGAAGTCCGCGCCTATCAGCTCATCGTCCCTGCTCACCAAAGTCCCTCGGATGCGCACGCAAGCCTCCAACTTGCCTCCATGCCATCCTTCACCATACCGAGGTCGTCTAGTCAAGTCTATATGTGTAACTTGTATAACATGCACACTCAACATACACATATAAGTAAACAAGGGTAAACATAACTTAAACCCTTTGCCTAAACATCAAAACATATGGTCACTACGAACCATTTTAGGGCCGATTGCTCCAACACCTACATTTAGGGTGCCCTTAACATATCTTAGTATTCTTTTTAGGGCAGATAAGTGTATTTCCTTAGCACAGGTTTGGTATCTAGCGCACATTCCTACAGAAAAAAGGATATCAGGTCTGCTGGTTGTTTGGTACAGTAGACTTCCTATCATACTTCTGTAGAGTTTAAGGTCTACTGGTTTACCATCAGGGTCACTATCTACTTTTACATTTGTGGCCATGGGGGTACTTATGCTTTTAGAGTTATCCATTTTAAATTTCTTTATTAATTCTTTAGCATATTTGGATTGATAGACATAGTTTCCATCTCTAGTTTGTTTAATTTGTAACCCTAGGAAAAAGTTGAGTTCACCAACTAAACTCATTTCAAACTCATTTTCCATTATTTTCACGAACTCTTTTTAAAAATTAGAGTTGGTGGACCCAAAGATTATGTCATCAACATAGATTTAGGTAATAAAGATTTCTTTTCCTAAGGTTTTAATGAATAGGGTTGAGTCAATTTGTCCTTGTTTAAATTCTTTAGAAATTAAGTAAGTTGATAAGCGTTCATACCAGGCCCTAGGTGCCTGTTTTAGTCCATATAGTGCTTTAGTAAGTTTGTACACGTGGTCAAGTCTTTCTAAGTCCTCAAATCTAGGGGGTTGTCCTACATAGACTTCTTCCTTATTGAATCCATTTAGAAAGGCTGACTTTACATCCATTTAGTATAGTTTAAATCCTTTACGAGATGCAAAGGCTAATAACATCCTAATGGACTCATATCTAGTTACAGGGGCATATGTTTCGTCGTAATCTAACCCTTCTACTTGGCTGAATCCTTTCGCTACTAAGCGGGCTTTATTTCTGACTATTTCTCCTTGATCATTTAGCTTATTCCTAAAAACTCACTTAGTGTCAATGATGGATTTGCCTTCAGGTTTAGGTACTAGTTCCCAGATTTGGTTCCTCTCAAATTGGGCTAACTCCTCTTGCATAGCTATGATCCAATCAGGACCAGGTAGGGCTTCTTCTATAGTCTTAGGTTCTATTTTTAAGATCATTGCTATTTGACTAAGGTTTCTATAGGACGACCTAGTTCTGACTCCTAGAGTTGGATCACCCACAATTTAATCGGTTGGGTGACTAAGTCTGGGTTTCTTGATTTTTCTAAAACTGGGTTCAGCCTCAGGTCCTGCTGGTCGGTTTGGTTCACTATTTGATTCATCTATTTGATTTGGTTCAATTATTGGTTTGATAGTTGGTTCAACTGACTCATTAGTTGGTTCAATAGTTAGTTCGTTTGTGGGTTCAATTAAGGATTCAACAGCTTGTTCATTATATTCTTGATCAATATTTGATGAAGTATTATCTGATTTTGAGTTGATTTCTTCATCAAATATTAGATTTGTTGTTTCTTTAATTTTCTTAGTCTGTTTGTTGTAAACCCTATAGGCTCTACTTGTGGTTGAATATCCTAGGAAGATACCTGGGGTTGATTTAGACTGAAATTTACCTAGATAATCCTTGGTGTTTAGGATATGGACTTTGCACCCAAAACCCCTTAGGTAGTATAGGTTTGGGAGTCTATGGTAGTATAATTCATAGGGTGTTTTGTTGTGTCACTTGTTAATCAGGACTCTATTTTAAATGTAGCAAGCCGTACTAATTGCTTCTGCCCAATATTGGGTAGCTAGGTTAAATTCATTGAGCATAGCCCTAGCGGCTTCCTGTAGAGTTCTATTTCTCCTTTCGACTATCCCATTTTGCTGGGGGGTTCTAGGACATGAAAATTTATGTATGTACCCATTTACCTTACAGAATTTCTTGAACCGTTGATTTCCAAATTCTCCCTCGTGGTCACTCCTAAGTCTTTTGATTTTAGTATCGTTTTGATTTTCAATTAACTTACAAAATTCATTAAATAGGTTTAGGGTTTCATCTTTGGTCTTTAGAAACCTAACCTAGGTAAACCTAGAGTAATCATCAACTATTACTAAGCAGTATCGGTTTCCACTTAGTGACCTGGCTCCATGTGAATCAAATAGGTCAAGGTGCAGGAGCTCAAGTGTGGTTTGAGTTAGATCAGATTGGATTACTTTGTGATTAGACCTGATTTGTTTGCCATGATTACATGGTTCACATATTAGGTTTTCATGATTCTTAATTTTAGGGATACCTTTAATTAGGCTAAGTTGCGTGATTTTTGAAATAATTCTTAGATTAGTGTGACCTAATCTCCTATGCCAGAGGTTTGATTGTTCTAACTGAGTTAACATACATTTAGGTACTATGGGTAGATTTATAGTGTAAACATTATTTTTCCTAGTGCCCTTAAGCATGATTTCCGAGTCTTGCAGGTTTTTAATCAGGCAGTTAGAATTGTTGAAGGTAACTACATAACCAGAATCACACAACTGACTTATGCTAAGTAAGTTGAAATTAAAATTTTCAACCAAAAGTACTTTCTTAATAACGAAGTCAGATTTAAGTTCAATATTACCTAACCCAATTACCATGAGTGTAGCATTGTTCCCAAATGCCACTGAGCCTAGGTTTTTGAACTTGAGTTTGGTGAATTTCAATTTATCTCCAGTCATGTGTCTAGAGCAACCGCTATCTAACATCCATTGGTCCAAATCTTTATGTTCCTACACATAAAGAGTTTTGTTGATTTGGATTCCAATTATAATCAGGAATAGCCTAAATTGATTTCCACAGCCTAGTCTGTCTCACCCAATCTAGGGATATCAATCACGTTAGCCTTACAGGTTTTGTGAGACAGGTTTTGGTAGTTAGAATTAGTTTGAAAAATTATTATTTATTTTGAAAAACTTGAATTAATTTTGAAAACAATTAAATTTATTTTGAAAAGAATGTCTAAATCTACACGTAGCTGAAAATTTATGTTAGATTTAAATTTTACAAAGAATAATTTGAATTTGAATTTCAGAAATTGGCTTCCAGGTCTTGGCGAGGCACTAGGCCTTCTTTGGCCGTAGCCTTATTGGATCATCAACCCTTTCCTTGACAAAGCCTTTTAATGAAATATCATTTTCAAAATTATTATTTGAAAAATTCTGGTCTAACTAGTTTGGCTCTTGGATCGGTAGCTTCGGATAGTTTCACCAGTCTAAAGAGACCAAGTAGGGTATACTTGACCTTATTAGAATTGGCTTCCCTAACGTACTATCATCTCACCTCCTCCCAATACTATGTTGTCAATTTTTAGTTAAGTTGGTTCAGTCCTTAAACTAATCAGTCCTAAGTCTAAGCATGGTAAATTGCAGAAATTAAATAAACAAGCAAACATGCAATTTGAAAACAAGAATTGAATTCTATCTAACAATAAATATAGTTTTTAATTTGGCTCCCCCTGGACTGTAGCCACGATAATGGTTTGGCAAGATGTGAATCTTGTCCTTGGGGATCCAATACTGATTTGATCCAGTTTGTTTATTCAGGTACGGTTTGGGTACCCATGCCTGAACATTATTTCTGGACTGGTTTAGTACAGCATAGTAGGATCTTTGTCTAGATTTTGTTCTATAGCCTAGTCCGGATCGATTTAGAATCGATTTCTGTTTTCCAAGAATCATGTCAAGACCCTTGAAACCAGAGGTGAATCGTTCTAGAGCTGATCTAAGGTCCTTAACTTGAGTTTTTAGTGAGGAGTTCTCTTTCTCATGTTTTTCAACTTGAGTAGAGGTTCCTTCTTGAACATTCTCAGTTAAGGATCTAGAGTCAGCTCCCTCTTTCAGGAGTTTTACTTCCTATCGGAGGGATTCGACTCGGAGTTTAGCTTTCGCCAAATCTCGAGAAAGATAAGAAATTAACTCATTTAACTGAGAAAAACCACTTACCTTAATTTTGCCGTCCTCTGAAAATGTCAGTCTTCCGTCGTCCTGTTCCGATTCTGACTCGGTCTCAATTTCTTCTGAGGCGGTTAGCACGAGCAGGTTCGATTGTGGGACCTCTTCTTCTTCGAAGGAGGAGGACTCGTCCCCCGTTGCTTGAAGTGCCTTCTTCTTCCTCGTCTTCTTTGTTTCCTTCAGGTTGGGGCATTCGGTCTTGTAGTGGCCCTTCTTCTTGCACTCGTAACAGGTCACGTTGGGTTTGTTCTTTTCATTTGAGAGTTCAGCTAGTTCATCCTTTCTTCGGCTGGCTTTCCTTCTGTTGGTTTGGTTCTTCAATTCCTTGTAGTAGTTCCGTGCCAGTCGGACCAGCTTAGGTCGATCTCCTTCGTCATCTTCTGAGTCTGAGTCTGAGTCTGAATCAGACTCAGGTGCAGGTTGAGATTTCTTCTTGGATACCTTTCCAGCTTTACCTGCAATAAGGTCAATACCTTTCTCGGCCATGGTGCAGTTAGTCTGCTCATGCAACTCAAGTTCAGAAAACAGTTCATCTAGTTTAATTTTTGAAAGGTCACATGAAACCTTGTATGCATCTACCATAGATGCCCACAAGGTGTTTCTCGGGAAAGCATTAAGAGCGTACCTTATCTGGTCACGGTTTTCTACCTTGAGACCGATTGTGTGTAGTCTGTTCATTAGCTCCTGAATTCGGGCGTGGAGCTGAGCTACTGTTTCATTGTCATTCATCTTGATCGTATACAGCTTGCTCAGGAGGAGATCTCTCTTGCTGATCTGAGTGTCTGAAGTTCCTTCGTGCAGCTCGATCAGTTTCCCCCACAACTCCTTGGCACTGTTGAGTGACCCACCCAGTTCAGCTCCTCTTTTGTTAAGCCGCATTGGAGGGTCTGGTTGCCTTTGCATCAGCTTCAATCTTCCGTTTCAGAGCGGTGTCCCACTCTGTGTAGGTCTGAGGTACTCCTTCAGTATTCTTTAGAATCTCCAGTCCGGACTAGATGATTATCCATATGTCCGCCTGAGTTTTCAGGTGGACCTCCATTCTGCTCATCCAGTAGGAGAAGTCCTCCCCACTGAAGAGCGGCGGTCTTGCGGTGCTGAAGCCTTCTTGCATGGCCATTTATCTGAAACACTAAAAAACGGAAAGAGATATCCCAAGACTTGGTCTTTAGTAGTGCGGGAAGTAAAAGAAAAATATTTGTCGAGGGGTCTTGCACCAACCTCGATTAAAAGAAAATTTTGAACGAAAAAAAAATATTAAAAAGATTTTTAAAAAAATTTGAAAAATTCTCAAATTGGTGATTGCACCAATTTTGAGTTTCCCCGCTCTGATACCACTTGTTGGATCGAGAGAAACAATAGAGGGGGGGTGAATATCGTAAAACGTTCGGATTCGTAAAAGAGAATTAGCAGCAGAAATAATTAAAGTAAAACACACGCGAACAACAAGATTTTACTTGGTTCAGAGTCGTGGTCGGCTCCTACTCCAAGGCCCACGGTCGTTGACCGTTTACTGCGAGCAATTCTATATGCGCAAAAAGTTTACAGAAATAGATTACAAGATTAGTACAGTAAACTAAAAGAAAGCCGCTATTAGTTACCGACGTCCGGAGTAGATCGTATTTTCGAAGCAGAGGGACGTCGTCGGCGCTTGTATCTTGAGTCAGGAGGTTTCCGGGACAGAGCGCTGGAGCAGAAGAGCGTGAATGCGTTGGAAGAATTGTTGTCTTGAAGCCTTGGGGTCGAGGGCCTTTTTATAGCCCCTGGGGGCGGGTCGCTGGGGGCGCCCGAGTTGATTCTTATCCGTTGGCTTCTCGCTGGCTTGCCTCTTATCCGTTTCGTTAGCTTGAGCTCGGGGCGCCCGGACCATCCGGGGCGCCCGAGAGCATGGGGCGCCCGGGATCACGGGGGCACCCCGCCTTTGAGCTGTTGAAGCGTACATTTGCTCCACTTCTTTTTGTATTCACCTTGGGGGCGCCCGAGACACTCCGGGCGCCCTACTCAGCTTCTGCCTCACTCCTTTGAGGCTCTCTGAGCTGCAGACACTCGTTCCTTCGGTCCTGCATCCAGGGTTAGTCCAAAATAACATAGAGCAATAATATGTTAGTTTTATACAGCCTTAGCTGTCTTGGTTCTGACTTTGGGTCTCCAAAATGGAGCCCTAGTTCGAATCAACGCCTACTGTTCCCTCGAATGGGAACGCGTCCTCACCTACTCCTCTCGGGAGAATTTACCTGATGCCAACCGGCTCCTCCGGTTGGACTTTTGCCCAGCAGTCCTTCGCCAGGTCTTCAGTACCAAGCTGTCCTTAGCCTAGTGCCTAGCAGCCCTTCGCTAGGTCTTTGTATCCTGGCATTCCTTCGCCAGGTACCTTTTGAACCCTTTTGCCATTATCAAAATACAGGTTCGACTTGGGTGCTTTTTGCACTAACAGTCGGTTCGACCTAGGGTTCCATTTAGGAGACCCGAAGTCAGAACCAAGACAGCTAAGGCTGCATAAACCTAATATTTCTTGCCTTGTTTGTTGTGGAACTGACCTTGGATATAGGAACCAAAGGAACGTGTTTCTGCAGCTCAGAACGCCCCAAAGGAGAGGAGCAGCGGCTGGGCTAGGCACCCGGGAGGTCCTAGGCGCCCAAGGTCAAAGCCAAACGAGCAGTTGAGCAAGAACCGCTTCGGAAGCTCACTAAGCCGGGCGCCCTCAAGCTCCCGGGCGCCCTGATGGTCCCTGGGCGCCCTGGATGCCTCGGGCGCCCTGGGTCCAAGCCAACTAAGTAATCGAAGCAAATTCAGCTGAGAAGCCAGCAGACCAAGTCAACCGGAGTGCTCCCAGTGTCCCAGGCGCCCCCGTCAGCTCCGATCCCGATCCTATATGGATAAGGGCTGACCGAGCTTCGGATAAGGGTTTGCGGATCCAGAGGCACATGGAGGGCACCCCCAGCGTCCCGGGCGCCCCCAGGAGTGCTATAAAAGGGGATCGATCCCCAAGGCTTCATAACACACTTTTCCAATGCCCCAACGTTCTTCGCTCAAGCGCTCTACTCCGGAAACTTCTGATCTCGAGGTTCTAGCGCCGACGACGACCCTCCGCACTGAAGTACAATCCACACCGGGCGTCGGTAACGAAGAGTTGAATTGTTCTTTTTACTGCACTACTACTGTACAAATCTCTGTAAAACTTTGTGCGTTATAGAATTGCCCGCAGTAAACGGTCAAGGACCATAGGCCTTGGAGTAGGAGCCGACCGTGACTCCGAACCAAGTAAAAAATCCTTACGTTCTGTGTGTTTATTTTAATTTCCGATGCATATTCTCTTAAAGTTTTATCCGAAATGTTTTCACGATATTCACCCCCCCCCCTCTATCGTGTTTTCTCGATCCAACAGAGAAGGTGAAGAGTCACATGAAAAGATATGCTCTTTATTGGTTTTAATGAAGGGAAGTCAAAGAGACAAAAGACTCTTCATATTCATGGGATGAGTATAAAAGAGAGTCTAGTCATTTTGAATGATAAGTGTGTGAGCTTTCCCTTCCTCTCTTCTTCCTTTTCTCCCTCTTGGTCGAAACCCCTTTTGGGGTTCTTGGTGGTGTTTTGAACTACCTCAAGTTGCTAGCACAACTAAGGTAGTTCTTCCCGAAGTTGAGAGATCGTGCCCGTGTGGACACGCATAGAGGCACGGACGCTTGAATGTGCAAGAGATCCGGCACACTTGGACGAGCAGGATTGTAACGCCCGCTTTTTTTTAAAAAAAATGGCGTTACGCTAAACATACATGTGCATATGTAACATCTTAAATGCAGCGGAATAACTAGTACTTAAATCATATACACATGTCTGGGTTATCATTCATGGACATGGTGACATTATACTTAACATATTACTAGCATACCTAGCATCATGACATCAACTTTCCATAACTTATTCATAAGCATTTCAGGTAACATATTATCAGCATGCATAGTATCATGATATCAACTTTCCATGACTTATTCATAAGCATTTCAGGTAGCAAGTAATTTATCCATAACTTCACAAATAGTAGGTTGTTTCTTAGGCATAATTATCATAAGTCGAGCATAACCCAAAGTAAGCATTGTCAGATCATAAAACATGCAATAAGTGAAATGAGAAGGTTTCTTGGCCATGTCACTACTACACATCCACGTTCTAGCCTCTCCTGCTGCTTCCCTTAGAAATATTTTGCTTGATCTGCGGTATAAGAAAATAATACTATAAGCACGGAGGCTTAGTAAGACCCTTTTCCTACTCACAAAAACCATCATAGCATACTTCTTATCATGAACAGATACACAATCATGGCATCAGCGTTTTAGCATAATATAGTAAAATCCTGGCAACATAATTAACATAAACATAAACATAATCATGACATTATAATTAACATGAACATAAATATAATCATGACATCATAATTAACATGAACAATAAACATAATCATGGCATCCTTAATTAACATGAATAATAAACATAATCATGGCATCCTTAATTAACATGAATAATAAACCTAATCATGGCATCCTTAATTAACATGAATAATAAACATAATCATGGCATCCTTAATTAACATGAATAATAAACATAATCATAGCATCCTTAATTAACATGAATAATAAACATAATCATGGCATCCTTAATTAACATGAATAATAAACATAATCATGGCATCCTCAATTAACATGAATAATAAACATAATCATGCATGAACATACTTTTCATAAACATACTTTTCATAAACATAATGCATAACATGGATGGATGCATGGGCAAATGCATATATCATAAGGATGCTTAGTTTAAAATCATACTTTTCATTACTTAAACATAATCACAACATTCATTGAGGCCCTGGCTTGTATCACATTCATTCATCATATGCGCGCATCCCTAAGTAAATACGAGGTAGCTAATCTCGACCTACTAGGGTAAGGACAGCTTCATCGGTAGTCCCGAACCGTGGACAGCTTCATCGGTAGTCCAAAACCGTAGACCTTACTTAGGTCCGGTACAAGCCCATTCATAAAATAAAATACCTTCACATGCTTCTTCATTCATAAACATTCATAGCATATTCATTCATTCATCATTTTCGTTCCATATCATCATTACGCCTCGAAGGCATAGACTTTACTTCATTCATTCTTTTCATTCTTAAACATGGCATCCGTACATATCATTCATAAAGTATGGCATACATGTAAATTATTCATAAAACATGGCATACATACGTATCATTCCTAAAGCATGGCATACCTACATATCATTCATAAACCATGGCATACATACATATTATTCCCGGCGTACATACATATTATCCATA
>JAGFNQ010007982.1:0-54466 GCA_024364735.1 Boesenbergia rotunda
TATGTATGTCATGTCTTATAAATGATATGTAAGTATGCCATGTATTATGAATGAGATGTAGGTAGGCCATGACTTATGAATAATTGGTATGTATGCCATGCTTTATGAATGATGTGTACATATGCCATGTTTAAGAATGAAAATGATGAATGAAGTTAAAGTTCATGCCTTTGAGGTTTAATGATGATATGGAATGAAAATGAAAAATGAAGTTAAAGTTCATGCCTTCAAGGCATAACGATGATGTTAGGTATGATGAATGAATGAATATGCTATGAATGATTATGAATGAAAAAGCATGTGAATGCATTTTATTTTATTTTATGGGCTTGTACCGGACCTAAGTAAGGTCCACGGTTCTGGACTACCGATGAAGCTGTCCACAGTTCGGGACTACCGATGAAGCTGTCCTTACGGTTCAGGACTACCGATGAAGCTGTCCTTACCCTAGTAGGTCGAGATTAGCTACCTCGTATTTACATAGGGATGCGCGCATATGATGTATGAATATGGTACAAGCCAGGGCCCAATGAATGTTATGATTATGCTAAAGTATTTAAAAGTATGGTTTTTAAAGATTAAGCATCCTTATATATATATGCACAATTGCCACATGCATCCATCCATCTTATGCATTATATCTATGATAAGAATAGTATGCAAAGTAAGTTTATGCAAGGTATGTTTATGCAAATGATTTTATTTATGTTCATGCTAATTTATGATGCCATGATTTAATTATGTTTATGCTAAGTTAGGAGGCCATGATTTTATTTATGTTCATGCTAGTTTAGGATGTCATGATTTAATTATGTTTATGCTAGTTTAGGATGCCATGATTTAATTATGTTTATGCTAGGTTAGGATGCCAAGATTTTATTTATGTTCATGCTAGTTTATGATGCCATGATTTAATTATGTTTATGCTAGGTTAGGATGCTATGATTTTATTTATGTCCATGCTAATTTATGATGCCATGATTTAATTATGTTTATGCTAAGTTAGGATGTCATGATTTTATTTATGTCCATGCTAATTTATGAAGCCATGATTTAATTATGTTTGTGCTATGTTAGGATGTCATGATTTTATTTATGTTCATGCTAGTTTATGATGCCATGATTTAATTATGTTTATGCTAGGTTAGGATGCTATGATTTTATTTATGTCCATGCTAATTTATGATGCCATGATTTAATTTTGTTTATGCTAAGTTAGGATGCCATGATTTTATTTATGTCCATGCTAATTTATGAAGTCATGATTTAATTATGTTTGTGCTAAGTTAGGATGTCATGATTTTATTTATGTTCATGCTAGTTTATGATGCCATGATTTAATTATGTTTATGCTAGGTTACGATGCTATGATTTTATTTATGTCCATGCTAATTTATGATGCCATGATTTAATTATGTTTATGCTAAGTTAGGATGCCATGATTTTATTTATGTCCATGCTAATTTATGAAGCCATGATTTAATTATGTTTGTGCTAAGTTAGGATGCCATGATTTTATTTAGGTTCATGCTAAGAATGTTTATGAGGTTATGTTTATTATGTTTATGTCTATGCCAAGTATTATGCCATGCTATGAATATTTACGATGTTTATGTCTATGCCAAGTATTACGCCATGCCATGAATGTTTTTATGTTTATGTTTACGCCATGCTACGAATGTGATTAAGTTTATGTTCATGCCATGTCGAATGTATGCTAAGTGATCATAAAGGCTTATGTTCTAAGTAAAGCACTAAGTATGTTAATGTTTCATGTGCTCATGATTAAGTGATGAATGATTTTAGTTAGTAGGAAAGAGTCTTACTAAACCTGTGTGCTTATAGTTGTTAGTGATATGAGAGAAGTGTCCTAAGGCAATCGCCTTATGATTGTAAAATATTTATATTAATAAATGATAATTTACTATTTGAATATACATGATTGTGTATTTGATTGGGATCTTAAACTCATCTACTGAATGTCCGCAATACAACTCACAGCATAATAGAATTTGTGATGAGATCACAACTAGTGATTATCTCTAAATGCGCAAATGTGAAGTATTGAAAATATCCCTAGTCGATGAATTGATAAAAACGGACACTATCAATTCTGTTGAGACTAGCATGGGTTATTCTCTAATCAGCTGATTCTCACTGGCTGGTGACATTGGGATGTCCGGAGATAAACATGGATGCTAGTTAAGGAAACTAGTTCATTGGAGTGACTAGCTGTAAGACTTCATATGGGAATCAACATGTAGATATGTCAATGAAGATCTTACTGCGGCTTAAGTGCGATGTTCCTTTGACTTGCGGTGTTCAAGTCATCTTGGTCATGGAGACTTATACTTTGAAATCTTCAGCAAGCATCTCCAAGGAGGTGTGGACCCAGGATGATCGGGTATGAGCCGAAGTGCCCGAAGATGTTTGAACAGCCTACAAAGGATTCACCACTCCTTGCGAGGAGATGTATACCCAGGCCAATCGTCGGATTGTTACTCAAAGCCTCTGGCCAGAGCATATCATGTTTAGAGTGAGAGTCTCTAAAATACATGAGAGTAATTAGAAATCCAAAGGACGAGTAAGACATTACTTGGGCTAGGCGTGACGTAGTCAGCCTAGTGGGGACTGACACCATTGACCGTGTCCTGAACCAAGTGGGTATAAGATGGTGAAGGGAATGAGGCACGATTCATTAGAGCTGCTGAAGGGTTTCAGAATAATTTCTTCTGAGGTCAAACCGTTGATCTTTCGATTAATTGGGGATCATGATGTACTACTAGGTGCCACTCATGATCATTCTATAATTAGTTAATTATAGACGGCCAACATAAATCGAAAGCCTATTTAGTCACACGCACTACGAGTAATCCGAGGGATTTAAAACGAGTTGAAAATTGGATTTTCCGATCAAGAGAAATAAGTCGAATCTGAGTTAGTCAGAGGCGCGATGGAAGCTAAAAATGGCTAAGTCTTTTGAAGGCTTTTTGGGCGAATTAAATGAGTTTAATTCGCGACGGTCCGGGTTGGGTTTGGCCGATCAAAGAGGGTGTTAACCCCTCTTTGGTGGCCGGCCAAATAAAAGGAGAAAACCAAAATAATTGGTTTAATTAATAAAATAAATCTAGCGCGATTTATTTTATAAATTATGGATGCATAAATTTATATAAAGAAATTTATATAAATAAAATTTATAGAAATTTATTCTTTTATGGAAGATTAAAATAATCCATGAGTTGGTTCATTTTAATTTTATAAAATCAATTATGAATTGATTTATCCATAATAAGAAAGTTTATAAATTTCTTATAAAATTTATTCCATAATTTAAAGAGAAGAAGAATTAGTTTTTATTATAAATTAGTTTATAATAAAGACTTGGTTTAAACGGAATTAATTCATAAGAATTTATAGGATAAATTTCTTATGATAAATAATTAATTTTATTATAAAGTTAGTTATAATAAAATTCATAAGAAAATTTATAGGATAAATTTCTTATGATAACTAATTTGTTTTATTATAAATGGTTATAATAAGACTAGGCTTAAACGGAATAAGCAATAAGAAAATTTATAAGATAAATTTCTTATAACTAATTCCGTTAATTCCGTTAATTCGGTTTAGATGGAGACTTAGCAAAGGAGTTGCTACTATATAAAGGAACCAAAGGCTAGCCTTTAATTCCAATCAAGTGATTATTATTGGAGCTCTCCCTCTCTCTCTTCTCTTCTCTCCTCCTTCTCTTCTTCTTTCCTTAGGGCCGGCGCACCCTAGCTCTCTAGGGCCGGCACACCCTAGTTCCTCTAGGGCCGGCGCCCAATCACAACACCAAGGAGGTGTTGCCGTGAGCCACTAGAAGAAGAAGAACCCGAACAAGAAGAAGAAGAAGCGGATAGCGACTCCTCTCCTCTCGGAATTCGATTCCGTTGCTTCTTGTTGGTTAGTTTCTAACTCCTCTCTTAATCTTTCAAGTTGTGCCTATAGAGAATCTAGTAGTTCTCGTCGGCACAAAACTCGTGACTTTGCGAAGTCATCCTGAAAAGAACTCGGCGTGGACGCGAATAGAGGCGAAGCTTCCAAGGGACGCTACGGTTGGATCTCGTCCCTTACTTCGAGTTACGCGAGGTACTTGGTAAATTAGTTTACTTTTCGCAAACTTTTATTTTATGATTATGTCGATACACTATAAGGTTGTATGCTAGATACGAAGTTAAAATAATTTAGAAAATTATTTTATGCAAACTCTTCCGCTGCACGTAAAAATTTTAAATTTTACGAACTCGTATCCTTGTCGACATGCACCCGGTCCCAACAATAGTCTTATTTCCTTATACCACAGATCACGCAAGGGGACAATAAGGAAGCAGCAGGAGGGCATTAAAGCATGTGTGTGATAGTGACTTGGCCAAGAAACAATATGTTTGCTCGTCTTATGATAGAACTTTACCTTTACTATTATGTGCTTGAATGTGACTCTATGACATGATGCTAAGTATGACATGATATGATGCTAAGTATAAAGTTAATATGCCAAGTTCCCATGTTATGATGTTAGGAATGGTAGTAAGTGCATGTAGGTGTATGTTAAAGGTTTTCACTGCATTATGATATCTACATGCCCTAAGTATGTTAACGTAACGCCGCTTTATGGAAAAAAAACGGGCGTTTCAAGCCGACACGTGGGGGGCGCCCCCGACGTTCCGGGCACCCCCAGGGGCTATAAATAAGCCTTCGACCCTAAGGCTTCGAACAACAATTCTTCAAACGCTCCTACGCTCTTCTGCTTCTACGCTCTGCTCCGGAAACCTCCCAACTCGAGATACAAGCGCCGACGATGTCCCTCCGCCCTGAAAATTCAATCTACACCGGACGTCGGTAACGAAGAGCTATTTTTAAGTTTACTATACTACTTTTTGTAATATCTCTCTGTAAACTGTTTTGCGACATATAGAATTGCCCATAGTAAACGGTCAACGACCGTGGGCCTTGGAGTAGGAGCCAACCGCGACTCCGAACCAAGTAAAAAACTTGGTGTTTGCGTGTGTTTGATTTAAATTTCCGCTGCGTAATTGCTTTAACTTTAATCCGAACGTTTTACGATATTCACCCCCCTCTATCGTTTCTCTCGATCCAACATGTGGTATCAGAGCGGGGAAGCTCAAATTTGGTGCTACCACTAATTTGGGAGTTTTTCGGATTTATGAATTTTTTTTTATTTCTTCTTTTTTTTTTGTTAATCAACACCACTCGATCTTTTCCGCCTGTTATTTTCAAATAAATAATATCCGCGTTTTTCAATTTTGAATTTTCATTTTTTTACCATAAGTCAGAATTGATATAATGATCAAGTGTTAAAAATTTGTCATAAACTTTTTTATATTATTATTTTAATATTTTTCTCAAAATTCGTGCTATCTTAATTTGAGCAAATTTTTTTTAATTCTTGTTTTACTAATCAGAATTGATAAAGCTAATTTTTTCAAATGAAAAATTATCACAAATAATTATTATTTTTTTATTTATTCTGCCTTGAAATTCGTGCAATATTTATTTTTGACAATTTTTCTCCCACACTACTAATCCAAGACCAAGTCTTGGTACATTTTTATTTCTCTTGTGTACAAGATTAAACTAAATGGCCAACCAAGAATGGAACAGTGCTCGTCCACCACTCTTCTCTGGCGAAAACTTCAATTGTTGGAGAAGTCAAATGGAGTTCCATCTGAAGACACATATGGACATATGGATGATCATTCAAACAGGGTTCTACTTCCATGCAAGGGCGACGACAATCCTACAATTACGTGGGACCAACTGGATGAACCAACCCTGAGAAAGATCGAGACAGATGCAAGGGCGACGACAATCCTACAATGTGGCCTAACCAAGGAGCAACTCAAACTAATAGGTCCATTCAGATGTGCTAGAGAGATTTGGGAAAAATTGATTAACCTTCATCAAGAGATCTCAGAAGAAGAAGAAGATCAAGTAAGCTGTCTTGCACTCTCGGACCAAGCACAAACAGCCGAGTCAGAGTCTGAACACGAATCCAAACCAGAGTCAGAAGACAAAGTGACTGAGACAAAAATGGTAACCAATTTTGAATTTGTTCCAGAATTACAATTATATAATCAGACTGATACTATAATGGTCGAGGAAGGTATAAATTCAAGTGCAGGGAAAACTCCAAAGAAGAAGCTTCAGCCGGTACCCGAGTCCGACTCAGACTCGGAATCAGAAGACAATGGAGGAGATCGACCCAAACTGGTCCGGTTGACTCGCGACCACTACAAAATACTGAAGAAACAATCAAGCAAAAGAAAGATGACTAAAATCAAGGGGGAGACCTCCAAAAAGAAATCTAAAGGTAAATTTACAGTATTTGAAAATCCATTATTTACCTTGAATAATATGATTGAACCTTATAAATTAGTTAAAGCAAACATTAGTAAATTGGAACAAGAAGATGAAATATTGAAACATAAGGTCAAAATGCTAGAAAGTCTAATTCACAATCTTGCTAATTCTAAAAACCCAGAATATCATTACAATTATGACGTGACTTAGTTGATTACTTTTCTTGCTTGTTTATTTTATTATGCTTTGAATTAGGATTGGTTAGTTTAAGGACTGAACCAACTTAACTGAAATTTGAACAACATACTATTGGGTGGAGGTGAGATGATAGTACGTTAGGAAAACCAATTCTAATAAGGTCAAGTATTCTCTACTTGGTCTCTTTAGACTGGTGAAACTAGCCGAAGCTACCGATCCAAGACCCAAACTAGTTAGACCAAAATTTTTCAAAGACTAATTTTGAAAATAAAATTTCATTAAAAGGCTTTGTCAAGGAAAGGGTTGATGATCCAATAAGGCTACGGCCAAAGAAGGCCTAGTGCCTCGCCAAGATCTGGAAGCCAATTTTTGAAATTCAAATTCAAATTATTCTTTGTCAAATTCGAATCTAACACAAATTTTTAGTTAGTTATAGATTTAAACATTCTTTTCAAAATAAATTCAATTGTTTTCAAAATTAATTAAGTTTTTCAAAATAAATCATGTTTTTCAAAAATTCTTTTATCAAAACCTGTCTCACAAAACCTATAAGGCTAACGTGATTGAAAATCCTAGATTGGGTGAGACAGTAAAATTATACTCAATTAAAATTCCTTTATGTTGGGGCAATCGGCCCTGAGATGATCTGGAGGATCATGATATTTTGATGAGTGGGCAATATGGTTAAGTTAGGGGTTGTGTTATTCTCACATGTGTACATGAGTGTGCAGGTGTACAGGTACGCATGGACTTGGTTGATGTTTTCAGGTGAAGGATGGCATGGAGGTAAGTTGGAGGCTTACGTGCGCATCTGAGGGACCATTGATAGTAGAGATGATGAGCCGAGGGACGCAGACTTCGAGGTGTACGTGAAGGGTGGCATGGACGCAAGCTGGAGGCATGCGTGCGCATCCGAGGGACGAGGGCCGAAGATGAAGAGGGCGTGAAGGCAACAGTTAAGACTGCTGGTGAAGAGTCAACTGGGTTGTGAGGGTCTGAGTATGAGTGCTTGTACTCAGGGGTTAAAGCCGGGAGGGTTTGAGTGCGGAGAGATTTATACTCGGGTGTGAAACCCTAGGCTTTAGTGTGTACCAGTCGACTGGCCCATGGGCAGTCGACTGGCATAGGCTGAAACAGGCTGGCAGAATTCGAGCGTTATGCTGTAACAGTCGAATCTGAGTGGGACCAGTTGACTGCCATTTTGGCAGTCGACTGGTAGCGGCTGTTTCAGATTCGAGCCCTATTTAAAGGGGCTCGTTTTCTCCTATTATGACTTGACGAATCTTGCTTGCTAAGGCAAGATAGTAGTCTACTTTGTTCTCTAAGTGTCCTTGGTGTTGTGGTGAGGTTTCTCCACCCACAAGGAGCGACGAGTTCTAGCCGGAGGTTATCCGGGGTTTGATCCGCCAAAGGATTGTTGGATTAGTCACCCGACCGGAGTGGATACCAACTAAATCTGGTATTGTTAGCATTGTTATTTCTTTATATATTATTTCTGCTGCGCTAACAAGATTGCAGAGTTCAAGATCCGAAAAAGTGCATTCACCCCCCCCTCTGCACGCCACATCGATCCTTCAGTTGGTATCAGAGCGAGTACCGCTCTTGATCGGACTAACCGCCGAGGGAGCACTTGCTAGAGGGAAAAGAGTCATGGAAGAAAAGTTGGGTGACAATATCAACTCACCACCGTCATATGAGCATGAGAATTTTGACTATTGGAGAGATAGAATGAAGAATTGGCTCGGGATGGATTGGGGGTGTAGAATAATCATTGAAGACCCTTTTGAAATCCCCAAGGATAAGCACGGCAAAAACCTTCGGCCTAGATATTGGACAAGTGAACAACAAGAACAAGCTAGGGCCAATGAGAAGGTAATAAATATTTTGATTAATATATTGCCTAATCATATATTGAGTGGTGTAGGGAAATATTCAAACGCATGTGAATTGTGGAATAAGTTGGAAGAACTTCACAAGAACCCCTCACAAGCTCGAGTAGTCGAAGCATCTGAAGAAGTAAGTTCAATGGTCCAAGAGGACCAAAATGAGAAAGTGCCCGTGTCATCAAGTGAGGAACCATCTACCTCGTCAAGAGAAGAAGAGGAAGAATTAGTATCAAGGGTTGAGGGGGAGGAGAGACCCTCATCCTCACAAGAGCAAGAGACGACTTCCGCCTCCACCAAAGCTAAGTCAAAAGAGCATATTGTATGCTTTGGTTGCAACAAAAAGGGGCACTACAAGGATAAGTGCTCACTAGGTAAAAGAGAGGTAATTTCTAAGCCCAAGTCCATTCAAATTAAATCTGACATGAATTGTAGGAATGGAGTAGCCCAAGAGAGAAAAATAAAGATTAGATGCTTCACATGTGGTGAGCTAGGGCACTACCACACCAAGTGTCCAAAGAAAGGAGAGCTCAAGAACATGGAGCACCTTAGGAAATGGGAGAAAGAGCAAAGGAAGAAGAGCATTCATCAAGGGGGAGCTCCAAGGGTAAGGGAGGTAACCGCTAAGCCTACTTATGCTTCAAAATTTTCAATTAATACTCAAGATGCTTGTATGAATGATAGAATTGATGACACTTGCTTGCCCATGCGTGTTTTTGCTTTTAAATATCATGATAGGAATTGAAACAATTTTGTATGCAAAAACACCAAAAACTCTGTGATGCATGATAAATCTAGGGTTCCTAGGACTAAGGACCAAAGGATAAATCCTAAGAGAAAGGAAAATATGCTTGGAAAAATAGATAGACCTAGAAATGATAATACTAGATCTAGTGGTCCTAAGATTAAGAAGTTAGAAAAGGAAAATCAAATGTTGAGAGCAAAACTTGATAAGTTGGAACAAAACCTTGGTAGAATCATTCAAGGGTCCGCAAAATTAAAGATGATACCAAAGGACCGAAATCTTAGAAATAGTAGACCGGGTCTAGGAACCATCCTAAGAGGGCCAGGGTTGATGAAATGTCATATTCAAGGATGCCCTACAACTATGATAGAGAAAAAGTCAAAAATAGCAACGAAAAGCCATTTGAAGGAAGGGAAAAGAAATTGACCAAGAAAAAGGTCTATAGGATTAAGAGAGTGATAAAGGAAAGTCAAGAAGGACCGGAAGAGCATCGGTGTGGTCTTGCCATTGTAGGAGAGTTGCCTAGGGAGGTAATGAAGGCTAGGAGCTCAAGGGAGGGCTCTAGAGATCAACATGGGTTCCATGGTCAATGGATTTCAGGTGGTTTCCTTCTAGGAGAGTGAGGAGGATTATAGGGTGTGCCAAGAGGTTTAAAAGGCTAAGGTTAGTCTTAATCCTAAAGAATTGGCACACTAAAGGAAGGATTATGGAGAAAAAGGTGAAATTGGAGTTTTACTTGAGACTAATCGATTTCAATGCCTAAATAAGATATAACTTGATGCTATGAATGGATTATGGATGATTATGGGAAGTAGCATCACGGTAAGGCCCAAAATAGGACTTTTGGGAAAAGTTCTTATGATACTTTCTTGTGAAACAGGAAATTGTACCAAACTTGGGATTTGGAATGGCATTGACTAAAATTATATTTTTCCCAAACAAATGTAGGATTGACAAATCTTCCCACAAATTTTCAGATTTTTTGAAAATTTGGAGAATTACTAGTGCATTTCTGAAATTCGGACTGAAAACCTGAAATTCAGAACATCAGAGGCCAGTCGACTGGCAGGAGGCCAGTCGACTGGCTGGAAGCCAGTCCACTGGTATACCTCACAGAACGTAATTACATCGTCGCCCAGTCAACTGCCCCAGGGGTAGTCGACTAGGTCGCGGGTTCTATAAAAAGAGAGAGCGCGCCGGGAAAGCAAAATCTAGGGTTTTGGCTCATTTCTCCCGGCGGTTTTCATCTCCTTTCAACTCCCCTTGTGTCCTAAGCCCCTCCAAAGCTCTAAAACTCTTCCCTAAGGCCTTCTTTAACTCTGATCTACCTCTAGGGTTAGTAGAAAACCTCTCTTCAAGTCAACCCACGCGATTTCCAAATCTCAAAATGCAAAGGGCGAAAAGGTATGATATTTAAGGTGTACTTCTCCATTTAGGCTTCGTATTAACACTAATCTGATGATTTTTGTGTATCCTTTGCTATCTTCTATTTTGGGGGGGTCACTTGTTGTAACGACCCAAAAAATTTTCTTAATATTTTCTTAAAATATTGAGCATGTCTAGATAATTTTCCGAGGGGCCCAGAAATAATTATGTAAAATTGGGCCTAGAAATCCATGTTTTCTCATTTAAATTGAGAAAACTAAGTACTGATGAGCTTTAAATGGGCTCCAAAAATAGGTATTAATTAGGTAAAAATTTATATAAATTAGGAAAAATTAATATAAATATAAAATAATTTTATTTAGGAATATTAGCATAATTATGGGTGATTTTAGGGGGGATTTTCGGAATTTAGGAAATAGAAATAATAAAATAAATGAAATAAAAATAAAATAAAAATAAAGGTGCATGAGCCAAGGATTGAACCTTGGACCTCTTGTACAACCATGTAACCCTTAACCAACTCACCTAGCAAGGAATTCTTATGAGTGATTGAAGTGGAGGATAGTTAAGAGGTAAAAGGAGGTGAAGAGTCATGGAGAGGCTCTTCATTTGCCTCCTTGATGGGTTATAATGAGAGGAGTTTTGGGAGTTACTTATTCTCTCAATCAAGTGCATTACCTCTCCTCTTCATTCCCCATTCTTGCCGAGCACCAAAGGGAGGAGTGCCTTGGAGAAAACTTCACAAGAGGTCTCATCTCTCAATATCTCAAGTTCCTACAAGGTGACAAGGATTAGTTGTGGTCAAGAGATACCAAGTCCTCTTCCTTCTCCTCTTTCAAGGTTCGAAAAAATCAAGAAAACTAAGGTAAGACTCCTTCACCTGTGGTATAATAGTTACCTATGATTTCCATGATTTTTGGCATGATATATGGGTTAGTTTCGGATTTAATGTTGAAGGGAAACAAAATCAAGGTTCCTATGTTTCAAAGGTTTCGGCCAGCATGTTTTAAAGGTCCATAATTATGATAAAAATTATGATAATATTATTTGATATTCCCTTATGATGGTTAGAGGTTAAGTGTAATTTTTGGGGATTTTTGGAGTACCCTAGGACACCCTAGGGTCTCGGCCAACATGAAAGAAGCAAAACCCAGAACCTTAAGTTCAAGGGTTTCGGCCACCATGTTTTAAATATCTAAAAATATGTTACAAATCATGATAATATTATTTGATGTTCCCTTATGACTTTTAGAAGTTAATTGTAATTTTTGGGGATTTTTGGAGTACCCTAGGACACCCTAGGGTCTCGGCCAACATGAAAGAAGCAAAACCCAGAACCTTAAGTTCAAGGGTTTTGGACACCATGTTTTAAATGTCTAAAATATGTTAAAAATCATGATAATATTATTTTATGTTCCCTTATGATGTTTAGAAGTTAATTTTAATTTTTGGGGATTTTTGGAGTACCCTAGGACACCCTAGGGTCTCGGCCAACATGAAAGAAGCAAAACCCAGAACCTTAAGTTCAAGGGTTTCGGCCACCATGTTTTAAATGTCTAGAAATATGGTAAAAATCATGATAATGTTATTTGATGTTCCCTTATGATTTTTAGAAGTTAAGTGTAATTTTTGGGAATTTTTGGAGTACCCTAGGACACTCTAGGGTTTCGGCCAACATGAAAGGGACAAAACCAAGGTCCCTATGTTTATGGGTTTCGTCCACCATGATTTAAATGTCTATAAATATGTTAAAAATCATGATAATGTTATTTAATGCTCCATGATGATGTTTAGAAGTTATGTATAAATTTTGGGAATTTTTGGAGCACCCTAGAGGCCCATATGGTTCGGCCAACCCCAAGGACCCAAGGGTTAGGGTTGAGTCTTTAACTTCAAGCATATGTTTATGTGTTGCCATGATATAAGGATGAAGGATGGTGATTGTGTGAATTATCACATGGCCTTGGGACTCCATAAGTTTCGGCCAATAAGGGTTAATAGGATAAGAGTTAAGATTTATTCCAAGTAAGGGTCCCAATGGCCCCATGTTAAAAGATATAAATGAGAATGAATGATCCGTGTTATGATTATGGTAAGAAGATGCTCTTATGATATCCTAGAATGTATGCCTATGTTTATGCCATATAGGTTGGTTTATATCTTATGTTTATATTTATGCCATGTCTCATGCCATGCTAGGAAAGTTTATTAAGTTATGTTATGCCATGTATCATGTCATGCTTAGAATGTTTACGATGTCTATGCTTGATATGCTAGAAAGTATGCCTATGGTTGATTTACATCTTATGCTTATGTTCATGCCACATATGATGCCATGCTTAGAATGTTTAATTATGCTTATGCCCATGTTTATACTTTATGCCATGATAAGAATGTTCAATTAGATTTATGCCTATGTTTATGCTCTATGCTATGATAGAAATGTTTATGATGCTTATGTTCCATATGATTATGAATGAATGACGAATGATTTTAGTGAGTAGGAAAGAGTCTTACTAAGCCTGTGTGCTTATAGTCTTCTTTCCTTATACCGCAGATCATGCAAGGGGATAACGAGGAAGCAGCAGGAGGGCCTGAAATATGTGTGTGATGGTGACTTGGCCCACGAAATCGAATGTGTTAACCGTTTATGCTATGAACTTTATTTTCGCTACCTATATGCTCGAATAGTGACTTATGGAACTTTATGATAAGATGTCAAGTATGATATGATATGAACCTTATGGTATGATGCTAAGCATGTTATGATATGATGTTAAGTATGACGTTCATATGTTAAGTTCCATGTCATTGTATGAGGGATGGTAGTAGGGGCATGTATATGTAAGGTTTAAGTTATTCCGCTGCAGTATGATGTTACATGCCTTAAGTATGTCAGCGTAACTCCGCTTTAGGAAAAAAAAAAGCGGGCGTTACACTTGTAACGCCCGCTTTTTTTTTCTTCATAAAGGGGCGTTACGTTAACATACTTAGGGTATGTAGACATCATAATGCAGCGGAAACCTTTAAACTTACACCTACATGCACTTACTACCATTCCTAACATCATAACATGGGAACCTGGCATATTAACTTTATACTTAGCATCATATCATGTCATACTTAGCATCATATCATACTTAGCATCATATCATAGAGTCACATTCAAACACATAATAGTAAAGGTAAAGTTCTATCATAAGACGAGCAAACATATGGTTTCTTGGCCAAGTCACTATCACACACATGCTTTAATGCCCTCCTGCTGCTTCCTTACTGTCCCCTCGCGTGATCTGCGGTATAAGGAAATAAGACTATAAGCACACAGGCTTAGTAAGACTCTTTCCTACTCACTAAAACCATTCATCACTTAATTATGAGTACATGAAACATTAACATACATAGTGCTTTACTTAGAACATAAGCCTTATGCTCACTTAGCATACATTCGTCATGGCATGAACATAACTTAATCCCATTCGTAGCATGGCATAACCATAAACATAAAAACATTCATGTCATGGCATAATACTTGGCATAGACATAAACATCGTAAACATTCATAGCATGGCATAATACTTGGCATAGACATAAACATAATAAACATATCCTCATAAACATTCTTAGCATGAACCTAAATAAAATCATGGCGTCCTACTTAGCACAAACCTAATTAAATCATGACTTCAAAAATTAGCATGGCATAAATAAAAATCATGACATCCTAACTTAGCATAAACATAATTAAATCATGACATCCTAAACTAGCATGAACATAAATAAAATCATGGCATCCTAACTTAGCATAAACATAATTAAATCATGGCATCCTAAACTAGCATGAACATAATTAAAAATCATGGCATCCTAAACTAGCATGAACATAAATAAAATGATGGCATCATAAACTAGCATGAACATAAATAAATCATGGCATCATAAACTAGCATGAACATAAATAAATCATAGCATTATAAATTAGCACGAACATAAATAAATCATGGCATTATAAATTATCGTGAGCACAATTAAATCATGGCATCATAAATTAGCATGAACATAAATAAAATCATTTGTATAAACATACCTTGCATAAACTTACTTTGCATACTATTCTTATCATAGATATAATGCATAACATGGATGGATGCATGTGGCAATTGTGCATATATATATAAGGATGCTTAATCTTTAAAACATGCTTTTAAATACTTTAACATAATCATAACATTCATTGGGCCCTGGCTTATACCACATTCATACATCATATGCGCGCATCCCTAAGTAAATACGAGGTAGCTAATCTCGACCTACTAGGGTAAGGACAGCTTCATCGGTAGTCCCGAACCGTAAGGACAGCTTCATCGGTAGTCCCGAACCGTGGACAGCTTCATCGGTAGTCCAGAACCGTGGACCTTACTTAGGTCCGGTACAAGCCCATAAAATAAAATAAAATGCTTTCACATGCTTTTTCATTCATCATCATTCATAGCATATTCATTCATTCATCATACTTAACATCATCGTTATGCCTTAAAGGCATGAGCTTTAACTTCATTCTTCATTTTCATTCTGAAACATGGCATATGTACACATCGTTCATAAAGCATGGCATACATACACCTTATTCATAAGTCATGGCATACCTACATCTCATTCATAAAACATGGCATACTTACCTATCATTTAATAGACATGGCATACATATTACTCATAAAATATGGCATTCATACATATCATTCATAAGACATGGCATACATACATATCATTCATAAATCATGGCACATGTCTAAACATTTATGACCTAACATAAAATTCATGACATGTAAACTAAGGGTTTGGTTAACATAGAACTTCTTCCATCTTACTTAAACATACATCTTAGTAACCTATACACAAGCATCTTTGTAGGTTTAACCCAACCCTAGCCCTAGGTTATGTCCTTGGCCGAATGTCCCCAAGGAACCCTAGGTTCATGAAACTTCACATAACTTCCCAAACAACATCTCATACATACATACTAGGCCATGGGAAACATTTGATCCCATACTTAAGGCCAACCCTAATCCTTTAGCCCTAGTCTTGCTCTTGGCCGAAACTTCAAGGCCATGGGGGCATGGAAAAATTCCATTAAAATCCCCAAATCAATTGTTAAACACCAACCATACCTTACCATAGGGCCATTGGGGCCCTTACTTGACATAAGTCCTAACTTCCCACCCTATTAGGCTACTTGGCCGAAACCTATAGGGTCTCTAGGCCATGTGAAACATTCACATAATCACCCTCCATCTCCCTTATATCATGATAATACATAAGACATATACTTGAGGTTTTAGACCCAACACTACCCATGGGGTCTTGTTGTTGGCCGAAACCCTAGGGTATCCTAGGATACCCCAAAAATTCTCAAAAATTATATTTAATCTCTAAATATCATAAGAGTACATTAGACAACATTATCAAGATTTTTAGCATCATCATGGACCCTAAAACCTAGTGGCCGAAACCCATAGGGTCTCTAGGGTGCTTGGTTTTGTTTCTTTCAACATCAAGTCCCAAAAACCAACCAATAAATCATGCTAAAACATAAGGAACTATTATACCACAGGTGAGGGAGTCTTACCTTGGGTTTCTTGATTTTTTTCACCTTGATTATAGAGAATCAAAAGAACTCCTTGGACCTTAAGTCACCTCTAGCCCTTGAAACCTTGGGTAGCCTTTAGATCTTGGAGATGAGACCCTCTTGTGAAGCTTTTCCAAGGGAAACCCCCTTAGGGTGTTCGGCTAGGATGAGGGAAGGAGGAGGAAGAAAATGCAAAGTGATGGAAGGAAGAGGTAACTCCCAAACCCCCCTCTTTATAACCCATTAAGGAGGTAAATGAAGAGTCTCTCCATGACCCTTCATCTTCTTCTAAGCCTTAACCAATATCCACTTCATTCCCTCATAACATTCCCTTGCTAGGTGAGTTGGTTAGAGCATACATGCTTGTACAAGAGGTCCAAGGTTCAATCCTTGGTAGATGCACAATTTTTTTTCCCACTTATTTTCTTTTATTTTCCTAGTATTTTCGAAAATCCCTTAAAAAATCCCCGATAATTATGTTAATATTTCTCATTAAAATCCCTTTATATTTATATAAATTTTCACCTAAAATCCACCAATAATTATGGTACTAAAAAGCCCATATAAGGCCCATTAGTGCCCTTTTTCCCAATTTAAATGAGAAAACATGGATTTTCTAGGCCAAAGTTCGCATTAATATTTCTGGGTTCCTCAGAAAATTATCTAGATATGCTTAATATTTTAAGGAAATATTAATAGAATTTTCTGGGTCGTTACATCACTTTGGTATGCATACATGTGTTTGGTATATTAGGGCGGTGTCTAAACGATCTAGGGGTGAGGGGTCATCTCGACTACGTCCCCAAGGCCCAGGAGAGTCTAGGTTTAGGAGTTTGGAATGCAAAAAGCGATTCGAGGAGAACGAATTTGTTCAACTACCCTGTCGATATCTCAATAAGGGATACTTTGAGGAGAAGGGGCCTCACATTATTGAGATGATTACCCATTTCGGCATAAAACAACTTGTCTATTGCCAACATGATGTTAATCTTGATCTGTGCAAAGAGTTCTTTGCAAATTTGACTTGTCTTGATCTAAATAATAGAGTTTATGAGTCAAGAGTAGCAGGTGTCACCATTCCGTTCACACCCATAGTTTTAGCCGGTTTTCTAGAATGTCGGGCCTCGAACAATGCCAATACCTACTTTCCAAACATCGTTGAGCCACTTGAATTCCCAGGGGTCACTATTGATCAGATTCATGTCCACTACTTCAGGAGACATAGACATGAATCAGAACGTACTTTTGACGCAAAACCCATGAGTCCATCCAGTCATGTGCTTTACAAGATTGTCGTAGAGTGTCTCCTACCCATCGTCACTAAGGGGAGGGCGAGGATTAGGTTGCCTCACCTAGTGATGATGTATGCGCTTGAGAGACGACTGGATATAGATGTGTCATTGCATGTGTTTGCCTCCATCTGTCACCTGTCCCAGAGTGTGAATGGGAAGATTTATATGCCCTTTTGTCATATGTTAACTGAGTTTTTCCAACTGCGTTTTGGCATACGGGTCACTAGTGGTCAGGTTAGGCACCTGTCAAAAGACTATGATCAAATTGGCACCCGCCAATTGTCTTTGGCAGGCATTGAGTCTAGACAGGGGGTCTTTGTTTGGAGGGAGCGCCAGGAAGCTACAGATGCAGGAGAGGAGCCCGCTGAGCCTATCACACGAGCAGAGTTTACCCGACTCCAGGAGGATGTTCATACTATTTAGGAGGGCATCCAGAGTCTTCAGCAGGACCAGGCAGCTACTCAGAGAGAGGTACATGGTTTGACAGAGTTTTGCCAGGGGTTCATGACCAGGCAGGATACCATGTACGAGATGCTGCAGCGATGGGATCTATCATATCAGGGTCCTCCTGCTCCTCCTCCTCCTCCTCCAAACCATGATGATCACATGTATTTCTGATCAGCTGATGTCATTGTTGGGTTGTAGTGTTGAGAGTGCTCTGGCTTGATATTTTATATACCTCTCAAAGACTTTATTTTCTGATGTACTATTTTGGATGACTTCCGGCCTGTTGGCCCTAGGTGCTACTATGATATGACTATGTGCATTATGCACTGATCTTATGATATGTTATTAGATTTATGGTTTATTTTGTTTATGGTTTATTAGGCTTATGCTTATTGAAATATGACTATGTGTTGGATGATATGTATATGTGTGTGCTCATGATGTGATCCAAATTTTGTCATTCGATATCATTTAGCATGGTTTAATTGAAAATCACATAAAGGTACTATACATAACATCATCATTTAGACTCGAATGTAAATAGGAAAGAGTCATTTAGACTCAAGTGAAAATAGGGAAGGGATGTTGATAAAATGAAAACATTTATATGAAAAAGGGGGAGTTAGGAATCATTTTAAATATCGAATAGAGTGGATAGGAAGTGCAAACTATAGGATACAATGATTAGAGGTCAATCTTGATACTAAATTTGCATAATTTGAGAATTCTTGAGTTTGTATCAAAAGTCAAGCACGGTTGGTGATTTTCATGAACCAAATTTTTCTAGGGTAGGAACTACCTTAACAATCGTGCTTGCAAAGTTTCATATTTTTCCGAATTTTATGGAATTTTTTATTCATTTCTGAATTTCGTCTGAAATTCTGAAATCTGTCGTATCAATCGACTGCCCTGGGGGTAGTCGACTGGTAGTGTGGACAGATTGGGTTTGTGTGATTTCTGAAGGGTTTTTCAGAATTAGGATTAAATTCTTTTTGGCATCAAGGGTTGGGTTGCTTGGGGCACTCATTTTGATGTTGTCAAAGGGGGAGAATTAGAGTTAAGTTGGGAGAATTTAATTCTAACTTGGAATTAGCAATAAGGGTTGAAATTTGGGAGAAAAGCATAGGTTTAGGGGGAGGTTGTCTCTTGTGTGTTATGCTTGAATTTCAATTGCTTTTGCTATTACTATTGCTATATGTTTACCTAACTTAACATATTGCTACACATCAAAAAGGGGGAGATTGTTGGGGCAATCGGCCCTGAGATGATCTGGAGGATCATGATATTTTGATGAGTGGGCAATATGGTCAAGTTAGGGGTTGTGTTATTCTCACATGTGTACATGAGTGTGCAGGTGTACAGGTACGCATGGACTTGGTTGATGTTTTCAGGTGAAGGATGGCATGGAGGTAAGCTAGAGGCTTACGTGCGCATCTGAGGGACCATTGATAGCAAAGATGATGAGCCAACGGACGCAGACTTCGAGGTGTACGTGAAGGGTGGCATGGAGGCAAGCTGGAGGCATGCGTGCGCATCCGAGGGACGAGGGCCGAAGATGAAGAGGGCGTGAAGGCAACAGTCAAGACTGCTGGTGAAGAGTCAACTAGGTTGTGAGGGTTTGAGTATGAGTGCTTGTACTCAAGGGTTAAAGCCGGGAGGGTTTGAGTGCGGAGAGATTTGTACTCGTGTGTGAAACCCTAGGCTTTAGGGTGTACCAGTCGACTGGCCCATGGGCAGTCGACTGGCATAGGCTAAAACAGGCTGGCAGAATTCGAACGTTATGCTGTAACGGTTGAATCTGAGTGGGACCAGTTGACTGCCATTTTGGCAGTCGATTGGTATCGGCTGTTTCAGATTCGAGCCCTATTTAAAGGGGCTCGTTTTCTCCTATTATGACTTGACGAATCTTGCTTGGCTAAGGCAAGAGAGTAGTCTACTTTGTTCTCTAAGTGTCCTTGGTGTTGTGGCGAGGTTTCTCCACCCACAAGGAGCGACGAGTTCTAGCCGGAGGTTATCCGGGGTTTGATCCGCCGAAGGATTGTTGGATTAGTCACCCGACCGGGGTGGATACCAACTAAATCTGGTATTGTTAGCATTGTTATTTCTTTTATATATTATTTCTGCTGCGCTAACAAGATTGCAGAGTTCAAGATCCGAAAAAGTGCATTCACCCCCCCTCTGTACGCCACATCGATCCTTCACTTTATTACCTATATTGTGGTTTAATCCTGTTGTTCAACATAGTCAAACCATGATCAAAGTAGTCAAACCATGGTCAACGTAGTCAAACCATAGTCAAATCGTTTCAAACCATGGTCAAACCAATTAAACCATGATCAAATGATGACAAGAAAACAAAAATGTCAATCAATACTCAATCCGGGCGCCCGTGACTCCTCGGGCGCCCCCATCACTTTCACTCCTCTCAAAGCAAAAAGCTACCCTTGTCCCTCGACCAGGGTGCCCCGAACCTCGTGGGCGCCCCCAGTATCAGTCAATGCAGCAAAAGCTTCAATGACCAGGCTGACCGGGGCACCCGGGTCACTGCGGGTGCCCCCAACCATCACTAGTCACTGCCAAAGGCAGTAGGCTGCTGTCCTGGGCGCCCCCAAGAAACTGCCTATAAAAAGGCACCCGAACTCCCTCTTCTTCCCACACCAAAAACCATCCTCCTTCCTCACTTCCTTCCTTCCAAGGAGATCAAGTGACACTTGTGCTTCCTCAATCTCAACCATGCCTCCCCAGTATGATTTCGCTTATGCATTTAGAATTATTTTTTTAATTCCATTCTTATAAATGCATATTTCTTAACATAGAAAACGCCGAGCAAACCAAGCAAACCCCAGTACCGAACCGAGTCCCGACCCTAGGTTTCCAACTCTAGAACTTTGTAATATGTTTGCTTGAACAACCTATAAACCTATCAAAACTAGCTATCTAAATAGACACTTCTTCACCCAATCTTGTCCTTTAGCCATGAATGTTATAAACTTCTATCAACTAGACAATCTAGTGTTCTGCACTTATTCAATTAACACATCTTTATGTGCAGAATTCTATAATAACATAGTTCGATAGAACGATCTCATTGTTGTCACTACTGTTCAAGGGATAACCTTGTCGATCACCCCTACTTTACTAAATCGATTTCTTGCACTATGACCCTCCCAGTCCACCTTTTGTTGCTATCCACCTAGGGATCCTCCATTTGATGCTCCCTACTCCCACATTACTTTAGACACTCTTTACTCCTATTTCTATAGGGAAGCTAGACTCCCCGTAGCTAGACGTTTTCAGTCCATTGACCTTCAGGCCTAGGACTACGCCCTGTATTGAGTCCTGGTCCGCTGCATTTTACCACTATTGACTAGGGATGTCGCGACCATGCGACCTTTTCATGCCTTCCTCCTGTATGCCCTGATCCACCATCTAGACATTGACATTGGCCTTCACATATTCCACGCTATCTTACATGCCACCAGTGTCACGACTCAGGGTTGGGTACGCACCCCCTTCTGCCACATCATCAACTCCATCCTTCATCACCACGGTCCTGACATTACCGTAGGTGAAATAACCGCGATGATCAATTTTGACGAGATAGGATTTAGGAACTTCTCTTTAGCTGGTATAGAGGTATCGGCCACCGGGGTTTTGACTTGGAGACGACAGCGAGCCGGAGCTCAGATCGACTCAGACGAGGAGGTTGAAGTCGATGTCGCCGATTTGGCAGCAGAGGCTCGAGCACACATAGACGAGCCCCCTCCACCGACACTCTACGAGAGAGTGACACGGCTGGAGACATAGGTCCAGAGCCTCCGAGAGGAAGTGGAGGCAAACCATGCTGAAGATATGGAGACAAATCTAGGCTATTACACGGACTATATGAGTGCGCTTAGAGCCGAGAGGGAGACCAGAGAGGTACAGTATCATGAGATGATGGAGCTATTCTGATCCTGGCAGCCAGGTTCTTCTAATCATCCTGGTCCCTCCTCCTAGATTTGATTAGCATTGTACTAGTGACTATGTGACTGCTCCTACTCAGTAGGGTTGACTCATGTTTTGATTTGTATGACTGTGCTGATTCTCTCTGTTGACTAGCTGACTTATGTAGATAAGTACTTGTTTTTCTCTACTATTTGATCAGCAGTTACGATTATGTTTGGTAGAATAGATTTAGTCTACTGTTGGCTTTCTTAAATGCTTTTAAAACTAGCTTTTAAAATTCTTAAATGCTTTCAAAATCAGCTTTTAAAATTTTTAAATACTTTCAAAATCATCTTTTAAATTTTTTTTAATGCCTTCAAAATCAGCTTTTACTTAGTTTTGAAAAGTTTTAAAAATATTTTTGACTTAGTTTTATTTTAATAAAAATACCCCCTTTCAAAACTAGGGCTTTTTCGCAAAAGGACTTAGCCTAGGCCCTAACCCTAGAACTGCATGCACCTATAGATTTAGAAGCCAGCATCTCACAAACACCTTAGGGTACTTTTGGTTAATAACCTAGAATGGGTTGAGATGCTTAGGTCTTTGCCTTAATTCAAGATGCTTTAAGTCAGTGCATCTGCAGTAATTGGGGCACTAAATACAACTTACACAGTAATCAAGTTAAGTGTCAAGTTTAGAAAATCTAACTTGAACATAACACTTAACTTGACTAACCCTAGCAAAAACTACTGTTTATAACAGTTACTAAGTAGCTAATTGGGTTAGACAGGACCCTAAAAGAGAAAATTAAAACTGATTTGGTTTAGTTCATATCCTAAATTGGCTCAATACAGCAAATTAAGCAATTTATTATTTCTTATACAATTTATTTATCCTGTTTTTGCTATATTTATTTGTTTTTGATATATGGCAAAGGGGGAGAGATAGGAAAGGAAAGAGTTTAAATTTCTTTAAAAAAAATCTAAAACTTCAAAATCTATCCTTTATTCAAAAAGTACTTAATTCATTTTCAAAAGTACTTACAACTAAATTTTTTGCAGATTTTCCTAAGTACTTAAAATCAAAATTTTTTCCAGATTTTTTCTAAGTACTTAAAACTAAATTTTTTTGCAAAGTTTCCTAAGTACTTAAAACCAAAATTTTTTCAGATTTTTTTCTAAGTACTTAAAACTAAATTTTTTGCAAAGTTCCTAAGTACTTAAAACCAAAATTCTTTTTCAGATTTTCCTAAGTACTTAAAACTAAAATTTCTTCAAATTTTCCTAAGTACTTAAAACCAAAGATTTTCAAATGTTACTAAATACCTTAAACCTTTTTTTAGAGTACTTTAAACTTAAGGCTTCAAAATTTTTCTTAGTACTCAAACTTAAGTTTTCAAAAACTTTCTAAGTACTTTAAACTTTTTTTTGAGTACTTTAAACTTAAAGCTTCAAAATTTTTCATAGTACTCAAACTTAAGTTTTCAAAAAACTTTCTGAGTACTTAAACATAAATTTTTGAAAATTTCCTTAGTACTCAAACTTAAGTTTTCAAATTTATCTAAGTATTTAAACTTAAATTTTCTACGGGTATAAATTTTCCAAAGTGCACAACCAAATTTATTTTGGAAAATATATTTTTTTACTAAGTAAAATTAAATCAATCTTTAGACTTAGTTTCAAAAACCCCACAAACTTTTGAAAAATCTAGGGGGAGATTCCTTCCTGGGAGAGGGAACAAAATTTCATTTTTCTTGTTCTGATTAACTTAACATTTTGAACCAGGGTTGCCATAAATCAAAAAGGGAGAGATTGTTGGTGCAGAAAGCACCAAGTCGAACCTGTGTTTTGATAAATGGCAAAAGGGTTCAAAAGTTAAGGTATAATGTTTATCTAACATGTTACTCAAGTGTGCAGGCAAAGCCCTATCGAAGGACAGCTAGGCACCTCGCGAAGGAATGCCAGGATACAAAGCCCTAGTGAAGGACTGCTAGGCACCTGGCGAAGGAATGCCACGATACAAAGCCCTAGCGAAGGACTGCTAGGCACCTGGTGAAGGAATGCCAGGATACAAAGACCTAGCGAAGGACAGCTAGGCACCAGGCGAAGGACAGCTTGGTACTGAAGACCTGGCAAAGGACAGCTAGGCACCTGGCGAAGGACTGCTGGGCAAAAGACCAACCGGAGGAGCCGGTTGGCATCAGGAACATTCTCCCGAGAGGAGTAGGTGAGGACGCATTCCCCGTCGAGGGAATAGTAGGCGTCGGTTCGTCCTAGGGCTCCATTTTGGAGGCCCAAAGTCAGAAGACAGCTAAGGCTGTATAAACTAACATATTATTGCTTTATGTTGTTTTGGACTAACCCTGGATGCAGGACCAATGGAACGAGTGTTTGCAGCTCAGAGAGCCTCAAAGGAGTGAGGAAGCAGCTGAGTAGGGCGCCCGGAGTGTCCCGGGCGCCCCCAAGGTGAACACAAAACAAACGAAGCAAAACGAGTGCTTCGACAGCTTATGGGCGGGGCGCCCCCGTGCTCCCGAGCGCACCCGATGCTCCCGGGCGCCCCCAGCGTCCCGAGCGCCCCTAGCTCAAGCTAACGAAGCAAGCCAGCGAGAAGCCAACAGTATAAGAGCCTGACCCGGTCAACCCGGGCGCCCCAGTCAAGATCTGATCCCGAGTTTGAGGGGATCAGAGCTGACCGAGAAGAAGTCGGATCAGCCGACACGTGGGGGCCGCCCCTGACGTTCCGAGCGCCCCCAGGGGCTATAAATAGGCCCTCGACCCCAAGGCTTCGAACAACAATTCTTCAAACGCTCCTACGCTCTTCTGCTTTTGCGCTCTGCTCCGGAAACCTCCCAACTCAAGATACAAGAGCTGACGACGTCCCTCCGCCTCGAAAATTCAATCTACACCGGACGTCGATAACGAAGAGCTATTTTTATGTTCACTATACTACTTTTGTAATATCTCTCTGTAAACTGTTTTGCGACATATAGAATTGCCCATAGTAAACGGTCAACGACCGTGGGCCTTGGAGTAGGAGCCGACCGCGACTCCAAACCAAGTAAAAAACTTGGTGTTTGCGTGTGTTTGATTTAAATTTCCGCTGCGTAGTTGCTTTAACTTTAATCCGAACGTTTTACGATATTCACCCCCTCTATCGTTTCTCTCGATCCAACATATATCACCTAGAAGGAGAAAGAAAGAACTTCTTGCTCCTTGGCTCTTCCTTTGCTTCACAAGTACAAAGCCTTCACTAGATCTTCTTGGAGAGTATTTTTTTTTTTGATGGAGAGTGGGCCTTGGTGTTTCGGCAATGAGGAGAATGAGGAGATGCCTTGTCGCATTTTTCCCCTCATCTTCTTATAGTAAATGAAAAGGTATGTCTCTTCACCTTTCATGGTGACCCCCTTTACCTTCCATGGTGACTCTTCCTCTTTCATGGTGACTCTTCATCCCCCTTACACCTATATACAATTTCCTCTATCCTCCTAATAGCACTCCCTTGCTAGGTGAATTGGTTACATATGCATTCTTAAGGCTTACAACATCTCTAAGGTTCAAGGTTAAATCCTTGGCACCTACATCATTTCATATTTTTTTTATTCTTTTGCAAGCCCATCTAAATTAAGGCCCATTACATGATGTGTTCTTTCTTTTATCCTCATGGAGCCCATTAGGATAACTAACGAAGTGCTATTTAAGACCCATTAGGAATTTCCATCATTTAGAGCCCATATAAGGCCCATTAACACTTATACTAAAATTTCCACAACTCTAACTATCATTCATGAATCATACTCAATATGGCTATTATTCATGCAATTATACTCAATATTAGGGATAATATTGAAGGAAATTTTAGTGGGGTGTTACATCGAGTTTCCTGGAACCCCTACAAAGAGATGTAGACATGATTAGTGGCATCCGTATCTACACATCAGGTACCGGTAGATATCACCGCTAAACATGTTACAATGACGAAAGAGAAAAGTATACCTGAATTATTACTCTAACGGAGGGGACTACCCGCCTTCCAATGTCCAAACTGCTTGTACACAAAGCACTTGCCTTTCAGCTTCTTTATGCAACTCTGAGGTCCCTGTAATCCTACTACATTCTTTGCCCCAGCATGTTTCTTCTTCTTCATTCCTTTCGGTTTAGAAGTAGAAACTCCTTGAGCAATGAAAGTCTGTGAGCTCTGAAGAGAAAACACCTCTACCGCCTCGAGTTCTGTCAGAAGTTCTGCCCACGAATATGAACGTTTGTCTGTAACGCCCGCCCCTTACCGTTAAGGCGGCGCGTTACCTTTTTCCTACTGAACTTATATTATTGCATATGATTCAAAAACATTGCAGTGGAAATAAAACATAAATATAATCATATGCAAAGGAGAAGGAGTGTAAATATTAATCATGTAACATCTAATAGCATCCATACTTAAATAAACTCCAAAAGAACTAGCAAGCATCATGCATAAAGTAGCAACATATGTCTTATTAGAAAATAAGAACTAAGTCCATAGATGGCACTAAAGTGGATCGATCATTCAAGTCACCACCACACACATTAGCCCTTCGTGCAGCTGCCCATTCCTCAGAAATTTCTATGTTGCTCTGCAACATAAGCAAACAATCTATAAGTATAAAACATAGTAAGCTCTTTCCTACACACTAAATCCGTATGTCGCATGCATTTTAAAACATATAACATTTCATGGATAGCATAGAATTCATACGACACATAAGATACATGAAGACATATAAACACAGAACATGTGCATTTCAAAACATTAGGATGCTCTTTGGAAAACATAGTAAATAATACTTTAAAATCATATACATCATCTTCTTTGGGGTCCCCGGCTTTGTACCCATTCTTTCTTTTGCACGCATACCCCTATGTAGGATGCGAGGTAGCTAATCCCGACCTACAGGGGTCTACATTCTAGGCTTACTATCTTTCAGCCTAGGGACAGCTTCGGTAGTCCAGAACCGTGGATCTTTTTCAAGACCCGGTACAAGCCATTCTTTAAAGTAAAATACATATATGCATTCTTTTCTTTTCATTCTTTCGTTCATATAGAACATGCATTCCTTTCTTTCTTTCTTTGTTTCATATTGCATGTACTATAGACATTCAATCATTCATAATCATAAGCATACTTTCATATATAGAACATGCATTCTTTCTTTCTTTCATATTGAATGTACTATAGGCATTCAACCATTCATAAACATAGGTATACTTTCATGGCATAATCATTAGCATAAATAGCAAGACATGGAAGGACCTTTCTTTTAACACATGTAAGTGAAGCAACCATCATGCTAGTTTCATCAATACATCATACTTATAACATGCTTGTCTTAATTAAGACAGTATGTTAGTTTAATCTTTCTTTTCTCATCTTAATACATGCTGGCCGAAACTTCATAGCAAGGATATCATTGCATAAGAGTCATATAATCATGGAAATAAAAACATACATTACATAAGAGGTCATTTACAAGTACACTGGTAGTCTAGACTTCACTAAACACTAGTTTAAGTGCATGAATTGTACTTGAACTTATTCTTATCCTTTATTCTAGTAATTGGCCAAAATTCACAGTATGTATAACATGGTATAAAAGTTCATATAACATGTAAACAAAAACATATTTTACCATTAAGGTCATATACAAGCATAAAGGTAGTCTAGGTTTCATTAAACACTAGTTTAGGGGCATGCTTTGTACTCGAACCTATTCTTAACCCCTATTCTTGTAATTTGTTGAAACTCACAGTAGAGATTTCATAGCATAATCATTCACCTAACATGGGAATAAAAGCATATTTTTCATAAGAATTCATTCATAAGTGCAAAAGTAGTTTGTACTTCACCAAACACTAGTCTAGGTGTATGATCTAGAGTTCTACTTGGATTATCATGCATATGGGTGCATGTAACATTTTTCTAAACATCAATACATAGAATGAAGCATGAGTTTAGGCTCAAACAACTTAGATAAGGTACTGACCCTAAGGTATACATTATTTCCATCATGAAATAAAACACCCAATCACATGCATATCATTTGATTTAACCATGACTTCATGAAGGTCTATAAAAATCTGTTTTAAGGCATAATTTAAGGTCCCTTGGCCGAATGTTACAGCGGTCCCTTAGCATAGATTCCACAAAATTTCGTGGCCTAAAACATTTATATATCAAGGAAACAATCATTAGGACAATAGCCTACTTCATGCATCAATATTTATCCATTTCATGACTTGGCCGAATTCTTCCAAGTCCTTTACATCATAGAGGGCATTCAAACACCATGTATCCATCATATATTCATTACAAAAAGGTAGTAACAATTTCATGAACTCTTCCTTTAAGTGTTTGGACATAGAAAAGGGGGTACCCCTTTATGGCCAAAACTTCCCTCAAGGATTTCTTCCATTTTCTTTCACCCAACATCACAAGCAACATAAAAATCATAAAAAACACATAAAAAGCCATTATGTTGCAGGTGAGGGAGTCTTACCACTTGTGCTTATGTTCCAAAAGATCTCCAAATTTTGGAGAAGAAAAGACCTCTTAAACTCTAGCAATCCTCTTGTTCTTCTCTTCTTCTCTTCTTTCGGTTTCTCTAGGTTTGTGATTCGGTTTTGGGCTGCAAGGGGCTCTAGAATTTCGGTGAGGGAGAGGAGGAAGGAGGAGAGTTTGGTGGAGAGAAAGGGGAAAGGTTTCTTAGTCGAAATGCCTAGGCATTTCCTTCTCTTCATGACCTTTTATGGTGAGTAAAGAGGCAAGCACCTCTTTAATGGTGTCTCTTCAATTTTCTTGCGTCTCTTCATCTTCTTTCCCACATATCTACAATTCCCCATCCTCTTCTAATAGCACTCCCTTGCTAGGTGAATTGGTTACTTGAATATTCTTAAGGCTTTGCTTTCCTTTGAGGTCCAGGGTTTAATCCTTGGCACCTCCTTTTCTTTTTGCTTTCTTTTCCTTTTTATTTTCTTCAAGCCCATGTAACCAAAGCCCAACAAGAGAATGCTACCCATTTAGTTCATACACATGCATATTCATATCATTATTCATTCATTCATGTGCATGATGTCAAGCATAATATTAATGTAGCATATAAACATAATTATCGCACCCATTTACCATATATCAAGAAGGTGCTTAATATCTTCTTTATTCGAAATTTCCCCTTTAAATTCATAATTTTATTCTTGGCCACATGTTCAATTATTACATCGTTCTAGAGTGAAATTTGGGGCGTTACAATCCATCCTCCCTTCTAAAAAGTTCGTCCTCGAACTTAAAACAACTCGGGATATTCTCGTTTCATATCATCCTCAATTCATTCTTGTATGGTCTATCAGTCCTCCTTAGACACTACTGCACATTTTTCTTCTTTAAACTGAACTTAAACATCTCAACTCTAGCTGTTTCTAATAAATAACTATCCTTTCTTTTAAAGTTCTCTTTCAACTCTACAGTCTCACTACTCTTGTTCATTAATTCCCTTACAGATCTACTTACGCTCTCTTAGTTATTCATTTTACTTAGATCAATCAACACTTCATTTTGTTAACTAACCATTATTCCTCTACAAATGTATTTAAGACTCTCTTCTGATTTTAATACACCTATCGCAGTCTTCGCTTCGGATATATTTTACTTATCTTAACTACTTTACTACAACATATTCGCTTATTCACCAACATTAATCCTCATCATTTTTTTCCTCTATCACATTATTCCTTATGCTTTTCAACATCACTTCATTGCTTCAATAGCAAACTCTCTCTTCTCTTTATTACTTCAGTCTCCTGTTTTACTCTCTTACATCTTGGTTAACTAACTACTACTTACTTACATCACTTTATCACAATTCTATCTCTAACTTCATACTACACCTCTTACTAAAGTTTGAAACATACTATCATTCATAAACAATCTACATATTATACTATAATACTTATATTTCATCAATTTCATTATTCATATTATTACTCTACTTTTTCATTTCATCCTCTAAATTTATTTTAATGATATAATCTCATTTCTTCATAAAAGACAAGTAAGGCTAATATAAGTGATTGTTATTCCTACCCGAATATCAAACTCTAAAGTATTCGATATCCTAAAGTAAGGTAAGGTATCGTTCATATTTACATATCCTAAGAGTACTCTCTATCCTAAGATATCATTAATTCTAGTACTTCTTCTAGCTATGATGTTTTCATATTACAACAATAAGATAGTATAAGATCATTTTCATCATTTTCATGTATATACATGCATTTGTATCTTTTTCATTATAAGGTACGGTAAGGTACTACCTTAGGTTTCCATTCATATACATCTTAAATCATTGTCATTACAAGGCATGATAAGGTATCTTCCCAGTTTTATCCAAGGTAAGATCATGCTTCCATCATACATATCATGCATCATACTTGCATAACTTAGTTATCAATATAAACATGAAATAAGGCAAGTATAGAATTTCATACTTGGAAGCGGCAGGAGGTAGGCTTGATGTGTGTGTAGTGAGATGATAAACTGCTCTGATACCATACTGTAACGCCTGCCCCTTACCGTTAAGGCGGCGCGTTACCTTTTTCCTACTTAACTTATATTATTGCATATGATTCAAAAACATTGCAGCGGAAATAAAACATAAATATAATCATATGCAAAGGAGAAGGAGTGTAAATATTAATCATGTAACATCTAATAGCATCCATACTTAAATAAACTCCAAAAGAACTAGCAAGCATCATGCATAAAGTAGCAACATATGTCTTATTAGAAAATAAGAACTAAGTCCATAGATGGCACTAAAGTGGATCGATCAGTTAAGTCACCACCACACACATTAGCCCTTCCTGCAGCTGCCCATTCCTCAGAAATTTCTATGTTGCTTTGCAACATAAGCAAACAATCTATAAGTATAAAACTTAGTAAGCTCTTTCCTACTCACTAAATCCGTATGCCGCATGCATTTTAAAACATATAACATTTCATGGATAGCATAGAATTCATAAGGCACATAAGATACATGAAGACATATAAACACAGAACATGTGCATTTCAAAACATTAGGATGCTCTTTGGAAAACATAGTAAATAATACTTTAAAATCATATACATCATCTTCTTTGGGGTCCCCGGCTTTGTACCCATTCTTTCTTTTGCACGCATACCCCTATGTAGGATGCGAGGTAGCTAATCCCGACCTACAGGGGTCTACATTCTAGGCTTACTATCTTTCAGCCTAGGGACAACTTCGGTAGTCCAGAACCGTGGATCTTTTTCAAGACTCGGTACAAGCCATTCTTTAAAGTAAAATACATATATGCATTCTTTTCTTTTCTTTCTTTCTTTCATATAGAACATGCATTCCTTTCTTTCTTTTTTTGTTTCATATCGCATGTACTATAGACATTCAATCATTCATAATCATAAGCATACTTTCATATATAGAACATGCATTCTTTCTTTCATTCATATTGAATGTACTATAGGCATTCAATCATTCATAAACATAGGCATACATTCATGGCATAATCATTAGCATAAATAGCAAGACATGGAAGGACCTTTCTTTTAACACATGTAAGTGAAGCAACCATCATGCTAGTTTCATCAATACATCATACTTATAACATGCTTGTCTTAATTAAGACAATATGTTAGTTTAATCTTTCTTTTCTCATCTTAATACATGCTGGCCGAAACTTCATAGCAAGGATATCATAGCATAAGAGTCATATAATCATGGAAATAAAAACATACATTACATAAGAGGTCATTTACAAGTACACTGGTAGTCTAGACTTCACTAAACACTAGTTTAAGTGCATGAATTGTACTTGAACTTATTCTTATCCTTTATTCTAGTAATTGGCCAAAATTCACAGTATGTATAACATGGTATAAAAGTTCATATAACATGTAAACAAAAACATATTTTACCATTAAGGTCATATACAAGCATAAAGGTAGTCTAGGCTTCATTAAACACTAGTTTAGGGGCATGCTTTGTACTCGAACCTATTCTTAACCCCTATTCTTGTAATTTGTTGAAACTCACAGTAGAGATTTCATAGCATAATCATTCACCTAACATGGGAATAAAAGCATATTTTTCATAAGAATTCATTCACAAGTGCAAAAGTAGTTTGTACTTCACCAAACACTAGTCTAGGTGTATGATCTAGAGTTCTACTTGGATTATCATGCATATGGGTGCATGTAACATTTTTCTAAACATCAATACATAGAATGAAGCATGAGTTTAGGCTCAAACAACTTAGATAAGGTACTGACCCTAAGGTATAAATTATTTCCATCATGAAATAAAACACCCAATCACATGCATATCACTTGATTTAACCATAACTTCATGAAGGTCTATAAAAATCTGTTTTAAGGCATAATTTAAGGTCCCTTGGCCGAATGTTACATCGGTCCCTTTGTTGGGACCGAGTGCATGTCGACAAGGATACGGGTTCGTAAAATTTTAAATTTTTACGTGCAGCGGAAGAATTAGCATAAAATAATTTCTTAAATTATTTTAACCACGTATCTAGCATGCAACCTTATGTTAGTGTTCGACATAATCATATAATTGTTTTGTGGAAAACATTGTCATGATCTCAATTTTGGAAAAAATTTTCCAATTATGGAAACTTTCAAATTATAATAAATTTTAGATTTAGGAATTTCTAAGTTTGGAAATCCTCATGAAATTTAGCAAACTTTTGAAATTTGCTAATTTCTGAAATTTTATAATAATTGGGAAAACTTCCCATCTTTGGAAACATTCCAATTTTGAAAATTTTTCTATTTTAGAAATTTTTTAATTTTGGAAATATGTAAGTTTTCTTTGTACCAAAAACTTACAATTATTCTGAAAACCAATTTATGAAATCTCGCAATTTTGGGCACTTTCTTTCAAGAAAGTCTAGACAAATTCATGGACAATTAAATTTGAATTGGTTTTTAAATTGACAACAAAATTCTTTATTTTGGATTGAGCCTCGGGGAGCCGTCCAATTTAAAGTTAGTTGTTGTAATTTAATTTCCCAATTTTAAATTGAAATTGTCATGTTTGATTTGGATTGAGCCTCGGGGAGCCGTCCAATTGGATTTACAACAAATTACTTTTCTTTGGGTATCTGAGCCTCGGGGAGCCACCCTTAGAAAATGATTTGTTGTAATTAATTAAATCCATGAATAAAATATGTTTTAAGAGGTGATGCTCTTACATATTGTTGTCTCCAAAATTAATTAGGAAAATGGTTTCCTATAGAGTTTTCTTAAATGAGATTTTCATGAAAATAATATGTAGTTGAATTAAGGGATTTGTCTCTTAATTTAATAAGATTTGATTTAGAGAAATCAAAGTCTTAAACATATTATTTCCGAAATTGATTATGACAATTTAGAAAATTGTTTCCCAAAACAATTCCTTAAATAAAGTATGAAATTATAATTAGGAAATCCGGTTCCTAATTTAATCAATGAGACTTGATAAATTAAGTCACATACATACTTTATTAAGGAAATCGTTAGTCATGACATAATGTCATGAATGTGCTTAGAAAATAAAAGATGAGACCCAAAACCCCTTACAAAATATTAAGGCCAACACCTTCCATTAATATGGTTAGAATCGGAGTTTTGTTTCTCGTTTGGGATGATGGACACATCCATGCCCAGCTTGAACCTCAACATGTTCAAACCATGGAATTAGTTTATGAATAATATAGTTGGAGTCAGAGGTCAATCATTAGTTTTGGTTGTTGGACACATCCAAGCCTGACTAAGCGGTTGAATGAGCGCCAACCATATTAAAACTATTTCTTGATTAATGGGTCAGCCTTAAGCTTGGAGCATCGATTTGTTATGCCACAGCCAAGGTCGATGTGAAGAGAGGTGCAGTTGGGTGCTATGTATAATGATACATACTTGTTAATGAGTTAACAACCCAATGATTTATGCAAACATTCAATTAGTTGATAGCATAAAGTGATAGTTACATATATGTGATGTGTAATCGGTATAATTACCTACCTTCATAGCTAAGAATAACTTGATGGCCACAGCCATGGTTGTTCTTATCTATGGTTGGATATCAACCTATTTGGAGATGTTCCTACAATCTCCCGAATTGATAAAAAGGGTTATTCAATTTAAAAAATTAATAGGATTTTATTAATGTATGTTGATACATTCTTTAATCATTCTTCTCACATAAGCTCAATTTGTATTTCTAGGATAATCACTCAATCATGTCTTCTCTGAATTTGCGTTCCATTTTGGACACCAATAAACTGACTGGGCCAAACTTCATGGACTGGCTTCGAAACCTGAGGATAGTCCACAAGGCAAAGAAGCTTGCTTATGTCCTTGAAGATCAACTTCCCAACCGTCCTCCTGAAAATGCAACTCTAGACCAGTTTCCTGAGTTGCTCAACCTGCTGAAGACTATAGAGCCTTCTGTGAAGCAGGATCAAAAGACGGTACTGTTAGTTGGTTCCTCGAAGAAAGGTTCTAAGAGGAAGGCCAAAGAACAGAATAAGGGAAAGAAGAAAAAGGCAAAAAAGACTGAAAATACCCTAAAAAGCACTTGCCATCACTGTGGCAAGGAGGGTCACTAGCGAAGAAACTGCAAAGTTTATCTTGAGTCCTTGAAAGAGAAGGCATCCGATGCCCCATCCTCTTCAAGTATCTTCATTATTGAATGTCACTCTATTTCTTCAAATACCTGGGTACTTGATACTGGGTGTAGCTCACATATATATAATGACATACAGGGGCTAAGAAATAGAAGAAGACTCGTCAAAGGAGAAGCAAATTTGCGAGTTGAAAACGGAGCAAAGGTTGCTGCTGTTGCCATCGGAACATATTTGCTAAAGCTCCCTACTAGACGTGTCTTAGAATTGGATAATTGTTATTTTGTTCCTTCGTTAATAAAGAACATTGTATCTATTTCATGATTGAATGAAAAGGGTTATCATTTAATTTTTAGTAACAATTGTTGTTACATAACTTTAAATGGCGTTCTTTATGTGAATGGAACTTTGTGCAATGGTATCTACACGTTAGATTTATCCGGTGACATTTTCAATATCGAAGTTAGCAACAAACGTGCTCGAATAGATAATCGAATAGACTCCTACACTTGGCATTGCCGTCTTGGCCATGTAAGTAAGAAACGCATGATCGAATTACACCGATGTGGAATTCTGGAATCATTTGAACCCGGTTCATTGATACATACGAATCATGCTTAAAAGGCAAGATGACCAAATTACCCTTTTCTGGAAAAGGTAATCCAGTGGGAGAATTACTTGGTCTAATACATACTGATGTATGTGGACCAATGTCAACTCTTGCACAAGGAGGCTATAGCTACTTCATTACCTTTATCGATGATCACTCACGATTCGGGTATGTGTTCTTGATGAAACACAAATCTGAAGCCTTTGAGAAATTCAAAGAGTTCAGAAATGAAGTAGAGAAACAGCTTGGCAAAAGTATTAAGATACTTCGATCCGATCGAGGTGGTGAATACTTAAGTCAAGAGTTTCAAGATTATCTAAGGGACAATGGGATATTGTCCCAATGGACTCCGCCGTATACACCACAGCATAATGGTGTATCTGAGAGGCGCAACCGAACCTTGATGGACATGGTTAGGTCTATGATGAATCATGCAACTCTTCCAAAATCCTTTTGGGGTTATGTACTTAAGACAGCTGTTTACTTGCTAAACAGAGTCCTGACCAAGGTAGTCTCCACTACTCCATATGAGACATGGAATAGTAAGAAACCCCACTTAACTCACCTTAAAATATGGGGTTGTCCGGCTTATGTGAAGCGGATTATATCAGACAAATTGGATGCTAAGTCTGATAAATATCTATTTATTGGATACCCTAAGGAAACGAAGGGTTACCAATTCTATCATCCCTTGGAACAAAAGGTGTTTGTTTCAAGGCATGCTGTATTTCTGGAAAAAGAATTTCTTTTACAAGAAAAACAGTGGGAGTGGCATTGAACTTGATGAAATTTAAGAAACTCCAATAGACATTACAGAGACACCTAGTCTAGACCCACAACCAATACATCATAATGATGAGCTATCAGTTGAACCTAAAACTACACCACCTCTTCGTAGATCTGATAGGACACGCAATATTCCAGAGAGATATGAATTTCTCATAAGTGAATCGAACGACGTGTTACTCATAAGCGATGACGAACCTATCAGTTATGAAGATGTTCTGAAAAGTTCAGAAAGGGACAAATGGCTTGAGGCCATGAAGTCGGAAATGGATTCCATGTACGAAAACCAATGGGACTTGGTTAACCCACCTGAAGGGATTAAGCCCATAGGGTGCAAGTGGGTTTTCAAAAAGAAAACCGACATGGAAGGTAATGTTGTTACCTTTAAGGCTAGATTAGTGGCAAAAGGATATCGTCAGAAGCAAGGAATTGATTATGACGAAACCTATTCGCCAGTAGCTATGCTTAAATCCATTCGGATGCTCCTAGCCATAGCAGCTCATTATGATTATGAGATATGGCAAATGGATGTGAAAACAGCTTTCCTTAATGGAAACCTGCTTGAGGATGTATACATGATACAACCCGAAGGTTTCACATCGGTTGATAAAATCAAAGTATGTAAGCTTCGACGATCCATATATGGACTGAAGCAAGCATCAAGGAGCTGGAATATCCGTTTTGATGAGACAATCAAAGAGTTTGATTTCTCACAAAATCCTGACGAACCTTGTGTGTACAAGAAGGTTAGTGGGAGTGCAGTCGTATTCCTAGTATTGTATGTCGATGACATATTACTTATAGGAAACGATATATCAGTTTTACAGACAGTTAAAATTTGGTTGTCCAAAACTTTCTCCATGAAAGACCTGGGAGAAACAACCTATATCCTTGGGATTAGAATCTATAGAGATAGATCAAAACGGTTGCTTGGTCTTTCGCAGTCTACATATATAGACCGAGTACTAAAAAGGTTTAGCATGTCAGAATCCAAGAAAGGTTACCTTCCCATCAGTCATGGGATCAACCTTTCAAAGTCTATGTGTCCGCGCACAGAAGACGAGAGGATTTGCATGAATAAGATTCCTTATGCATCCGCGATACGATCTATCATGTATGCTATGTTATGTACAAGGCCCGATGTATCGTATGCTTTGAGCGTCACAAGCAGATACCAGTCGGATCCAGGAATGGATCATTGGGCGGCTGTCAAGATAATCCTTAAGTACTTAAGAAGAACTAAGGATGTGTTCCTAATATATGGAGAAGGAGATATGGTAATACGTGGGTATACAAATGCCAATTTCCAGACAGATAAGGATGATTCCAAATCACAGTCTGGATACGTATTTACTTTGAATAGAGGCGCAGTAAGTTGGGAAAGTTCCAAACAAGACACCTAGCGGATTCTACCACGGAAGCGGAATATATTGCGGCTTCGGAAGCAGCAAAAGAAGCAGTCTGGATCAAGAAGTTTGTCTCAGAACTTGGTGTGGTTCCAACCATTGATGAAGCAGTGCCGATTTACTGCGACAACAATGGAGCTATTGCACAAGCAAAGGAACCAAGGTCTCATCAGCGATCCAAACACGTGCTTCGCCGCTATCATCTGATCAGAGAGATTATAAGTAGGAATGATATACAAATTGAGAAAATTCCCACTGAAGGAATTTAGCGGATCCTTTAACTAAGGCCTTGCCTCAGAACAAGTTTGAGGGTCATGTTAGAGCCTGTGGTATTGGATACCGTAGCGATTGGCATTAGGCCAAGTGGGAGTTTGTTATTGATATGAGAGAAGTGTCCTAAGGCAATCGCCTTATGATAGTAAATATTTATTTTAATAAATGATAATTCACTATTTGAGTATACATGTTTGTGTATTTGATTGGGATCTTAAACTCATCTACTGAATGTCCGCAATACAATTCACAGCATAAGAGAATTTGTGATGGGATCACAACTTGTGATTATCTCTACATGTGCAATTGTGAAGTATTGAAAATATCCCTAGTCGATGAATTGATAAAAACGGACACTATCAATTCTGTTGAGACTAGCATGGGTTATTCTCTAATCAGCTGATTCTCACTGGCTGGCGACATTGGGATGTCCGGAGATAAACATGGATGCTAGTTAAGGGAACTAGTTCATTGGAGTGACTAGCTGTAACACTTCATATGGTTATCTATATAGATATGTCAATGAAGTTCTTACTGTGGCTTAAGTGCGATGTTCCTTTGACTTGCGGTGTTCAAGTCATCTTGGTGATGGAGACTTATACTTTAACATCTTAAGCAAGCATCTCCAAGGAGGTGTGGACCCAGGATGATTGGGTATAAGCCGAAGTGCCCGAAGATGTTTGAACAGCCTACAAAGGATTCACCACTCCTTGCGAGGAGATGTATACCCAAGCCTATCGTCGGATTGTTACTCAAAGCCTCTGGCCAGAGCATATCATGGTTAGAGTGCGAGTCTCTAAAATACATGAGAGTAATTATAAATCCGAAGGACGAGAAAGACACTACTTGGGCTAGGTCTGACGTAGTCAGTCTAGTGGGGACTGACACAAACAGACCATGTCCTGAACCAAGTGGGTATAAGATGGTGAAGGGAATGAGGCACGATTTATTAGAGCTGCTGAAGAGTTTCAGAATTACTTCTGAGGTCAACCGTTGATCTTTCGATTAATTGGGGGTCATGATGTACTACTAGGTGCCACTCATGATCGTTCTATAATTAGTTGATTATAGACGGCCAACATAAATCGAAAGCCTATTTAGTCACACGCACTACGAGTAATCCGAGGGATTTAAAACGAGTTGAGAAATGGATTTTCCAATCAAGAGAAATAAGTCGAATCTGAATTAATCAGAGGCGCAATGGAAGCTAAAAATGGCTGAGTCTTTTGAAGGCTTATTGAGCGAATTAAATGAGTTTAATTCGCGACGGTTCGGCTCGGTTTGGCCGGCCAAAGAGGGTGCCAAACCCCTTTGGTTTGGCCGGCCACAATAAAGGGGATAAACCAATTTATTTGGTTTAATTAATAAAATAAATCTAGCGTGATTTGTTTTATAAAATTATGAATAAATAAATTGATATATAAAGAAATTTATATAAAGAGATTTATAAAGAAATTTGTAGAAATTTATTCTTTTTATGGAAATTAAAATGAACCATGAATTGGTTTAATTTTAATTTTTAAAATTAATTATGAATTGATTTTTCCATGATAAGAAAATCTTATATAAATTTTATTCCATAATTAAAAAGAGAGAAGGATTTATTTTATGGATAAATAAATTTGTATAAAGAAATTTATATAAATAAATTTATAGAAGTTTATTCTTTTTATGGAAATTAAAATGATCTATGGAATGGTTTATTTTAATTTTATAAAATCAATTATGAATTGATTTTTCCATAATAAGAAAGTTTATAAATTTCTTATAAAATTTATTCCATAATAAAAGGAGAAGAAGTATTTGTTTTATTATAAAGTTAGTTATAATAAAACTTGGCTTAAACGGAATAATTAATAAGAGAATTTATAGGATAAATTTCTTATGGAAAAATTCCGTTAAAGAGGAGACTTGGCAAGGGAGAAGCAACTATATAAAGGAACCAAAGGCAAGCCCTTAATTCCAATCAATTAATCAATAGATTAGTTGCTCCTCTCTCTCTCTCTCTACACGCCTCTCTCTCTCTCTCTAGGGCCGGTGCCTCTCCCTCTAGGGCCGACTCTCTCTCTCCTCCCCTAGGGCTGGCGCAACTCCCAAGGTGGGCGTGAGCTTCATCCACCAAGAAGACCCCGAAGAAGAAGAAGCGGATCACATCTCCTTCCTTCCTTTCCCGGAATTGAGATTCCGAATCTTGGTGGTTAGTTTCCTATCTTTTCTCTTGTTCTTCTAGTAGTGCCTTTAGAGAATCTAGTAGTTCTCGTTGGCACAAAACTCGTGACTTTGCGAAGTCATCCCGAAGAGAACTCGGCGTGGACGTGAATAGAGGCGAAGCTTCCAAGGGACGCTACGGTTGGATCTCGTCCCTTACTTCGAGTTACGCGAGGTACTTGGTAAATTAGTTTACTTTTCCGCAAAGTTTTATTTTATGATTATGACCACACACCATAAGGTTGCATGCTAGATACGTGGTTAAAATAATTTAAGAAATTATTTTATGCTAATTCTTCCGCTGCACGTAAAAATTTAAAATTTCACGAACCCGTATCCTTGTCAACATGGGTTTACGTGCAGTGGAAGAATTAGCATAAAATAATTTCTTAAATTATTTTAACCATGTATCTAGCATGCAACCTTATGGTGTGTGGACATAATCATATAATAAAATTTTGCGGAAAAGTAAACTAATTTACCAAGTACCTCGCGTAACTCGAAGTAAGGGACGAGATCCAACCGTAGCGTCCCTTGGAAGCTTCGCCTCTATTCACGTCCACGCCGAGTTCTCTTCGGGATGACTTCGCAAAGTCACGAGTTTTGTGCCAACGAGAACTACTGTAACGACCAGAAAATTCTCTTAATATTTTCTTAAAATATTAAGCATGTTTAAATAATTTTCCAAGGGACCTAGAAATATTAAGAAGATCTTTAGCCTAGAAAATCCATGTTTTCTCATTTAAATTGAGAAAACTAAATACCAATGAGCTTTAAATGGGCTCCAAAAATGGATATTAATTAGGTAAAATTAATATAAATTAGGTAAAATTAATACAAATATAAAAGAATTTTATTTAGGAATATTGGCATAATTATGGGTGATTTTAGGGGGATTTTCGGAATTTAGGAAATAGAAATAATAAAATTAATGAAATAAAAATAAAATAAAATAAAGGTGCATGAGCCAAGGATTGAACCTTGGACCTCTTGTACAACCATGTAAGCCTTAACCAACTCACCTAGCAAGGGATTTCTATGAGGAAATGAAGTGGATATAAGTTAAGATTAAGAAGAAGATGAAGAGTCATGGAGAGACTCTTCATTTGCCTCCTTAATGGGCTATTAAAGGGGGGGGGGGGGGGGGTTTTGGGAGTTACCTCTTCTTCCCATTTCTTGCATTTCAAAACTCCTCCTCCCCTCATCCTAGCCTAACACCCAAGGAAGGATTCCCCTTGGAAAAACTCCACAAGAGGTCTTATCCCCAAGATCTAAGGTCTTTTTCCAAGGATACAAGGACAAGGAGGCAAGGGTCCAAAGATCTTACCATTTTCTTCTCTTCCAAGGTTTGAAAAATCAAGAAACCCAAGGTAAGACTCCCTCACCTGTGGTGTAATAGTTCCCTATGATTTCCATGATTTTTAGCATGATATATTGGTTAGTTTCGGATTTGATGTTGAAAGGAAGAAAAAAACCAGGAACCTTAAGTTTAAGGGTTTCGTCCACCATGATTTACAGGTCTATAATTATGCTAAAAATCATGATAATGATATTTAATGTTCCCTTATGATGTGTAGAGGTTAAGTATAATTTTTGGGAATTTTTGGAGTACCCTAGGACCCCCTAGGGTTTCGGCCAACATGAAAGAAACAAAACTGAGAAACTTAAGTTTAAGGGTTTCGGCCACCTTGATTTACAGGTCTATAATTATGCTAAAAATCATGATAATGTTATTTAATGTTCCCTTATGATGTGTAGAGGTTAAGTATAATTTTTGGGAATTTTTGGAGTACCCTAGGACACCCTAGGGTTTCGGCCAACATGAATGAAACAAAACTAAGAACCCTAAGTTTAAGGGTTTCGTCCACCATGATTTACAGGTCTATAATTATTCCAAAAATCTTGATAATGTTATTTAATGTTCCCTTATGATGTTTAGAGGTTAAGTGTAATTTTTGGGAATTTTTGGATTACCCTAGGGTTTCGGCCAACATGAAGGAACCTAAGCAAGCACCCTAGGACACCCTAGGGATTCGGCCGCCATGTTTAAGGGTCTAAAATGATGATAAAAATCCCAATCATGATGTTTAATGTACTCTCATGATGTCTAGAGGTTTAATACAATTTTTGGGAATTTTTGGGGTACCCTAGAGACCCCATATGTTTCGGCCAACCTCAAGGACCCAAGGGTTAGGGTTGAGCCTTTAACTTCAAGTATATGTTGATGTGTTGCCATGATAAGTATGATAAGTTTATGTTCAGGATATGAATGATGCCATGATAAGAATGATAGGGTTATGATCACGATAAAAATGATGCTATGATATGTTAGGTTCATGATATGAATGATGTCATGTTAAGTATGTTATGTTTATGTTTAAGAATGAAAATGATGCCATGTCTAAGAATGAAAATGATGCGCTGTTAAGAATGAAAATGATGCCATGTCTAAGAATGAAAGTGAAGAATGAAGTTAAGGTTCATGCCTTTAAGGCATAATGATGATGTTAAGTATGATGAATGAATGAATATGCTATGAATGATGATGAATGAAAGATGATGCTTATGTCTTTAAGGCATAAATATGCTAAAACGGCACGGTCGATGGTCGACGGTACGATGGTCGTGAGGACCGGTAAATGAGCCGGTAGATGGGCCGAGCCGTAACAAGTGATGCTATGTTAAAGATGCCATGAATGCCATATGAATGATGAAGCATGAAAAGTATTTTACTTTACGTATGGGCTTGTACCAGACCGAAGTATGGGTCCAAGGGATGGGCACCTTAAGAACGCCCCGGTTTTGGACTACCGAAGCTGTCCACGGTTCTAGCCCTACCGGAGCTGGGCAACATGGATGGGCACCTTAAGAACGCCTCGGTTTGGGGACTACCGACTATGCTGTCCTTACCCTAGTAGGTTGGGGCTCGCGACCTCGGACTTGCTAGGGATGCGCGCTATGATGTATGTATATGGTACAAGCCGGGGATCCCAAATGATGTATGATGATTATGTTTAAGCATTTAAAAGTATGTTTTAAAAGTTAAGCATCCCTTATGTATATGCATTCCACTCATGCATCCATTCATGTTATGCATTATGCTATGTTGATAAGATTTTAAGCTTATGTTTCATGTTAAGAAGTATGCATAAGAATGAATGATCTATGCCATGATTATGTTAGGAAGAGGTTCATATGCTATGATAGGTTTTATGCCATGAATTATGCCATGCTTAGAAGGTTCACTATGTTTATGAATTATGCCATGAATTATGCCATGCTTAGAATGTCTATGAAGTTTATGTTTATGCCATGAATTATGCCATGCTTAGAAGGTTCACTATGTTTATGATCTATGCCATGAATTATGTTCACTATGTTTATGAATTATGCCATGAATTATGCCATGCTTAGAATGTCTATGATGTTTATGTTTATGCCATGAATTATGCCATGCTTAGAAGGTTCACTATGTTTATGATCTATGCCACGAATTATGTTCACTATGTTTATGAATTATGCCATGAATTATGCCATGCTTAGAATGTCTATGATGTTTATGTTTATGCCATGAATTATGCCATGCTTAGAATGTTTATGATATTTATGTTTATGCCATGTATCATGCTATGCTTAGAATGTTACTATGATTATGTTCATGCCATGCTATGTATACGACAAGTGACGTAAGATGTTATGTTCTAAGTAGAGCACCAAGTATGTTAATGTTTTATGTGCTCATTATGAGATGATGAATGATGAATGGTTTTGTGAGTAGGAAAGAGTCTTACTAAGCCTATGTGCTTATAGTCTTATTTCCTTATACCGCAGATCATTCAAGGGGACAATGAAGGAAGCAGCAGGAGGGCAAGAACGCATGTGTGTCGTAGTGACTTGGCCCAGGAAACTATTTGTTTACTTATATGTTTGAATAATGACTTATGGAACCTTATGATATGATGTTATGTGAGACATGATATGATGATTAAGTTCAAAGTTAATATGCTAAGGTTCCTATGTCAATAAGTTAAGAATGGTAACAGGGCATGTACAAGTTAAGTTATTCCGCTGCTTTATGATGTCTACATGCCCTAAGCATGTTAACGTAACGCCGCCTAGGAAAAAAAAAAGCGGGCGTTACAACTACTAGATTCTCTAAAGGCACAACTTGAAGAACAAGAGAAAAGATAGGAAACTAACCACCAAGATTCGGAATCTCAATTCCGGGAAAGGAAGGAAGGAGACGCGATCCACTTCTTCTTCTTCGGGGTCTTCTTGGTGGATGAAGCTCACGCCCACCTTGGGAGTTGTGCCGGCCCTAGGGGAGGAGAGAGAGAGTCAGCCCTAGAGAGAGAGGCACCGGCCCTAGAGAGAGAGAGGCATGTAGAGAGAGAGAGAGAGGAGCAACTAATCTCTTGATTAATTGATTGGAATTAAGGGCTTGCCTTTGGTTCCTTTATATAGTTGCTTCTCCCTTGCCAAGTCTCCTCTTTAACGGAATTTTTCCATAAGAAATTTATCCTATAAATTCTCTTATTAATTATTCCGTTTAAGCCAAGTTTTATTATAACTAACTTTATAATAAAACAAATACTTCTTCTCCTTTTATTATGGAATAAATTTTATAAGAAATTTATAAACTTTCTTATTATGGAAAAATCAATTCATAATTGATTTTATAAAATTAAAATAAACCATTCCATGGATCATTTTAATTTCCATAAAATGAATAAACTTCTATAAATTTATTTATATAAATTTCTTTATACAAATTTATTTATCCATAAAATAAATCCTTCTCTCTTTTTAATTATGGAATAAAATTTGTATAAGATTTTCTTATCATGGAAAAATCAATTCATAATTGATTTTATAAATTAAAATTAAACCAATTCATGGTTCATTTTAATTTCCATAAAAAGAATAAATTTCTACAAATTTCTTTATAAATCTCTTTATATAAATTTCTTTATATATCAATTTATTTATCCATAATTTTATAAAACAAATCACGCTAGATTTATTTTATTAATTAAACCAAATAAATTGGTTTATCCCCTTTATTGTGGCCGGCCAAACCAAAGGGGTTTGACACCCTCTTTGGCCGGCCAAACCGAGCCGAACCGTCGCGAATTAAACTCATTTAATTCGCTCAATAAGCCTTCAAAAGACTCAGCCATTTTGAGCTTCCATTGCGCCTCTGATTAATTCAGATTCGACTTATTTCTCTTGATTGGAAAATCCAATTCTCAACTCGTTTTAAATCCCTCGGATTACTCGTAGTGCGTGTGACTAAATAGGCTTTCGATTTATGTTGGCCGTCTATAATCAACTAATTATAGAACGATCATGAGTGGCACCTAGTAGTACATCATGACCCCCAATTAATCGAAAGATCAACGGTTGACCTCAGAAGTAATTCTGAAACCCTTCAGCAGCTCTAATAAATCGTGCCTCATTCCCTTCACCATCTTATACCCACTTGGTTCAGGACATGGTCTGTTTGTGTCAGTCCCCACTAGACTGACTACGTCACACCTAGCCCAAGTAGTGTCTTTCTCGTCCTTTGGATTTCTAATTACTCTCATGTATTTTAGAGACTCGCACTCTAAACATGATATGCTCTGGCCAGAGGCTTTGAGTAACAATCCGACGATAGGCCTGGGTATACATCTCCTCGCAAGGAGTGGTGAATCCTTTGTAGGCTGTTCAAACATCTTCGGGCACTTCGGCTTATACCCAATCATCCTAGGTCCACACCTCCTTGGAGATGCTTGCTTAAGATGTTAAAGTATAAGTCTCCATCACCAAGATGACTTGAACACCGCAAGTCAAAGGAACATCGCACTTAAGCCGCAGTAAGAACTTCATTGACATATCTATATAGATAACCATATGAAGTCTTACAGCTAGTCACTCCAATGAACTAGTTCCCTTAACTAGCATCCATGTTTATCTCTGGACATCCCAATGTCGCCAGCCAGTGAGAATCAGCTGATTAGAGAATAACCCTTGCTAGTCTCAACAGAATTGATAGTGTCCGTTTTTATCAATTCATCGACTAGGGATATTTTCAATACTTCACAATTGCACATGTAGAGATAATCACTAGTTGTGATCCCATCACAAATTCTCTTATGCTGTGAATTGTATTGCGGACATTCAGTAGATGAGTTTAAGATCCCAATCAAATACACAAACATGTATACTTAAATAGTGAATTATCATTTATTAAAATAAATGCTTACAATCATAAGGCGATTGCCTTAGGACACTTCTCTCATATCACTAACACCCTTAGCATAGATTCCACAAAATTTCGTGGCCTAAAACATTTATATAGCAAGGAAACAATCATTAGGACAATAGCCTACTTCATGCATCAACACTTATCCATTTCATGACTTAGCCGAATTCTTCCAAGTCCTTTACATCATGGAGGGCATTCAAACACCATGTATCCATCATATATTCATTACAAAAAGGTAGTAACAATTTCATGAACTCTTCCTTTAAGTTTTTGGACATAGAAAAGGGGGTACCCCTTTATGGCCAAAACTTCCCTCAAGGATTTCTTCCATTTTCTTTCACCCAACATCACAAGCAACATAAAAATCATAAAAAATACATAAAAAACCATTATGTTGCAGGTGAGGGAGTCTTACCACTTGTGCTTATGTTCCAAAAGATCTCCAAATTTTGGAGAAGAAAAGACCTCTTAAACTCTAGCAATCCTCTTGTTCTTCTCTTCTTCCCTTCTTTCGGTTTCTCTAGGTTTGTGATTCGGTTTTGGGCTGCAAGGGGCTCTAGAATTTCGGTGAGGGAGAGGAGGAAGGAGAAGAGTTTGGTGGAGAGAAAGGGGAAAGGTTTCTTGGTCGAAATGCCTAGGCATTTCCTCCTCTTCATGACCTTTTATGGTGAGTAAAGAGGCAAGCACCTCTTTAATGGTGTCTCTTCAATTTTCTTGTGTCTCTTCATCTTCTTTCCCACTTATCTACAATTCCCCATCCTCTTCTAATAGCACTCCCTTGCTAGGTGAATTGGTTACATGAATATTCTTAAGGCTTTGCTTTCCTTTGAGGTCCAAGGTTCAATCCTTGGCACCTCCTTTTCTTTTTGCTTTCTTTTCCTTTTTATTTTCTTCAAGCCCATGTAACCAAAGCCCAACAAGAGAATGCTACCCATTTAGTTCACACACATGCATATTCATATCATTACTCATTCATTCATGTGCATGATGTCAAGCATAATATTAATGTAGCATATAAACATAATTATCGCACCCATTCACCATATATCAAGAAGGTGCTTAATATCTTCTTTATTCGAAATTTCCCCCTTTAAATTCATAATTTTATTCTTGGCCACATGTTCAATTATTATATCGTTCTAGAGGGAAATTTGGGGCGTTACATTGTCCATATTGTAGCTTAGGCGAAACTTCTCAAAACTCTTTGGTAGAGATTGGAGGATGAGATCGTCCTGGGTTTCCCCATCGATTTGTGCTTCAAGGATTTACATCTCTTTCATCCAAGCCATCATTTTGAGAACATGTTCCCTCATGGGCATACCCTCAATCATGATTGTTGTTGTCAAGTTCTTCATGACTTCTTGCCTAGCAACCTGATTATGATGTCCGAAGAGTTCATCGAGTTTGGATATTTTATCATTGGTAATGGAAGAAGTCTAAGGTTGATGATTCTGAGTCATCTCGTCTGCTTCTAACCACATCCTGAAATATTCAAACTCCTCTTCATCATTAATCACACTAGGTTTTTAGCACATAACTCGAAAGGATCACACTTGGATTCCTCGACAGTTTCGACAAAGTCCAGGTTTAATTCCCAATCATTATTACTAGTAGGGGCATTAAGTTCGTTTTCTCTTTGAATTAAGTCAAGTGGGACTACATCCATTTTAAAAAACCTGAGAATCACAACAATCACACACTTTAGATTTCGAAAATAAATTGATTCCTCAAACAATAAATTTTCAAAATCAACCAACACCTCAAAACACAGAGAATATCGTATGCCATGATGGTATGGACATATACGAATTCTACATTTGTAAGAGGAGGTTTTACCCATTAATTTTACTATCTTGTCATCCTAACCTTCTGACAAGTAAAATTAATAGTTGGTCCTCTTCGACCTTACAAATAATAGGAGTAACTCCGATGGGGAGGATACTATTATTTGCATCTATGTGTTCACTATTACACGACACTAAGAAAATTATTTTCGATTATGTGTCTTCCGATGGGGAAGTACATACGCTCTTTAATAATTTTCTATATTCTTTTTTGACCTAGTGATCCGCAGAACAAGCCCATACGATGGGGAGGAAGGCACTCAGAGCTGACACACAGACTTGTTCGCATCACTTATCAGATTGTAATGGAGGCCGCGGGACCCTTAGAGTCCTTCTCCCACTTAGTTATTTATGTTGAGGATTTTCATGCACACAGACACAACAAGCACGTAAACCAACATAAAGAATATGAAAAATCCTAGATTTTCTAACTATCATGGCCTTGGTCTCCAATGCGCCTCCAGTCGTGTCGTCACCTTGTTCGCTCCTCGCTATCCATGCGCAAGCCAGCATTAAGGGGTCACCAAGTCGAGATGAGTAGCTAAATATTTACATTCATCGATCCTATACTCCACGAAGGAGTGTACATGCAATTTAGATCGAAAGTAAATAAACACTCGGCTAAACAGGTGTCGTATTTAATTACAAAAATTAAATACCTAATTTAGCCTCATCAACCCCGAGGATTTAATTAATTAAAATATTACACAATCAATCACATAACACAATATCTAAGCCATGATAAGTTGGAATCTTGTGCCTGCAACAAAGAGTTAGCCTATGCACATCCATATATCATCCAGCAAAAATAATCATACATGATAATGTGTAAAAAATTAACCAATCCTAAACATACAAACCCGGAAACCTCAACTCTGATACCAATTGATGGAATAGCTCGGTTGGTTTCCTAAGCAACCACGGGGTCGAACATGAGAGATCTCTCTATGTCTACGAATTAAAAATTTTATCTGAATGGAGACCTGTCTCCCAAACGACCGTCTCATCGTCGTATCAATTGATTCAAGTTAAAACTTAGCCAAAACCAAAGGTAAGACCTTGTAACTTTCCGAATCAAGAGACTGCGGAAAAGACAACGAATGGATCACCGATTTTTGTGTTTATTATCGGGGTGCATGACACAATTAATTATCAATATTAATTAACAAATAATTAAACTATGATAATTAACAAAACCACATGCGATGATAAAATAATCACATGAAATATCAAGAACAACGAAGGAGCCAAAGAAGAGATATACCTCGTCTTTTGTCTCGCAGTCTTCTACCGTATGACCCTCCCCTCTTGGACGTCGTGTGGGCGATGAGCTACCAAGACGTGGAGTCACCAAGGCTTGCCAATTAATCCTTCTTCTTTTCTCTTCATTTCTTTGCGCCAACCAAAAGAAAACCCTAGAATTAGGGTTCCATTGCCGCCGGCCACCCTTCAAGGAAGAAGAAGACTTTGTGGAGAAGAAGTGCTCCTCTCCTTCAAATACACCCTAGCCAACCACTCCTTCCTCTTCCCATCCCACGGTAGCAAGCACGAGAAGAAGAAGTCGACTCCACCACCTTCCTTTGCACCGGCGACACCCACCACAAAGGAAACCTCACTTCACCGCCGGCCACCCTTCTTCAACTATGATTCCGCACGCCACAAAGGGAGAGGACACCTCTCCTTGTCCAGCGAGCATCAAGAGCAAAGATGAAGGGAAAGGTAAGAAGAGAAGTGAAAAAACCAATGGTTTTCCTCACCTCCAAAACTGGCGCCACCCTTCTCCCTTGCGCCAGCAAACCACGCCTCCCTCCTTATCACTGCACACCAAAACCGGCAGAGGAGTGCTCCACCTGTAGCTATTGGATGCTGGCAGCAAGATGGAAGAGAGGAGAAGAAGAGAGGAGGAAGAAACTTCCTCCTTTCTTCACCGCCAGGTTTGCCCTAGGAGAGAGGTGGGAGAGAAGAGAGGAGGAGAAGAGAGAGAGAAGTTTAGGGTTTTGAATTAATTGGATTAATTCTTGATTAATTGTGGATTAATACGCCTTGGTTTCATGACTCCTATGGGGTATATATAGGGCTATGGTAGGGACCATGAGGAGGAGTTGGGTCTTGGCCCGCTAATGGATCCAAATCCGATCCATTAATGAGGATCCATTCCACTAAAGGATTCCCATTGAACTTCCTCATCAACCCCCATATTTTCATATGGGCTCTACCTATTATGAGTCATCCATCTCCCCATGTTTAAGATATCGAATGCCCGATGATTAATTTAAATTACTGACAATTTTAATTAATCATCCTCTTGATCATTGACTAGTACCACTCAACCTTTTCATCATGTTGGACCATAGTCCACTTGTAAGATTTAACATAAAGATCCTTATGAGCTCATCAAGGGGGCATCATCATCCCGACTCACCAAGACACAGATTCCCTCAATAATCAACAACACACCATGTAGATAATATTATTTTCCAACTTACCGAGCCTATCGATCTAGCAGAATAGATCTCGCCCATTGGTAAATCAAAAAAATAATAATTAACTATACGTGCCCATTATTATTTTGCGATTTAGAGATTGTACTCCATAATATAACACCAAGGTCTAATCCAATTTATGAAATTAGTATAAAATTGGATGACCTCTCTTTTGGTCCTACTCAATGCACACAAAGTGCACTAGTGTAATTCTATGGTTTAGATAAATCACACCTAATTACACTACAACCATCCCGATGGTTTGCCTAACTCCATCTCGGTTGTGAGCCTCTTTCTTATACTTTTGCAAGGAACTAATAACATGATATTCTATGCGTCACCACGCACCATGGTTTCTACAATGCAATGATGATATATTTTATGCATATACTAATATAAATATGCAACGTGCGATTTCATGATTCTCATTTCAAAATGTAGATGTTCTTTAACCAAAAGCAAGGCTTTAAGTATACATCCTAACAAATGCAAAGGAGGAAGAAGGTGTTGCATGCAACCTGGGATGAGTCGTCTTCAAAATCGGATGAGGATGAACCAATGCACTCCAACCTCCTCGCGTTAATGGCCCAAGTCGAGATCGGTATCGACTCTGAATCGAATGAATAAATGGAGCACAGAACCATCTCACTGTCGGAAACTGGCCTACTCAAGGTTACAGGTTATTTTGAATCGGATCTTTAAGAACATATTTCTTATTTATATAGCAAACTAGCTAAGTCTCATGACCGGGTTAAGTCTCTCCAAGAGAAGGTAAAACTCCTTAAGGAAGAGACCAGCTTGAGTCCATTGACTGAGCAAGTTCAGGAAGAAACCTCAACTCAAGTCCAAAGACTTGAGGAAGAAAATTTCTCTCTGAAAGTTCAAGTCAAAGAACTCAGTGTAAATTTGGAACAGTTTACCCTAGGTTCCAGGAATCTTGATCTTATTCTTGGAAAATAGAAGTATGTTTTAAATCGATCCGGAATTGGATTTAAAACTAATTCGTGATTTAAGTCTTATTATTCAGTAGTGAACCGCCCTAGCCCCTGAGTCCAAGCATGGGTCCCCAAATTAAGCTTGACTAATCAAGCCGGACCAAATCAATATTGGGTCCCAGAGGTTCTTATCCATTATTTTGATAAACCATATCGATGATATTATCCAGAGGGAACAAATAAAAAGACTATTCATGTAGTTAGAAAGTTTTCATTGAATACCTTCTCTGATGTTTGTTCATTTTTATATTTTTATTATTATCTTGCTTAGGATTAGAAATGGTTAGTTAAGGACTGGATCTAATTGAAATTTGCACAACCTAGTATTAGAGTTGGGCGAGTTGACAGTACATTAGGAAAGTCGTCTGGGGAGTCAAGTAGGAGAAGACGTCTCCTATTTGATCTTCTTAGTCCGGTGGAAATAGCCGAAGCTACCTCGCCGCATCATCGACTAATTAGACCAAGATTTTTGAACGAGAAATTTAAAAATATTATTTCTTTATTCGGCATTGTCTAGGAAAGGGTTATTGATCCAATAAGGCTAAGGCCAAAGAATGCCTCTGTGCCTCACCAAGACCTGGAAGACAAATATTGAAATATATTTTTAAATTACTAATTCATAAATCTGAATCTAACTCAAGTTTCAATCATATCTTAGATTCAACCTAACTTCAAGATAAAATTAAAATCATCTCACAAAACAAATTAGGATCCCTGCATTGCCACTTAAAAATGAGTGAGATGATTAGGATAAATAATGTCAGACCAACCCAAATCCTTTTTCTTTTTCAAATTCTACTTAAACTTTCTCAAAAATGTTTTTTCCAAATCCAACCTAATCCTTTTCAAAAATTATTTTTGAAATTTTACTTAAATATTGTTCAAAAATTCCTTTTCAAATTTTTCTCAAAAACTCTTTTTCAAATTTCTTTTTAATACAGCTAATCAAATCAAACTATTTGACTGAACTCTGTCTCACAAAATCAACCTAGGCTTAACATGATTGATCACTTAGATTGGGTGTGACAGATACAGCAAGTGAACTTGAACACCCTATCCTAAGCCACTTTATGTGTAGGAGCATATAGTGTAACGCCCTAAATTTTTGGGCTTGCTTTCGATTATAAAAAGGGCACAAAAATGTCGATATATATATTTGTATGACATTTATTTCATAAATGAATAAAATTACCTTTTTGTGATTTCATTAGAAAAGATTAGGAATATGTAAATTGCATAAATTAGAATATGTGATTTCATGAATTGGAATATGTGATTTCATAAATGTGATTTGAGAATATGAGAGTGAATTGGGCTAATGGGCTTTGCAAAAAGTGAAAACCAAAGAGGAGCAAAAATATGCTCTTGCCGAGGATCGAACCTTGGAACTCTTGGTAAGCAAAGCCTTGAAAAGCAACGAAGTAACCAATTCACCCAGCAGGGGATTGCTGAGAGGAAGGAAGGGAAATTCTTGTTAAGGGTTAGGGAATGTGAAAGGGTAGAGGAAGAGGCTCTTGATGAGAAACCCCTTGGTGAAGGGACACTTGGAGAAGAGGCACTTTGTCTCTTCCCTTAGTATAAATAAGAAGGAGTGCTAAGGGGCTAACCATCATTGTTGCAAACCCCTCACTCACTCTCCCTCTTCAAGTTGCCAAAATCCTAAACTCCCTTCTCCCTCTTTAATTTTTGAAATTCAAACTCCTCTTCCTCCTTGAGATTTCCGAAAATCCAAGGGAAGGGTCTCATCCCAAGGGACACTCCCAAGACCCCATTGAAGGTTTGAATCTCTTGCAAGGCAAGAAGAAGTCAAGGACCTCAAGAGCAAGGACAAGCACATCCCCTCCGAATTAAGGGTATACCTTAAGGATATGTAGCGAAAGAAGTAAGTGCCCCTCACCTGTAGCATAATTGCTGTGTATGATTTCCTTCTTGTAGTTTGTGTAAATGGGGATTTGCCCTAGGTAAGTTTCGGCCACCCCTTAAGGGAAAGCCTTGGTTACTTTTTGATACATGAGAAGACCCCTTGGAACTTAGGGTATACCTATATGTTGATTTCCTTCAAGTTGTGATAACAAAAAAAATTAGGGTTTGCACCCCCTACAAGTTTCGGCCAAGACATGGAAAAATTAGGGATTCAAGGGTTGAATTACTCTATGATGTATCTTATGTTAGTGTATGACATGATAGTGTAGATAAGGTGTTTGTATAAATAGTTGTGTGAATGTTTGATTTCAAAAACCCTAAATCCCCCTACCCTAAACTTTCGGCCAACCCTAGAAGAATTAGGGTTTATGGTGCATGATTAACCTATGATGAAATCCATGTTTAATAATGTTGCATGATATGTATGTGAGGTGTTTGTGTAAATGTTTGTGTGAAGGTTTGATTTCCAAAAACCCTAATCCCCCCTACCCTACACCATTCGGCCAACACCCTAAAGTTAGGGTTTGTAAAGGATAAACTACCCTATGAGATATGCTTATGTTTGGGAAGATGATATGTATATGCATGTGATGTTTAAATGGAATGCTTGATTGGAAAACTTAACTTTCCCTAGGGTTAACTTTCGGCCAAGGCATAAAATGTTAGGGTTTATGAAGGTTGATTACCCCATGATGTATGCTATGCTTAGTATGATACATGATATATATATGTGATGATTGTATGGGATGTACCCTATGAGATATGCTTATGTTTGGGATGATGATATGTATATGCAAGTGATGTTTAAATGGAATGTTTGATTGGAAAACTTAATTTTTCCCTAGCATGTGATATTCGGCCAAAGCATGAAACATTAGGTTTATGAAGGTTGATTACCCCATGATATATGCTATGCTTAGTATGATACATGATGTATATATATATGATACTTGTATGGGATGTTTGTGTTGGGACCGGGTGCATGTCGACAAGGATACGGGTTCGTAAAATTTTTAATTTTTACGTGCAGCGGAAGAATTAGCATAAAATAATTTCTTAAATTATTTTAACCATGTATCTAGCATGCAACCTTATGGTGTGTGGACATAATCATAAATTAAAACTTTGCGGAAAA
>JAGFNQ010007982.1:55966-68538 GCA_024364735.1 Boesenbergia rotunda
GATACAGTGATGATTTCTCCTATATCGGGGAGTTTTAGACTTCTGGTTCATTTGTGTTGAGTTAGGTGACCTAGAGGGTACGAGTGAGTACATGACCTGCATTGATGCAGGAAGTGTAGTACTAGCTATCTACTATAACTGATAGTAAAAGATCGATATAGTTGGAATATGAGTATGACTTTCATAGATATATACCTCTTGAGTGTCGCTTATACTGTTGTATATTCTACCTTGGATAGGTGGGATGTATATTTTCCAAGTGGGATTGGATATTGATTCCCATAATGTTAGGGTGGGTATCCATTGACTTGGAGGTAGCTCGACTGGCACCTAGTCAAGCTTTTCCAAATCACTATTATGGTCAAGGTTGACTAAGGAGATGATCGAATGACACGTTGTGACTTTTGATTGTATAGTGGGGAATATTGATTCTTCAATGGTACCGACTGATGAATTGGGAAGTTAGGGTTAAATCGGACGACAACCTATTGGAGGTTGCGTATCGGAGTTGGCTCGATCGACATAGGATTGATCCACTTTTGCTCATGGAGCTTTGGGCGGTTAGGATTATATTTTTCTGTAATTGATATCCTAGATGGCATGTTTAGAGGACATGACCTGCTGGATGCAGCAGAGATGATATTCACTGTTATCATTTCAGTGGATAGAGGATAGATATATCCTGTTCCGTGGGACTTTTGACCTCGGATTCATTATACTTGGTTAGATAACCTAAATAATACAGTCAAATGTGACTTGTACCGATCCGGAGGAGTGTAGAGCTAGTTACTTGACACTTACGGGATTATCGCTCGTACTTGGTTTGGATAACCAAGAAGGTACCTTTGGACTTCTGGTTTGTGCAGTGATGCAAATCACTTACAAGACTGATGTACCTTTACGTGAAGACACTAAGGACGGTACTCAGGAAACAAATAATTACTTTTCGATTACTTTGGGATACTCCTAAGAGATTGTGCATCTCTATGGCCTTTTGGAGTGGAGTTGGAGTATATCGGGTTACGAGACGACGGTTAGTCGACTGATCTGATTGCTGTCCTAGCCTATGAGGTATTATGACTCATAGACAGGTCGTACGTGTTAAATATTCTTGATGATACATCGAGAATTAGGAACGATTATGGTGCGTGATTAATCTTGGACCCCTACATATCATGTTGATGATTATAGAATTAGTTAGGAAGTGTTGCATGAGATAATATCATGCATCACGTCGGTATTATGCGTGCACGGATGACTTTTGTCTTCCTGGTGGTTGAACACGGGTCGTCAGCCGTGTCAAAAGAGAAGAGGTATACGTCGGTGACCCTTGACTTCTGAGTGGTTGAAACGGGTCATCAGACATACCTTAGTTTCCGCATAGCCCGGGTGTGTTGGCTACTCATGCATTCCGCAAAGCCCCAGGTGCGTTGTCTATTCATGCATCTTGCATAGCCCAGGTGCGTTGGCTATTCATGCTTTCGGCATAGCCCCAGGTGCATTGGCTGTTCATTCATTCCGTATAGCCCCAGGTGCGTTGGCTTCTCCTGCATTGTGCATAGGGGTTTTGGGGTTAAACAACCATTGGTGCTAGGCTGTTCTGTCTCCTGGCTACCTAATATAGCGATAGTCAGGGCACGTCGAGAGAGTGACACAGGTCACTGCTATCAGGTGCACTTGATGCATCTTGGCGTAGTTGTGGTTTGTTTGCATTATGACACTTGTTCGTATTTACGGTATCGGGCTATAGCATATATTTGACTCTGGAGGTTATCAGTGGGCACATTGTGGTAGGACTACCCAGGACTAGGAGGGGTTATGACATGATTTGGGTGGTCAATGAGCGATTAACCCAATCTGCGCAATTTCTTGTGGATCTGGAGGATCAGATATTATAGATGTGGCACAAGTGACCTTAGAGTTGAGCACCCTTGAGATGTGTGATGTTGATTAGTTGCTCGGTTGTAGCCGATGGTTAGATGATGATTCCTTGATCAGTTATGCCCTTGGTATGTCGTACGGGCATACCGATGATCTGGCCACCACGTGGATTGGAGTCTGGTGCCCTTAGGATGTTGGGATGAGCCGTTACTATTCGTAAACGACATCCGGATGTATTCTTGGCTGGGTATATGAGCACGTGTGTTACCTTTGGATGATTGGACACTTTTGTCGATCAGATTAGGTGTGCTCCGGTTAGAGATTATTACCCTCGGTGTGTTCGATGCAGAGTAGCCTTAGGGCATTGGACGTAGGGGTCCTCATGGTGTATACGGAATAGTTTATTCCGTAATAGGTGGTGCGGTCTTGAGATTACCTCCGGTCTCGAAGAATTTACTTCGGTGGCGCATTGACCTAGTTTTACGATATCCTCAGGATGTACCCGAGTGTACAGGGATTCGAAATGTTCCCGTTGGCGGAACGACATGGTAAAAGGACATTGAGAGACTTCATATCCAGATCATTGATATGTCAATTAACGCAGTGGTAGCACGGTGGGCTCATAACCCACAGGGAGCGTCTGAGACTAGCGGTCTTACTCTCGAAGATTTCCCTACAAGAGAAAGCCTAGTACGTTGGTTTATGGAGGCAACACAAGTCGATTTGGGTGATCATTGAACGATTAACCAAATCTATGCGCTTTCCTTCGATCCGTAGGATGGGCTCGATGGATCACTTAGTAGAGATATACGATAGGAAGATTATTAGATTTTAGGGATGATTCTGGAATCTGGTAGGAGTTTCCTATGAGCTACAGGCGCATAGCTGCGATTCGGTTTAGTTCTTCGTATGTTGACAAATGGCAGTCCGAGCGTACCGTTTAGGTTCTAGAGGGCTTGCTGCGGTCGTATGTGATGGACTTTGGGGGCAGTTGAGAGGACCAGTTGCACTTGGTGGAGTTCGCCTATAACAACGACCATCATTCGACTATACAGATGGCATCGTTTGAGGCATTGTACGGTAGGACGTGCTGGACACTACCCTCGGGGATGAGGTCGGTGAGACTCAGCTGCTGGGATCCCAGAGAGTTTAGCACGAGGTAGAGTTTGTACGGACTGTCAGACGGAGATTATTAGCAGCGCGAGATCGCCAGAAAAGCTATGCAGATCGGAGGCGCAGACCCATAGAGTTTGCTGCAGGTGATCATGTTATCCTTCGAGTTTCACCCACAAAAGGGGTGAAACGTTTTTGTCTCAGATGTAAGCTGGCTCCACGGTATATTTGTCTGTTCCAGATTCTGGAAAGGATGAGAGCTGTAGCTTATCGTTTAGCACTTCGACCGTCTTTGACCGGCGTCCACGACGTGTAGCATGTATCCATGCCGAGAGGTCATGTGCCAGATTCCACACTCATATCATCCGAGGTGTTTGTTTCTCTCCAGTCTAACAGTACTTATGAGGAGGTATCTGTGCGAATTTTGGGGTTCCGGAAGCGTCAGCTACGGAACAAGACAATCCGACTTGTTAAAGTCGGATGGCAGCATCCTTCGGACGCCGTGACGACCTAAGAGCTCGAGGATATTATCCGAGCTCGCTACCCCCACTTGTTTTGATTAGGTACGTGTGAGGGATTCGTGCAGTATTTTATACTGTTTGACCGTACCTAACACATGTAATAACGAAATTTAGGGGACCAAATTTTTGTTAGTGGGGGAGAATGTTAAATATGCAAAATTTAAGGGGCTAGAAGGTAAGTTTTCCAAACTTATGGGCTCTTGTGGGATTTGTGAAACTTGGTTGGGGCAAATCGCAAAATACCAGCCTTTAATTGATTCTATTTCCTTACCCTTGCGGTAGATCGCACTCCTCGTTTTTTTCCCGATCGCGATTAAATCCCTAATCTTGAGTTCGACTCTTCCTCTTCACCTCCTTCCTCTTCGTTCTTCTTCACTTGGGCGATCGGAGCGTCGCGGGCCGGCGACCAGTTCCCGTGAAACGATCAGGTGACGTCGGAGGGTCGAGGTGTTCGGTTCTCCTCTTCGGATCTAGGGTTCTTTCTCTTTTCCCTCTCCACTCGCGCTTTCCTTCTTGGTGATGGTCTTCGGAACGACCGCTCGACGCTACGGATCGACCCATCACTTCCGATCACGCGAGTGTCGGGGTTCTCTGCTCCGGTTCAGTTGATTCGTCTGCTCTCTTGGCTGACGGTACGGCGCTTTCTAGCCACTGGTCGACGATCTAGGGCAGAAGGGGAATTACTCACTTCCATTCAGGTATGAAGTTTTGGATGCCTGTGATGTTATCAGTTAGATCAGCTTTAGAGTTGGGAGTTTGGCTTCGATTGTCTTCTGATCCGTTTGGTTCTTGAGGTTTTGATTAATGATTCTGCTAGGGGTTGTGGTTGATTTCCTTGATCTCGGTATAGTTGTTCTATTGATGATGAATTGGAATTGTTGTGTTTTCTGTTTGAATCCTGCGTTTGCCGTGAGTTCCACGTTGAGATCGAGCTTTGAACCTAAGGTCTATTTGGATTTGTTGTTCTCTGATCATGGTGTGTATTTGGAATTATAATTGAGAGTTTGTGTTTGGATTACCGGGATCTGATACTATAGATGGATCTGTGTTCTTGGTGTTTCCATCTCTGCCGTGAGATGAGAGGGATTTGTTTTGATTAAATTGTGAGGAGGTATTGGACTGAGTGGTTGCTGATCGATTGTAGGTTGATTTTTATGACCCTGTTCTTGGGTGTGCGTGTTTGGTGTGCCTCTGTTCTTGATCGGATTGAGTGTACTTTGATCAGTGTGGTTGATTTGGGAATATGTGTTAATTATTTGATCATGGATGGTATTGTGATGTTAATCTGGATCTGATTGTTCAGATTGGGTGTCTTTAGGTGGCCGTGAGTGCTTTGAGTTGATTGGATTTGGTTTAGGTTAGACCTAATTTGAATCCAGTCGTGATTGGTTGGGTTGGTTTATTTAATAGCTGTATAAATAGCTAAGTTATATTTGTTATTTGTTTTGTTACAGGGCATTGGGTTGATTCACTTGTCGCGGACATTATTTTTGGAAGGGAGTTCTCGACGACTGGACTCCTTCATATCGAGGCGGGTACCTCTGACTTATCTTTTAGATTAGTCCTAGCTGATATGCTTGATATGCTATGTTTAGCGGTAGGGTAATGTATTATTTTATACCTGCTCTACCTTTGCTGATACTGTTTATAATATACCTGGCATGTGATACCTACACCATTAGGATCTAGACTATGGTGCATTATTTATGATCCTTGCATATCATATTGATATAGGTGGATTAGATAGTGGATGTTGTTTGACCAGAGTCATGCATCATCGTGCACTGTGCATCACTGTCGATCAGTGGCCCCTTATGGGTGAGTCAGGTCGACAGTCATACTGACCTATCCATACGGCCACTCATAGGTTAGTGGTTGACGGGGTATGGGTAGTGTGCTCTGTGCTGCTCCGCTCATGCACTCATGGGTTAGTGAATCGGAGCGTAGTAGCAGGCAGAGGTCCCTCCTTGAGTAGTCCATATACTAGGAGTTGAGAGAGAGAGGTCTCTCCCACATTTATATACATGGGGTAGGTGCTAACACTCAGATAGAGATATCCTCCAGAGATGGCCTAGGGCTGATAGTGATATAGCCAGGATAAGTGATGACCTGGGGCTGATAGAGATATCGCTAGGATAGGTTTTGGCCTGGGGCTATTAGTGATATCGCCAGGATAGGTCATGGAGTAGGGGTGTTACGCCGGCAGCATACCGTCTACTCGGTTGCTCAGGAGTAGCGACGGCAAAGTACGAACGGCAGTCACAGCTCTACGCCGGAGGGTGGCCTCCGCTCAGCTTCCTCCCGTACATAGGTGACAATGTCTGACCGGCGACAGAGGTGACCATGTCATTGCACCATGTGCATACGCATCTTTTGCCCTTGCCGTGCTTGTTATACTTGGATGTTGCATTTGATTGACTTGCACATACAGGAGACCCTTATGTCTGGTTTCGACGACTCAGCTAGATTGGTATGGTATTTCTATTCCTGTTCCAGTTATGCTTACAACTGCATGTACCTGTGTTATTTCGATTGCCTGTTACTCTATTGCTAGCTTAGACTATCCTGTATATCTGATGAGATATTCACTGAGTACTGTGACTCACCCCATTAGCTCCCTGTTTTTATTTCTGGATGATTGTCTGGAGTGCCCGGCTGCCTGTCCCAGTTCGCGTATTTCTTCGAGATGATTCCGGGATGTTTCGTTTACTTTGTTGGGGGTACATGTTAGTACCCGTTTTCTGTTTCTTTTACTTTACTTTTCCGCTGCTATATTCGTGTTTGGTCGTGTCCTTTTATACGGCGGTATAGTTATACTTTTGTGAGCCATGGAGGCCTTGTGCTTTGTGTTTGTCGTAAGTCGTATCGGTACGGTGTTTTTGTCGTTGTTTTCGTTTTTGTTGATTTCATATGGTTGTTCCAGCCCTATAGGCTGTGGTACAATCATCTGAGGTGGTTGTAGAGGTTAGGCTTCTGAATTGTCCGTCGGTCGAGGGAGTGGCAGTCCGGTCGGTATCGGACGGGCAGCTCCTCGGGGCGTGACATATATATATATATATATATATATATGAATTTGATTAGCAGCGGACCGATCACTGCGGATCGCGTGCAGACTGGCGCCTGATCGATCACCAGACCGATCAGGCACTTGCCTGATCGGTCTGATGACCGATCAGGAGCCAATCCGCACGCAGTCACTGCTTGCCTGATCGTCCACCGGAGGCTCGGGAGCGTCCCAACGGGGTTCACCCGTACCCGACGGGTTCGCCCTACCCCATAGGGTTCATCGCACCCCCCTGGGTTATATTTTTGTTCGAGGGCGGCGGCCGAAGGCCGCCATTGATGTCGAGAAGTCGCAGGTCGTGTGCCTGATCGGCCACCGGAGGCTCGGGAGCGTCCCCGACGGGTTCACCCGTACCCGACGTGTTCACCCTCCCCCCTAGGGTTCGTCGCACCCCCCTGGGTTATAGTTTTGTTCGGGGGCGGCGGCCGAAGGCCGCCGTTGATGTCGAGAAGTCGCAGGTAGTGTGTCTGATCGGTCACCAGACCGATCAGACACTTGCCCGATCGGTCTGGTGACCGATCAGGTGCCAATCTGCACTCGGTCCGTAGCGCGCGATCCGCAGCTGATCAAAACTCTATATATATATATATATATATATATATATATATATATATATATATATATATATATATATATATATATTGTGAGTGATGTTCGATTGACCTTATCAATTTGAAGCTTTATTAATTGAAATCGACTACAAATTCGCCTTTCTATTGTGGATAAGCCTTCGGGACAAAAACACAAACAAGAGATAAGCACGTTGATCACTTCAAGTCAACGTCTAACAGTCAACGTCAATAGCACTGTATTTTCTCTTCTTTTAATTATATATAAATTAAACAAGGGGAGCTGACTTTTGGAAATGTGGATGGAATGCTGTTATGCCATCACCTTCACTTCCACAACTAATTAATTTAAGTAAATAATTTTGCAAGTCAAACACCAGGATCTATATACTTGTTAAAGAAAGCACATTTTAATCACTTTTAAATCCTTAATTTCAAGTTGAAGGCTCAGCTGTTACTTCATTTAGTAATGGTACTGAAAGTCAACCGAAAATTAATATGATGAAAAATAAATTATCCATGTTCATTAACATAATAAATTTTCTTTTATCTCTAAATATGGCACACAGCTTGCCATGTCAACTGCTCTATTTTTTTTTTTGTCCCTTCAATTTAGCATAATTAATTGCAATCAAATTCGGCTTTGCAGACAATTAAATAACCAATTAATTTGATGTTTGATAAATATTTTAAATATTTAGCATGTATTTTAACACAATTTCATCATGAAAATATTTAGATATCATAGATATCTACTTTCATGCATCCTCAGAAATATAAAGTATTTTTTTACTTAAACACTTTAATTTGATGTCAAATAGAATAGCTAGTGATTATCCTATAGACTAAAAAAAAAGATTTAAGAAAAAATTAACGACTTTTTATCAAAGGGCGTATTTAAAAATTAGTGTTTACCAAAAGGCATACCATAGTTTCATTGTTACCAAAGGGCGTATCTATTTTAGTGAACTTCCTCATATACCCCTCCTGTCAAATATTGAATGTCTTTTTCTATCTCTTTCTCTTTCTCTTTCTCAGTAACGAATTTCGAGACAATTGAACATGTTTTTTCAGACTTTTCAATTTAAAATAATATATTATGAAATCGGCTAAAATGTAAGGTAAAGAAATAAAAAATATTTCAGTTAAAAAAATCTTTCTTCCAACGTGATTGCAAAAATATAAAGAGACGATTTTTTATATTTGATTAATATAAATTAATATATTAAATAATATTTAATAAATATATTAATATATAAAAAATATATCAAAATATGTAATTTCATATTCAAACGCAGGTCTAAAATCGCGCTAGGAGGGCCTGAATACACCTGAATACAAATGTATTCAGGCTCTCCTTGGGCCTGAATACAGATATATTCAGGCCCTCCTAGAGCAGGGCCTGAAATTAATTGATTTCAGGTCCTGCGTCGGTCTAAAATCATATGTTATAATAGGTTTTTTTATGTAAGTTTGAAACGTAAAAAAATATCTCTTTATATTTATGAAATCACAATAAAAATCGTTGAGAAATCACACGACGCCATGATTTAGAAGGGTAAGGAAGAGTCGACTAACCTAGTTGGTCCATGTAAAAATATTATTTTCAGTATTTCTAGATCTATTCTCAATTAATATAGAATACCTTACTAATTACTTCAATCTTTTCTTACATATATGTTATTGTTATTGAACGAAGTATTCAGGCCAAGGAGGGCCTGAATACATATGTATCAAGTTGTATCAAGTTGATTTTTATCAACTTGATTCTACATTTATTTCTATATAAATGATAGTGAAACTTGATAAAAATTAATTTTTATAAAAATTAATTCCTTGTAGATTATGTATCAACTTGATTTTAAAAAACTATTAGTGGGTTTATAAATTATGTTGCAATAGGAATTTTTTAGGTCTATCAGTGGATTTTCACCAAAACCCACTGATGGACCTAGGATATTTGGATTTCGCAAAACTCAATATCAATTGTTAGAGTTGAGCTAGGAGATGATATTTTTGGTGTCCAAACTTCTAATGATTATAAATTATGTTGCAATAGGAGTTTTTTAGGTCTATCAGTGGGTTTTCACCAAAACCCACTGATGGACCTAGGATATTTAGATTTCTCAAAACCTAATATTAATAGTTAGAGTTTAGCTAGAAGATGATATTTTTAATGTCCAAACTTTTTATGATTATAAATTATGTTGCAATAGGAGTTTTTTAGGTCTATCAGTGAGTTTTCACCAAAACTCACTGATGTTCTCATACCGTATCAGTTGGCACAGAACGATGTAGCAACAATTTAGAATCATAGCTTGTTTTAGTAAAACATCCTTATACCTTTAATTTTGCTGATCAATATATATTATTATTTCTCTTAATTATTTTTTTTATATTTATTAATTTTACAAAACCATGCAGATTTCAGGCCCATGCAGGGTCTGAAATCAAAGATTTCAGGTCCTGCGTCGACTTAAAATCATGTGTTATGATAGGTTTTTTTACGTAAGTCTGAAACGTAAAGAAACATCCTTTTATATTTCTGAAATCACAATAAAAATCGCTGAGAAAGACATAAAAATGACGTTGTTTCAAAGTAAAACATAAAAATGACGTTTTAAATTAATAGAAGTATTAGATTGACATTTTTAAAAAAAATCAAATTAACACCTCCTGTAAAATAATGAGAGCTCCTTGTTCAGAAAATATTTCTGAATTTAATATTGTGATAACTTTGTAAAAGAGATGTTTCTTATTTCTGAGCTCACGTAAGGTAGTCTTTCTCAGCGATTTTTATTGTGATTTCAGAAATATAAAGAGATGTTTCTTTACGTTTCAGACTTACGTAAAAAAACCTATCATAACACATGCTTTTAGACCGACGCAGGGCCTGAAAAAATCAATTGATTTTAGGCCCTGCTCTAGGAGGGCCTGAATACAAATGTATTCAAGCCCTCCTAGCGCGATTTTAGACCCTGCGTTTGAATATGAAATTACGTGTTTTGATAGGTTTTTTATATATTAATATATTTATTAAATATTATTTAATATATTAATTTATATTAATCAAATATAAAAAATCATCTCTTTATATTTTTGGAATCACATTGGAAGAGATATTTTTTTAACTGAAATATTTTTTATTTTTTTAACTTACTTTTTTAGCGATTTCATAATATATTATTTTAAAATGAAAATACTGAAAAAGCATGTTAAATTGTCTCGGAATTCGTTACTGAGAAAGAGAATGAGATAGAGAAAGACATGCAGTATTTGACAGGAGGGGTATAAGAGGAAGTTTACTAAAATAGGTGCGCCCTTTGGTAACAATGAAACTATGGTATACTTTTTGGTAAATATCAATTCTTGGGTATGCCTTTTGGTAAGAAAAAATCGAAAAGAACAAAAAGGAAACTCAATAATCATTTAGATGAAGATTGAGTATAGTAAGTTCTGTGTTGACACCAAAAAAAGTCATCATCGAGTGTAAAAATATTTGTCGATTTATAATCTGTCACGTGGGAACCCGTGGAACTTAGGGTGTTCATGGGGAGTTGGGTGACTTAGGAGAAGTGGTCGTGCACACAGATGAGGGTTATAAGCACTCGTGCGGAACTAGCTGAGAGTGTTTAAGTGTCAACGACAACATCACTATATATCCTATAATGCCAACAATAGTCATCTAAAGGGTGCTTGTGATGCTAATTAATTAAGGAGGTTAATAGGTTTTTATCCAACATTGAGAGATTCTTTGAGTTCAACGGCATACAATATGATAAGACCTCCTAAACAAGCTAGCCTTCGAGTCGTACTCAATTGAGATCAACAAACGACATACAATATGTCTGATCTTTTTAGACATAAATGATTTCTTTAAATGGGGCACGAACCCTGTGATGTTGGACTTCTAGATCGTTCGTTGTAAATACTTCTTGATTTACCCTAGCGACCGATGAGAAACTTCTTTGGGGCCGAACTGGTCGCCCGAGATTCGATGTTATCCAACCTCATTAATCGTTTTTTCTTTAGACATATATAGATGAATTTTGACATATGTCCAATCTGCTATGAGATACATGTCCGAGACTTCAAACCACTAGGAGTTCCAACTCTTAGACTTCTTACTGGCCATCTATTTTCTTTTTTACTTACCAAAACTTTACTTGTAAGGAGTCTCCACAGTTACATCTGATCTTTCTTGACCTATCATTGCTTTACCTTCTAGGAGCCTCCGACTCCGGGACTTCCATAGTTGATCAGATATATGATACTCAGAAGTCCAACATAGAGTTGACACAAGACGAAAAATTCAAGTGGGTCACAATTGACTAAACACTTGCTAATCGGAAGTACCCAATAGGTAGTTGGTAAGAGGAAGTCTAAATGGGTCATGGTAGCCAAACATTAGAAAGTCAGAAGTCTAATAGAGAGTTGGCATGAGATGTGAAGTCCCGACTGCTGTTAGGACACATAGAGAGAGGGGAGGGTGATTAGCTTTCGTCTTTGCTAGATGAAGATCTGTCACGACAGAAGACTTGAACAAACGCTAACACCTTGATTTACTTGGTATCCACCTTCTTAAGGTGACTAATCCAATGATCCGCTTTCCTTACACTCACAAACAGTACGAATGTCTCCTTCGTGGAGGCGAAGAAGTCTTGTATAAGCTTATACAAAGAAATACAACAAGAACAAGCAAATATAATATTAAACCTTACAAGATTTACATTAATAGTTTCTTGTTTTTTTTCTTTCTTCTAACTTGAAATCACTCCTTGATACTTGGAAATGCAACAACACTTATCCCCAAAAAGCGCACAAGAATGGGTGAAGGAGGAAGAGAAGAACTGCCGCTTCAAGCTTTGTGAAAATCCTATATACCCACAACCTAGGGCTCCTTAATTGATAACCCAATCGAGTACCACCTCAGATCTAGCCGTTTAATGACTATTTTTCAAAACTATAGGGTTTAGCAGTCGATTGATGGTTTGTGTCTATCTTTCTTGATTCTATTGTTTGTGATTATTCAACTATAGGGTTTAGCAGTCGACTAATGGTGGTCAAACAGGTCAAGAAAAAGTAATTCTGCAAGTTTAAATGGTTGAATTCAACAGGGCAGTCGACTGATAGGCAAGATCATTCGACTACTAGATGAAAATCAACCCCGCCCTAAATGTTATAAAAGAAGGGTTTCAAGGAGATTTTTGGTGCGGTTCTTGAGAAGTTGGAAATAATATGCTACTGCATTTCCCACCATCAATAGGCTATCCAAAACAACAAGCAAACTTCCAAATTAAAGATTTGTGTAAAATTATTTCTTTCATTTGTATTTGTATATTGGCTTTGTTCTTGTGTTGTTTTATAAGAAATAGTTTGTAAAAGGCTTCTCTACCTCCAGAAGGTTTCTGAGAAGAAGAAGAT